>OX638279.1:6294700-6894700 GCA_951806755.1 Brenthis hecate | reverse complement strand
CAGCTACTAAGCGAGGAAGTATCAACGTTATAAGCGACATGGACTTTCAAGGGGTTTTGGAGGATGTACTCTTCTGCCCAGAAGTCCCGTACAATTTATTATCCGTTTCGAAGATACAACGAGCTGGAATGACGGTGATCTTTGATCAAGGAGGTGCCCAAATACTCAAGGATGGTAAAACCATAATACGAGGTAAGCGTATGAACAACTTAATTGCTATAGAATTTAGAATACCTAACATTTGTCAATCTGTTTCACAATTGCGTAACAGTAAAAATACTTATGAATTATGGCATCAACGTTTAGGCCATATTAGTAAAAATATTTTTTTAAAATTAAAGAATAATAATATTTTTGATGACATAAATCTAATAGAACCTATAATTCCTAGTGATAGCTTGTGTGAGGCTTGTATTAACGGAAAACAAACACGGTTGTCATTTAATAAGGCTAAGGATAAAAATTATGTTGATCGACCATTATTCATAGTTCATACGGATGTCTGTGGGCCTATCACTCCTACTACTCTTAACAACAAAAATTATTTCGTATTATTTGTTGATCAATTTACTCATTATTGTGTTACGTACCTCATAACATATAAATCGGATGTATTTTCAGTTTTTAAAGATTTTGTTGCAAAAAGTGAAGCAAAGTTTAATTGTAAATTAGTTAATCTTTATAGTGATAACGGTAGGGAGTATTTATCTACTGAAATGAAAAAATTTTGTATTGAAAAAGGGATTACTTACCATTTAACTGTACCAAGAACCCCACAACAGAATGGTGTTTCAGAAAGAATGGTTAGAACTATAACTGAAAAGGCTCGTACTATATTAAATGGTGCTAAATTAGATAAAGTTTTTTGGGGTGATGCAGTTTTAACTGCTGTTTATTTAATTAATATAACACCGACTAAAGCTTTAAAAGTCTCTCAAACACCATTCGAGCTATGGCATAATAGGAAACCTAGTATAAAATATTTAAAAGTTTTTGGTTCTACTGTATATGTCCACAATAAAACCAGTACGTCAAAATTTGATGAAAAGTCTTGGAAAGGAATACTGGTGGGCTATGAACCAAATGGGTATAGAGTGTGGAATGTAGAATGCGAAAAATATGTTATAGTAAGGGATGTTATTGTTGATGAGACAACTTTCATGCAAACCAGGCCCGTCTTAAAGCCTGAAAGGAATAATATTGAATATTCCTATAATAAAACTGATGCATCTAAATCAGTGTCATTTAAGTCTCAGGAGCCTAGTAGCTCTAAATCAGATAATGATAAATCTGATGTTATAAGTAACAGCCCCACAAAATTTCGCAAAATTAGTGATGATAATTTAACTTCACAATTAGATAGCAATCTTAACCAAAATACTGATAGTATAGTTGAACTTAGGAGGAGTGATAGATTAAAAAGCAAACACCCAATTTGTTATGATGAAACTGATAATGATTATTTAATGTATGCTCAATTCTTATGTAATATACCAAATTCCTATAATGAAATAAAATCTCATCCTGATAGAACATTATGGGAAAATGCAATTCAAGATGAAATAAAATCACTTTTAATCAATAAAACTTGGACGTTAGTTCCAAAACCAAAAGACAAAAATATTATAGATTGCAAATGGGTTTTTAATATAAAAAAATGATGAATTCGGAAAACCCATAAGGTACAAAGCCCGTTTAGTTGCCAGAGGATTCAATCAACAATATCTATGTGATTATAATGAAACCTTTGCACCGGTTGCAAGAATAGCTAGCTTTAGATTTATTGTTGCCTTTGCTAACCAATTCAATTTGTTAATTCACCACTTAGACGTAAAAATAGCATTTTTAAATGGTAACTTAAATGAGGAAGTTTATATGAAAGTACCTGAAGGTGTAGTAAGTAACAATAACTATGTGTGTAAATTAAACAAAGCATTGTACGGATTGAAACAAGCAGCTAGATGTTGGTTTCAAGTATTTGAACTGGCGCTAAAAGGAAAAAAAGTTTCAAAATTCGTCAGTTGATAGGTGTATATATATTTTAAATAATGGTAACGTGAGTAAAAATGTTTATTTAGTATTGTATGTTGATGATGTAGTAATAGCTTGCGGTGATATTAACATACTGAATGAAATAAAAAGTTATTTAATGAAAAGATTTCAAATGACTGATTTGCAACAAATTAAATTATTTCTTGGTATTAAAGTCACCAGGCACCACAACAATATAATAACTTTAGATCAGAGTTCTTATATTAAATTTATTTTAAATAAATTTAATATGCAAGATTGTAAGCCTATAAGTACACCTTTAGAAACTAAAGTAAATTATGAAGCGCTACAATCAGAGGACACTTATAATGCACCATGTAGAAGTCTTGTTGGCAACTTAATGTATCTCATGTTATGTACTCGTCCTGATCTAAGTACATGTGTTAATATATTAAGTAGATATACTAATAAAAATAATAAAGAATTGTGGAAGTGTCTAAAAAGAGTACTAAGATACTTAAAAGGCACAATTAATTTAAAACCGAAAGTCTAGTGACTATGATAATATATTAAGTGGATATGTAGATTCTGATTGGGGTGGTAGTGATAATAGTGATAGAAAAAGCACTACGGGTTACTTGTTTAAGTTATTTCAACAGTGTACAATTACTTGGAATACAAAGAGGCAAGCATCTGTAGCAGCTTCTTCTACCGAAGCTGAATATATGGCTTTGTATGAAGCTGTTAAAGAGGCGTTATGGCTTAAGTCTCTAGCCACAAGTATTAATTTATGTATTACAAAACCCATAGCAATTTATGAAGATAATAATGGGTGTATTAGTATTGCCAGTAATCCAAGTAATCATAAACGATCAAAACACATTGATATAAAATACCATTTTTCTAGGGAGCAGATTGAAAGAAATATAATCAAATTAAATTATATTCCAACAGGTCAGCAATTAGCAGATGCACTGACTAAGCCACTTCCAGCAGTTGCTTTTCAGCAATTAAGGTCTAATATGGGTTTAGAATAACCATTATATTTTTGTTTTTTTTCTATTTATAAATTGTTAACTAATTTTACAAATGTTGTCTTTGTAATTATATGGTCTGGTCAGGTTTTCCTGGGTTTTCCTGGCCCTTAGCAACAAATGTTGGACCATAATGATTTTAATACTCCCAGGGAAGCATTAGGAAGGTTTCTATGATCTTATATGTAAATAATATGTTACCGATTAATTTTTGAGGGGGCGTGTTGGTATTATTAACTTCAATTTAATATTCAAAAATTAATCTTAATTAAATAAGTAGTTGTTATGACTAATATTGGCTAAGCGTATTTAAACTGCGTAACTTTGCTATTTCTGTTCTGTTAACGTCTGCCTCTTGAAGTGTAAATATTCGGTTGTGTGATACCTTCCTAGTGTTAATTATAAAGTTCAAATATATAAAGTCTATTTAAAAGTGAAGTGTTTCGTTTCATTTAAGTCTATAACCCAATATTAGCCTTTGATAATAAATATTATGACATTTTTTTAAATATTTGTACCATCTAACATTGTTTTCAACAAGAACGTTTGGAAGTTTTCACCATGGCTATATTATATAAAGGCTGTTCGACACAGGCTCGGTCCTCAATCAACGGCGCAAAAAGTGTAAGTTAGTGAGTGTCGCCGACGGCCCGTTTCATAAATCTCGGGGATCCGTAGGTAACCGCTATAAATTCGAAGAGTACCACCCCGCCTTTACGAGCTTGTGGGCCAAGTTTTGATAAAAAGCGATATTATTCTTTATTCTAACAATTAAAATTAAATTATACATACATATTGATAATATATTTTTTTCCACAGAAAGTTGCAGAATCAAACACCTATGATTTTTACATAAGTTTTATATTGTAGTAAATAAATTGAAACATGATATTAGGTGACGAGTAGGCATACAATATATTATGCATATATGTACATACATAAAATATACGTTACGAAAGGAAGCGTCGCGTCGTTACAAACCGCTGTCGTTAGAACGCATTGTCTTAACAACGGCAGATAACAAAAAGAAAATATTAATATATTCTCTATTTTCACAGGGGATATGGGTATCAGATTATGGTTCGCCTCTCGCCATGGGAAACGTACATTTTGCCGGGATAAAAAGTAGCCTATGTTTTATTGTAAAGTTTCATTAAAATCCATTCAGTAGTTTTTGCGTGAAAGAGTTACAAACATCTATTACGTCCAGACATACATACATTCTCACAAACTTTTCCATTTATACTATTAGTAAGATAAAAAAATGTGTTTTTAAGATGTTAACATTTATATTCTACCTCCATAGTTTCATATTGCTATTTTCTCGCTATACGTCTTTCTCTTAAAAATCACTTAGCCAAAAGAAGTCCGGAATAAAGATAACGGCAAAGAGATTCCTCGGAGGCTGTTTAACAGACATGTGTTTTTGATGGGTTCCTCGATGGCTATAAACTCATTGAGAATATGCGATATTCAATGTCTTTATCGCTTATATATGTTGCATAGTTACGTGCTCTGCTACCCTTCCTGTTATATACGATCGTGACGCTACCTCGTTTAAATATATTATGTTATACATACATATATGTATATTGATTCATATGAGATATGACTTCCATGGAATGCTTTGCCTATAAACTATTTTGAATATCGGGGGGCACGGAGTGCCCCCGCCAAGTCGAGCAAAAAAGGGCACGACAGTACCATCCTTTTCTCGAAGCGATTCAGAGCATTTTCCACCCCCCCATAACTTCGTTATGGATAAAGCTAGAAGCCTGAATTTTCAGTGACTAAAAGAACATAATAATACTAGGCATATTTCCAAATTACATTCAATTTGAACCTGTAGTTTAAGAACTGTTGCAGATCAAAATTCGCTAATATCGTCACTCACACACTCACTCACTCACTCACCGATCATCAAAATTCTAAGGTACTTCTAGCAGACATAGGAGCTTCAAATTTTTAACACAATTAGTGTTTAGGCTATAACGCAAGGAAAAACTCAAACATCATGCAATTTCACTCCTGTTTTCGAGATATACAAACTGCATAAGTAACTTTGTATTCCTATACAAATAGATATGCGATATATGGGATTACAAAGTTATTTTTGCAGTTCATACATATCATTTTTCGTCACTTAAACTACCCAAATGGATAGCTGGGTAAATAGTGGATATACTGTAAGTATTAGTGATGACTAAAATGTAATTATCAATATTGTATATAGTTTTAAGAAATAATATGTTTAATATATAAATTAAAACATATATTGTAATAAAATTTATAATTAATAGTAAATTAATTAATTATACAATAGTTGCACTGTAAAAGGTGGTTAGGTTAGTGTTTGTAAACCTTCTAACCTATAGGTATGTATGTTTGTATGTCCGATCCTATGTTCCCTCGTAATTACTAACCTAATTTCGATTCGTCTATTTATTAATGTTTATATTTGCAACTATATGTATTAGAAAAGTATGTTTTAAATGCGAAAATAATATTTTAACCTGTTTTAGTAGCTGTATAATTTTTTATGCATATACAAATGGGTACATAAATGTAATGTGAAGCGTGTATAGTTTCTATCTACTAATATTCGATTACTGTTATTTATAATGAATTCAATAAAATATATACCTAATTAAGAAACAACTTGACGATTACTTAATTTTGAAACAAAGCTCGTACATTTTCTTTTACAAAGTATGATGTTGATATGAATTAAAAATAAAAAAACCTTGTCAACATCTCATTGCTCGTAATTGTACCCACCTATTAGATCATGGAATATAGAGGTCATGAAATATCAATCTCTTCGAAAATTACTTTTAAAATGGAATGGAATACAACTTTCGGGATTTAACTACTATGCTGCAGATAGACACATAAATCTACACGTCTCATTAAACTTATGTAAGTCGAATATCAGTATCGGGGTAGGTATTTAGGGTCAACAATGAAATTAAAATATTCGTTAAATTAACTATACATATTTATACTTAATGCATAAGATAGTAGTATTAAAGTCCAGGAATCCGTAATTTCCCAATACAATAGACTTAGATTTTTTATCATCCAGACTTGTCAAAATTTGTTACCTATATCAAAGCCTCTGAAAAAAGCCCACAGAGACAAGGAGTGGGCTTTTAAAAAGTCCTTAGCTGACACACAAGAAATAGTACAAGAAAAGAGAAAAAGAAGAAATATTTACAAAAAGAAATGAGATCCCATCAAAAACATTCTGTAAAAAATTGCAAGTCTCGCAACGCATTTCTTCTACCGCAAAAAGCTATGAGATGTAATGTAAAACCAAGTCGGTTAATTTATTCATTACCTATCTATGGAAGCATATATCCGACAACTTTGTCATAAATCGTTACCGAATTAGTTAAGTTACAACATTTTATAGTGACCGTATTAATATTAGATATATTTATTTCTTTAATTAATAGAATGACTTGGCCATCGCACATGATAATAGAATCTACAAATAACAAAATTTACTTGAAATTAGCGTTTTGAGTGCATTATTTATGTTAGTGTATACATAAATTTGACCCGCTAGTGCTATGTTCAGATCATCTCAGCCCAAACACGTCCACAGCTGGACATAGGCCTCCCCCAAAAAGTTCCACGACAACCAGTCTTGTGCCATCCGCATCCAGTGGGCTCCAGCGACTTTGACCAAGTCGTCCGTCCACCTTGGTCATGATATGTTTAATTAGGACTATTTAAAGTAGTAGACTCATATGTGATTATGTTTCCGTGCGATGGCCAAGTCATTCTATTAATTAAAGAAATAAATATATCTAATATTAATACGGTCACTATAAAATGTTGTAACTTAACTAATTCGGTAACGATTTATGACAAAGTTGTCGGATATATGCTTCCATAGATAGGTAATGAATAAATTAACCGACTTGGTTTTACATTACATCTCATAGCTTTTTGCGGTAGAAGAAATGCGTTGCGAGACTTGCAATTTTTTACAGAATGTTTTTGATGGGATATATTTTTATGAAAATGAAAAAATGAACGGTGATGTTTTTATATTTTATAAAATAATGTCAATGTTTGTTCGTGTACTTTAATACTTTCAAGAATCGCTTGTTTAATTACCAAAATTTCTTTTTAACATAAAAATAGATTATCAGACCAGATTTCGGAAAGGTTTGGTTCCCATTATGAAGCTAAGGTATTAGCAGTAACAATTTCAGTTTGTCGTTGACTGAAAATTGCGGCGCGAACGTTTATAGGCACACAGGGTGTAGTACTTGTTAGGGTCTGAGCAAAACAAGTGCGGATGTAAATCTACCAAAAATAATAAAAAAATAATTTTGTGCTACACTGCATAAATTCAGGCAATACAGCTATTATATCACTTTGTTAGCATGATGATTAGTATATATATAGAGTGTACTAAAAAAATATGTGAAAGACGAATAGACCAATTTAGCTGTATAATATATCTCTCAGAAAATGACATCTTTCCATTTCCATATGTATACGTCTATTTTAAGGAAACAATTCACATCACTCTTACAGAAACAACAAAAAGCTATTCTTAAACAAACGCCACGAATTTCCGAAACAAAATCTTATTGATACATTTTATCCCATAACGTTTACCGAGAAAATGAAATCGGTGCCGTTTCCAACCTACCCACATACTTGTGTCAATCGCCTACATCAACTTGTTACGGGAAGCAAAAAAATAAAAGAGCAATGAAAAAACGACTTTAATCCTCTAAAATATGGTTTCAATTTAAATAGTTAGCTTTTTCAGGGTTAGGCGTAGTACACACCTGCGACCAGCCATTCGTCAACAAATAAATCGAGTCCCTAAACCAAGGGATATAAATTGCGATGAAGATCTGCGAAAAAAGTGGCTAATTTTTTTGTGTGTTTTTGGGGTGCGTGTGAAATATAGGGGTAGATATACTCCAGAACTGAAAGGTTTGAGGTATTCTGGAAGCCAACCTCAAATTATTTTGCAAAGTATTTCTAAACATGTTAATTTTGTACTCTATGCAATTTTACTAGTTTAATCTAACTTCTTTAAGCTTTATATTAGAATTATAAAAGCAAAACTAGTTTGGTCTTATTTCGTTTGCTTTTCACGGTTGTAATATTAAAATAATGATTCGTTAAAAATTAGTAGTCCTTGAGAGTTGATTAAATCCTCAAAATAATAAGTGACTTTATATTCAGTTTTTCTTTAGATAAACGTTTTCAAATGATTTTTATAACGAAATCTGTTTTAACTACTAAAATAATAGTTCATGCCAAATTTTATTCCATGCAACAATGATATTAATTACCACTTGTATTCAGCCCTATTTAAGGTCCCACCACTGGGCACGGGCCTCCCTTCAATACGAGGGGGATCAGACCACAGTCCACCACGCTAGCCAAGTGCGAGTTGGCGGACTTCACAAGTTTTTCGAAAACTTGCTAGGTTCTCTCAGACATACAGGTTTCCTCACGGTGTTTTCCTTCACCATAAGGCAAGTGGTAATTATGTTAGAAATGATTCGCTCATGAAAATGAAATAAGACAGTCCAAGTCAGTAAGCATTTTTAAAAAGCACTTGTTGCACTCAAAACACACTATTTGTCGCTTTACAACTAATCTGGCATTATAGTTGCATGTATTATATTATTGTGTATATTATGTATGTTTACTATTATTTTATTACATAACTAGCATCGCCCGCGGCTCTGCCAGCGTTCATATGACCAAAAACCAAATTCTTAGGTTTTACATATTAGTACACTCTTACATTACAGTTTTTGTATTTTTCTCAAAAATGAGATATTTTCCCGCGGTAAAAAGTATCCTATATGTTGACCCGGATTACTAGCTAACATCATACCAAATTTCATCAAAATCCTTGAAGTGGTTTTTCCGTGATGCTGTAACAGACAGACAGACAGACAGACAGACAGACAAAAATTCTAAAAACTATAGATTCGGCCTCTGTATCGATAATAATGTCTATTTTAATAAGATTTTCCAAAAAATATCTAATGTACAGATTCGGCTTAGTTAGAATTTTATTATATGTATAGATTATGTTTATGTATGTTTAAGTATTTAAACAATAAATATTTATTGTATAAAGAGTATTTTATATTATGTAGTTTTCATGTATGTTTATATGTAATACGTTTATTGAGTACACTTTATGCACCTTTCCGCTTTCTGTTTACTTTTGTATCCTACTTCTAGCCAACCGCTAGATCCGTAAGATTGTTGTTGATGTATTTTTTTTGTATCATTTTTTTTGTGTGCAATAAAGTGTTTAAATAAATAAATAAGAAAATATCAGAGGTGAGAGACCCGGCTAGTACCTTTACTAGCAACTCGCTGTGTAGTAAATCGTCTCTGTGAAATTTACTAATGAAATTTTCTATTTTATCCCAAACCATCTTGTCGTTAAGTTTCAGCGTGAACAAATATACACACACACACACAAATACATACAAACCTTCGCATTATTATAGTAATCCCTACAACTCACAGCTCGAACCAAAATATTGGTATACCATATTCATACATAGTAAGAAAGCCGTTTAATGCTTTCCATATGCGTTGTGGATGCAGTATTTTGGGAATTACGTGAAAGGATAGAATAACAAACGAAGAAGTTCTTGCAATAGTGCAATTGCCCAGCCTCACCTCAATTGCCCAATTGACACCTGCTCAGAATGATACCGGTCTTTTTACTCGAGAATTATTTACCACAGTAACAGTTTAAAACTGAAACAGATGAAAAAGCCAATGATCAGGACACTATACAAAACTTGAAAACTGCAAATAACTAAAAAAAAATACGAAAATACATATATATGGAAAACTTATTATGCAATCCATATAACCCTCTTAAGGATAAAGGAAAAAGTAACACATTTTCACAACTAAACGGCATTTCACAGTAATCTACCGTGTTGGCTTACGCTCTAGTATACTAGAGTAAGGTATACCTTACCCCTAATGACTAAAGGCATTTACAGCAGTACTTGCATGCGACCGTGTTTTCTTTCTGCTAAACACAGCTTCATTTATGTACCGTTAGCACCATAAACATCCTGACCTCCTTTTTCTCACTGAATAGAGTATATTTAGATTTCGTAATTTTTTTGTAAGTTTTGTGTCGATTTCAAAGATCGTAAGTTCGAAAATATGTCCTATATTTTTTATGATATAGACGATACATGTACTTATAGTTTAATAATGGCTTACCCTCGTTACGCTTGGGTGTGCCCCTAAGTATATTTTGCATTTATAATATTCCCAAACTCGCTTCCCTTTAACTTCTTTATAAAATAACACATTTTTTTTATAAATACGAGTATATTGTACCAGAATATATAACTCATTTTTATGTCTAAGAGAAAAAGCATAGGACGTTCATACCATGATTTCGCCCCCTTCAAGTTTTATTTTCGCAGCAAAAAGTAGTCTATGTCTTTCTCCAAGGTCCCATTTATTTTTATTCACTTATTTTTATTTCAAAATTCATTACATAGCAAGATTGGTTCTGGAGGTAAGCCATGAAAATGTAATAGACAGACAGACAGACAGAGTTACTTTCCCATTAATAATATTAGTATGGATGTATTATATTGTATATGATTTATATATTTTTTCCGTGAGCATATGATTACTATTAGTAATATACCTAACTTTAAATAATTTCAAATTCGATATCAAAAGATTGATAAATTACCAATTTAAAGAAAACAAATCGCGACATGACATCGATCCTGCGATACTCCCTAAAAGATACTATACTTTTGACAGTAGTTAATTATACAAAAAAACAATGAACAGGAGAGAGAAACTTAATTTTCTACGAGTATACATATCGTATGGGAAATTTGCATCTTGCTCCTGGTACTTCTCTGATAGCAGAGTGGACCGTGGGAGTAACGCCTCATCAAGACAGGGGAGGTTTTAGTGGCTACTAGCTTTTCTAGCGAGTGAGTTCCATATAACTACCTGTATGTATGCAGATGGTATGCATAATTAATTTCACAACATTAAAAATAATAAAAAAGAAGGAATTTCGTATCATGCTTATTTTATCTGCCATTAATGACTTTAAATTAATGTCAAAACCTCTTAGCCCTGAGCTATTTTAAACGCATCGACGACTTTAAAATTATAACCTCAAAGTACAGCGAATCGAAAGAGTCCAAGTTACTAAATTGCAGTCGGAACTGGGACGCGACCTCGATGGAATCCAAACTAATGTAATAACATTTATTTATCGGTTTGTCCGTTTAAAGTTATTGAAGACTTAACTTTCTACGAATTTTAGTTTATTTTTAGTTAAATTTTAGTTAAAATACTTTTAATTTTAGATATAACATTTGGTATTTAGGTCTAGATACAGACCGGACGTTTTTAAAGGAAATTAAACAGAAAAACAATTAGCTCTTTATTATTTCTTGTTTTATTAGCAAAATCTACGACTTACACAAGTATAGTCAAGTAAGGAAAACTGAAGCCCGAATTTCCGCTAAAATACCTCTTCACAATCGCTGTATCTGAGGGTATTCTATCATTTACTCAAAGAGTGATGATAGTGCGGTTGAACTTTAAAACACCGCTTATCTTCTTCAACCAAGATTACCTTTAACATTTTTGATATAAATATCCACAGTGAACAAAATTGCGTATTAAGTTACTTTTACATATACTCTTAACCTAAATATTTAACCCATTCTGCTACAACGATCGGTGAAACGAACTGAATGTATCATATAATATATACATAAATATTCTATTATATGTTGAAAATCTAAATTATATGTTGAAAATCTAAATGGGGATCGAATAGAATGTTACAGTCAATTTGATTTTTACTTTTAGATTTCTCAGATTAAACAACATAGACAAAGTGCCACTAAATATAAAAATAAAATTAATAATGTTTGGAAATAAAATATATATAATGTTTTAAAACTATATTAATACTAGCGGCCACTTTTACATAGGCAGAGGTAGTTTATCAGGTACAGAAAAAAGTTAGTAATTTGATATAGGTATAAATAATGAATATACGCCATGAACGTATAAACGTAACAAAATATGATCTGCTTATACCTGGCTGCGAAGAGGTTGCGGCCAAGTGCGCAACGGCAGCTATCACTTTTCAAGTTCTCTACGTATATTTCTGTGAAGTGGAGTATAATTTATTTTAATAACAAGTGCATCGATTTTGTTCCAAAAAGTCCATTATTATTAATTTAATTAAACATACTAGCGAGCACATTTTAATAGGCACCTCGGTCAAAACATATTGCCTCTTTTATTATTGCATATAAGAAAATGATTTTGATTAAATACTCGATAAACGTAGCAATCTTGCAGCCGGATCTTAGACATATAAAGCATGATGTTCTTTTCTTATGCGCTATCTTATGAATAGTATAAATGCGAAAGTTTAGATGGATGTTTGGATGTTTGTTACTCAATCACGCCATAGCGGCTGAACGGATCTAAATGTAATTTGGCACAGAGATAGATTATAGTATGGAAAAGCACATAGGCTACTTTTTATCCCGGAAAAAATGTACACTTCCCGTGGGAAAGATTTGTTTTTTTATATAAATTAAATAATAATAATTATATAAGGGTACCGTTTAGTTGAAGTCATAACGTAAAGCAATGAAATAGCTATCTACATACATTGACAATACAATAAACACTTAACTAATTTAACTAGTATAATAACAGTTATAATTGCATATAAGAAAATGAGATGTGAACAACTTCTACCCATTGTTTTGTGGTGCAAGTTGCAAACGAGGATACATTTTCAAAAAACTTGGAATTTATGATTAAAATTGTTATAAATACTCCTCACTCTAGCTTTGATTGGCTGGATCACGGTAATATTTATGCATTACATTACCGTGGCTGGATTTTTAAATTGAACTTACTAAAAAATATTGTTTTCGATACTTAGTAATTATCATTCACTTTTTAGGTTAAATTTTGAAAAATTACAAATTACGTTTTTTTTCATTTAAAGTGTTAAAAATGGGAGTATGGAGATTGCATATGAATGATATCTTTCACCCATGTAAGGATATAACCCTTTAATTTTTTCAACCGACTTTTTAAAAAGGAGAAGGTTTTCAATTCGGCTGTATTTTTATATAATTTTTTGTTTGCTATTGAAGATCTATTTTTACATTAGTTATCGGTATTTTTCGTTATTTTTGGTTTCATGTTATTTTTCCTAATTTAGAAAAATAACTTAGGATAAAATGAGCATTTAAAATCATTTACGTACTAATAAATAAATATAACATCATGGTCATGTGTAAAAGAAATAAGTATGACGCTGCTTGCAATTTGTTATAAAAATCTAAGTACATCGTAGTGTCGTCATGTAAAAAAAAGTTTTATTCGCGTTCATGTAGATATTCTATAGTAATATCATATAGATGTTGAATGTATGTAACTATCCGATTTTGAAAATTCTTTAACAAAAAGTAAGTCACATTCATTACTCTTGAATGTTATATGCCTTTATGGCGACATATATGGTTCAGTTTGTAGTGACCCTACTTGCTGTGTCAGCGGTCGCGGGTTCGAGTACCACTGGAGGCGTTCATTTGTGTGATGAGCACAAATGCTTGTACTCCAATCAGGGGTATTTATATTTATAATATGTATGTATTTAAAGTTATAAGTGTAATGTATCAACTATCTATGTAATATCCATAACACAGGCCTCGTAGCTTACCATGGAACTAGATGGCGCTGTGTGTTAATGTCACAACATATTTGTTTTAAAAAAAATCCAACAAAGCTGCAATTTTAGTAAGTAAACAATCACCTTTGTCCTGAACGAGGTGAAAATAATTATTAGAACTTATTTGTAAATAAATAATTCAAAAGCTCTTGCACCACAATACGAAAACTAACGCCCCGCATTGAAGCGGCTTCGAACCGGGTATAGCGACTAATAATTATTTTATCAATTATTACCGATATTCCGATATTGGCGGTCGATACACCCATTAGATCGGCGGCATCGATAGACTATAAAGCGTTATTAAATTGTTTTGCATATTTTGACGTTTAAATAATGTGTTAGGATAAATTAACCTTTGGATAATCTCGTGAAAGTGTTTATGTACTGGTTTCCTGTTTTATACAAAACTGTGAACGTTTAGTTATTTATTAATTGAATTTATATTTCCTTACTAGTTTTTGTCCGCGGCTTCGCTCGGTTGGTAAGTGGGGCGGGGATCAAAGGTTGCCCTTATCCATTCCCAAAATGCAGTGTAGGTATGTTATTGCTAAATTTTATCAAAATCTATTTAATCGTTCAGGCGTGAAAAGGTAACAAAGTGTTATTTTAACAGTTTACTTACTAGTTTGCTAGTTTACTTGGTCCATGTCAAATAGGATTTAGAAGACAAACAATATTATAGATTGATCAAGAACACATTATTACTATATAATTTACTCCCAGAGATCCTAGTGATACTAAGCGATGTCCTTATCTCTGACACTTTAATCTATACAAATAAATAAAATTGTAGTGTCTGTGTGTAATGTCAAAATAGCAGCTTTTTACTAAATGCATACGAAACTAAATACGCTACTTATAAAAAAAAGTTCATTTTTATAATTATTGTCTATCAGTCTGTTTGGTTCGGCTAATCTCAGACACGGCTGGACTGATTTTGACGAGACTTTCACTAGAAGATAGCTGATATTAAAAAAAGTAATTTAGGCCACTTTTATTTTAGAAAAAAATTAGGGTTCCACTGAAAAAAGATTAAAACGTATCTAGTAAACGTTCTAGTAAAATATACGTCTTCCTAAGTAAGCGCAAAAAGAAAAAAAAACATTAATTAATTAAGGTTTAAGCATTTTTCTACGACACGTTTCATTGATACTATACTTAACTATGTTTTCAATACGAAATAGCCAGCTTAAATTACATTTTTGATATAAATTTCTGTTTTTCAGCAAATAGACGTACTTATACATTCAACCTTTAGTGACGAAGGCGTAGCATTTGCAAAGTGAAAATGAATTTTAATGCGCTACGTATTCAGTGCTAATGGCCTCTTAAGTGGACAGACAGACGGAGCGACGCAAGTTTTACTTACAACTAAGACTAGGGAGGAATAACGCTCTCATTTATAGCAACACTGTGAATAGTTTCTCTGATATTACGTTACTTCAAATAATAATAATTTTTTTAATTAAACAAGTACACTTTAAAATGGTTTTAACCGTTATGATTATATACCCTATCCTTAGAAGTGAAATTTTTCATTGTTTATGTAGGACGACCCTTTCATAACGAATATATTTCTAAATCAGTCAAAAATAGATAAGGTTTCTGCTACATAATTGTGACTCTGTAGGTACGTTTTAAATTGTTTTGGTTAGAATTATTAAAACTCAGTTTTAAACCAATTTTGATTAAATTTCGTTTCTAATGCAATGCACTAAAATCAAGCGTTGCCTATATGTAACATAATATTTTATATGGATGCATACATAATTATTACATTTAGTATATAATATTCTTACTTTTTTATTTAAAAGGTCTATTGATAAACACCTGCTTAGTATAATTGTGGTTGAGCAAGGGATCCTTAGATTCACGCGATTATTTTACGATTAAAATTATACGGATCTTTTCGCAGATTTATTTTGGTATTTGATTCTTTAAAGTTATCCCGGTTACGGGAGACTTAGGTTATAGACGTCTCAAAACAAACATATAATTACCTTTGAGACGTCTACAACCATAGTTTCTCACGTGACCGTGACTGCTAGAAAATTTTATTTAAAACTAAAAATACTCCAATAATACAATACTCGAGTAAAATCTCAAACTACTTGCACAATGTTCTTATTAACTATCAATTGACTTAATATTGTAAGCCTTTTAGTATAATAGATTTGCACAATCGACTTATACGCTTCCATCAATGTTATTTCATATAGTGACTATTAATCTATGCCATGTTTATTATCTTTTTTGTGCTTCGTACCTCAAAAGGTAAAAAAAGGAACAATTTTAAAATCACTTCGTTGTCTGTCTGTCGGTTTGTCTGTCTGTCAAGACCTTTTTTCTTAGAAACAAGTGAAGGTATCAAGTTGAAATTAATATTAAACGGTATAACTTAAATCATAATTGAATCAAAAGTTACATCTTAAAATCATTTATAAAAATGTAACTAATGTTTTGTTTTCATTTCGTAGCGTATATGCATATGTAGTCGTAGGTATTGAAGAAGGTTGTAAGCTATTTAACATCACGCCATGCCCCTCGAGTGGAGCAAATATGCATAAAGAAACTGCGCAAGCAGAGCCACGAACAAAAGCTAACTAGGCGTAAGTGTCAACAAGATTTAATTCAACATTAACATACAGTTAGTTCTCAAGTGTATGCCATTATGTTAGTATTAACTATACATAACGTCATCATAACACAATCATTGGTAGCTGCATAACAAAGCTAATACGTCATTTGTCAAACAAAGACCAGTTGTGAGAGGTTATTACATGCTAAACATTACTATACTCGTACAGCTCCTTACTTTGCACGTTATTTTATTGAAATTGTTTGAACGCTCAATTGGGTTTTAATATCCAATACTTTACTTTTCTCGTAAAAAGTATTAAATAATAGCGATAAACGACTTACTTAGTAAGGTCTCTATAAGCCAAAAGATACACAGGGAAGTGGCCCACTTTGGTACCATACGGGTACCATGCGGGTTGTTCCTGGTACTTCTCTGACAGCAGAGTGGACCGTGGCAGCAACTCCTTGGATGTATGATCTAGTTTGATAAGTCTACCGTCGGGGTGTCGTAATTGAGTACGTAAGCGACCCTGCCCCCATTAAAACGAGGGAGGTTTCGCTGAGTTTTAATGGGTAGTATTGGTTTTTTGGCCCGTGACTCCCACATAACCACCTGCATACATACAGGTTGTATACATAAATGTATTTCCCAATGTTAAAAAAAGGGCCAAGAATAAACTAAATAATTTTCATTCCTCTTAAGTATGGTGCATATTTACAATCTGTTAACAAAATATACAATGGATCAGAGAGCTAGCTTTGGCAGACGTGACCCACTAAGCTTACTGCATCATTATATGAAAGAAAATTGCTGCTTAGTTGTTATTTATTTATGTTTAATTAACAAATCTGTTTGTCTGTACTCTGTACACTCGCAGTCACAGAACTAAATTAAATGCACACGTATATTGGGTGGAGGTCATTGTATCTATTTATTTAATAATTAGAACTATAAACTACTATACAAAGGCAAATATAACGTTGAAACAAACTATTACCGTAATTGCGGGCTTGGTCTGCTGCTATGAAGGATGGTCTGCACAAATCGAATTGCACTCTAAGTAATGGTGGCAAGGTCGGAAATCCAATGGTTAAATTACCTCATATTGTTGACTACATGGTAAACTTTAATCCGTAGGAAATAAATAATAAATGCGAAGAGTTGTTGTGTCGTTGGAGATATTTTGAAGCGGAATAGAATTAATGACAATGTTTTAGAAATGTTACAATAAAATTGTATTAGAAGTGTTTCTACAGATTTTTTCGCGTTTTATTTATATTATTTGTACCCATCGTTTCTGATGCTTCACAGACATCGTAGTTATGGGAGAGACTAAGGTGTTTAATCTCTGTGATAGATGTTTAATTTCTGTGCTATGGATACCAGATAGTTAATACATTACACAATTTATATTTAAATATATACGTATTACAAATATAAACACCCATGACTGGAGTACAAACATTCGTGCTCATCACACAAATGAATGCCCTCAGCAGGACTCGAACCCGCGACCGCTGGCATAGCAAGTAAAGTCATAACAAACTGAGCCAAATGTGTAGTAAATTACAATAAGTTAAACATCATAGAACTCAGATTATCGCACGACCAAAACACGCTCATCCGTTAGCTACTAATGAAACTTCCTGTAGAAATGCGGAATATTTAATTAAGGCTATTAATTAGAGCGGATCAAAGATAACCGCATAATTAATATTTAGGCAGAGAAGGCACCTTGCAGACGTTTTCCTGAGGTCTACTGAGTGTGTGCTTGCGGTATGATACACTCTGCACAGTTAGCATTAATTATAAGTCTATTAATATATATTTACCCACTATATATAGTATATATTATTATACATATATCTTTAAGATAATCTATCTTACAGAGATATAATCTATAGACACATATAATAAAAGAGTAACTGATCGCTGTCTGTACATGGAAGATATTTGAGAAAAACTATATCACACAAGCAATACAAACTGAGCCAAAAGTTTCGTCACAATACAATAGTAATAAACTTTTATTCATAAATAGGGAGATTGTACCTTTCAACATTTTTCAATTAACCATTGGCTTAAGATTTAGGCATTTTAAGTCAATTTCCAATCTAAAACAATCATAACAGTAAAGTATACAAATTGGTAGGAAAGTAGCGGAAATTCTCACAATAAAGTAAGCGATAACATCGCACAAAGGACCCTAAGACATATATCGTTGTATTTTTTATGATATGACAAGTATCGCAAGTACGGCGTGAGATCGTGGGCGCTACATAAATCAGCTCAGCGACCATTAGTGCTTTTTGTCGCGTTTATAGCGCGTATCAAGAAATTGCGTTGTCTTCCTCACCCTTTATATGTTCGCATCTAAATGATATCTTGTTTTCATATAAAATATATACATATAATAAAATGAAACTGAGCTGAATCTGTACATTAAATATTTCTTAGAAAATCTTTTTGAAATAATCATTATTATCGATACAGAGGCCGAATCTATAGTTGTTAGAATTTTTGTCTGTCTGTCTTTTTGGAAAACTACTGGACAGATTTTGATGAAATTTGGTAAGATGATAGCTAAATTTTTACTGTGGGAAAATATCTCCTTTCTGAGAAATGTAAATATACTAAACGTTAAAACGTAACTAGGGATGAACCCAAGTGGAGCGATTGTTAATCGCTAGTAATATAAATGTCGGGAACTACATATAAACAATGTGCAAGTTACCGGTAACACAGTAACGACGCGTTACACGTAAAATAAAATAAAACTGTTAAGTTTAGCTGAGCGACATCTATCTATTTAGTTTTAAAAATTAAACTTATACACTTTATCTTATTTGGCTTTTATACGCGCCTATTATATTATTAATACCACTTCACAGCAAAAACTAAACTGTGGCTTTAAAATGAGGTTTTAGACTTCTACAGCGTTTTTGATACTAATATTTCTATTTGAAAAAAAAGTAAAAAATAGGTTCGGAATATAATAAGTATTAAAAAAAATTATTTGCCTACTTAATCATAAATCTATAAAAAGGAGTATCAAAGAGATTGTGTGTTGATATTATAACCCTCAATTAATATGTGTATTTAAATTTTAATGCAAACATAAACACTAAGGGTTCCGCTGTCCAGCAATATAGCATGTATGTCTGTGTTGATCGATGACCTTTTCGGATTTTTTCGCGGATTTATTTTGATACTTGGTTCCCGACGTTTTGAATAATTTACAATTTACAGAAATCATGGTTACAAGGTATACCATTATTGTCAGCCAATTTCTTGCGAAAAAAGACGCGTTAGTCGCGAAAAAATCCGAAAAGATAGTTTTCTTTAAAACTAGCAGAACCCGCGACTTCGCTCGCGCTAAAACTACAAAAAAAACTCTTAAAAGGTAGGTTTCATACAAACTTTCATCCCCTATTTTATCCCCTTATGGGTGAATTTCGAAAAATGTTGAAGCATAAATAAAGTAACAAACACATTCACAAACGAAAATAGAACCGGCGGTTCGGACTCGCTGCCAGTAAACCACTAAGTCGTTATTATATAAAGTGGTCAAATAAAAATAAGCTAATTGAGTTATTTTCCTGTCAGAAACGCTAAATGAGCAATTATTCGCGTCTCCCGAAAGTTTTGATAGATTTTGATTAATGAGTCTTAATGGGAATCTTCCCGTTGTTAGAAGTTTGGCCGTTATAGTTCACTTTGTCGACGCGTACCGATAAACACATATACCTATGTATTTGTCTGTACTTCCTTATAATTTTTATTTTATTTCATTAGGTAATAGGCATGTATCTTGATTGTCAGATATAAGGCATGGACAGATTTAAAAGAAATCTAGTTTAAATTTTAACCTAGGCATTAAATTTTATTCACACACTTTTGTTAATTTTATCTGTAAAAATGTAAACAAATGATGTACCAAGTCCATTTTAAACTACTTGTTTTAGACGATTTTTTAAACTTTTTTTATAAGTGTCAAATCTGGCTGAAATTGCAATAATTTGATATTATTGACTAATCTCATGATGGAATGAGGATGGATTTCTTTTCAAGATAAATAATGAAGATCTAATAGCAAACGATTCTTACATTAGATTTACTAAATTACATCAATATTTGTATAACTAATACCCAATATATTTTGCATTCACACAATAGAACCTACCCACTACCACTAATCGAAACACTACTAAAACCCAATCTTTTATTACATACTTCCTCATCCAAGCATATAAGTTTTGCCATAATGAATAAAGAATCCGTATCATAGCTCCATTACCCGATACCTAATGGTCCCGTACTAATGCTACGATTCCGTTGATTTATTAATATCCAACAAAGGCAGTGACATATCCTCTCATGTCGTTATTGTGAACTATTTCTTACGTCTACGGCGTAGACGTCGTAGCAAGACGAGAAGTTTTACTTAAGAGCATTCAGTTTTGCGAATTGAAAGACACATGTCATATTCCACATATATATATATATATATATATATATATATATATATATATATATATATATATATATATATATATATATATATATATATATATATATATATATTGGTGACATGGTTGATGTGCGAAAACCCTACTGTCAAATTTATGACGTTTAAACCTATTAATATTGGGTTAAACCACAAGTTTTATAGATATTTTTTTTAATTTAATATTTATGTTTTATTGAATAGATAATATTATGAACATTTAATAGTATTGCTTGTACTTCTTGATTCTATGACAATTTAAATATTTGTTATAAAGGAATATAATTAAAAACTTGATTATTATCTATTAATAAGACGACTCTTTAGTCACTTTATAAGTGCTAGGGATGGAACCCTATTAGGTATAACCTATTGTTTAAAAAACAATCATGAATATCGTTTCTCAATTATTAGCAAAACCTCTGCAGTTCATTAATATTTTCTAATAATTCAATATCAATTTTAATGTATCTGGTATGTTTATTCATGTAAGTAATAAATTATTTAATATATGCGAATATTTGACATTTTAAAATAACATTATCTTTTCGGATTATACATTAATTACTTTAATTTCACGTTTTTTCAAAAGATATTACGAGTATATCAAAACATTCGATAAATAAAAAATATTTTATATTATTATAATTTTTAGTAAAATAATTCCTAAATTTTTCGCTTTAAATTCTATCGTAATCATTCCTGAAATCATGCAAATAAAATGGAAAATAAGAGCTAGTTGTAGATATTTTGAGAGCAGGCATGTCACAGGTGTGTATGGACACCTTAATACAAACGGCTCTCCCTGTGCCACGTTATTTATCGCACCCTTTCATTTCTACGCTGTGTAATTAAGCCTTGTTCCCCGTTTCTCCTTACACGACAATTTACATTTTAAATAGAAAATGCTAAATTATTTCGTGTGTTAGCGTTGGCAGGGTACTGTTCTTATACAAATGAGACCGACGATTGACACAAAGGATTACTTAACCATATGCTTAAACATTATACCACCAGTTATTTTCTGCAGTCAACACCCTGTTTATAATTTACTTTTTCTTAAAATATTGTGTAAGGAATTGTTTTGATACTAGTACTTCAAGAAATATTCCGTTTCAATTTTATAAAAGTACTGATTCTGTAGGCAGTGGTAGTCCAGTGGTAACGCGCTAGCTTGGGAAACCGAGTGAAGCGGGTTCAAATCCGGGTCTCCCACTTCTGATATTTTCATGTATGAATGATTTCTAACATGATTACCACTTGCCTTACGGTGAAGGAAAAAATCGTGATAAAACCTGCGTGTCTGAGAGAACCTAGCAAGTTTTCGAAAGACATGTGTCCAAATCCACCAACCCTCACTTGGCCAGCGTGGTGGAGTATGAATTCGTATTGAAGGGAGGTCTGTGGCCAGCAGTGGGACTTTGAAAAGGGCTGAACACAATATTGATTTAGAGTTTCGACATTTCTTATATGAACACTAACTGAATGACACGAGTTGCTTTTTACAAACCAACATGCATACATAGTTAAGATTATTATAGCTGATTAAAACGATCGTTGTTATAATTTATTAGTATTATTAAGATAATGTCATAATTAATTGTATATATTGTCAAAAAAAATCACGTCTTTGTAGGTTATACCATAATATGTCTGTGGAAGATTTAACTAATTTTGATATATACACTCTTTTATAAGATTTTTTCTAAAGTATAAATAGATTCGTCTTAATTTATTAGCATACATAGTATACCAAAGATATTTTTAAGTAACCACGTAACAGAAAAATTCTAATTATATATGGTTTAAGATGGTTTTACCTTCGTTTAAAGATAAAACATATATGTTATATCAATATATGTTATTTCAACATACAAATGTTGAAACATTTCAAATAAAATATTCAGTGTACACAATTCCCCATATAATTTTGTATGGATACATACTCGTATAATGTGACATAGAGCACACCCATGTCAAAGCAGTGACAAGCGATGGCCGATCTAAGAGTTTTATACGCCTACAGTAAAATTATAGGTATCGTAATCGAATACTTATAGTATTATTTAAAATAGATATCAAAAAAATAACAGATTTTTAATATAATAACCAATTTTCTCTCCGCTTATATATTTCAATGCCAGTTCTATTACACTTCTAACTTTAGGGATGAAATAATTATCCTAAAGAGATTATAATCTATTGGAAACATCCTTTTATATAGGTACATTTTGATTTTGCTTAATTGGATGTATATTTTTGGTGAATTGCTTAAAATTTTAGCCTAAATATAATAATAACAAATAATTATAAATGTTGTCATATTATATTATATTTTTATCTTCGATCAAAAATACCTGTTGATCGAAGATTTTTATAATACACCAGCGATTCAGTCTCCCTTCGCTTGGGTTCATCCCTAGGTTGCTTTTCCATACAGATTTTCATCACCATTTTCACTCTCTTAAAGGTTGGTTTTCGGGTAAAAACTATTTTATGTCCTACTAACTATTTTAGGGTCTCAACATATCTTCTTACCAAATTTCATCTAAATCGGGTCAGTAGTTTCGGTACAGATTCGGTACAAACAAACAAATAAACAAAAAAATCTATCCTCTTTATAATATTAGTATAGAGAGGTCTTAAAAATAGACCTAGAATTTTTTAGAGTTTCAAAGAAAATACTACTTTTTGACTTATTTATTCACTAATATGATATTGAGATTGAAACATCTAATTGTTTAGTGTAAGCTCAAAGGGAGCTGTCAGCGTGAGGTATGTTGCGTGTCAGTAAGACCGACGCCAGGGTATTGACAGGTGACGTCATATTAAACCCCAGAGGACGACGGCTTGTTTGATTTATACGTATTTTGTTTATGGCTTTGGTAAGGGTTGAAAAAATGTATAATAGATTTATATTTATTTGTAAATATATAGGGGAAAATACATGGATATGTTGGGTTTTTAGTTAGTTTGTAGAATTTATTTCGTGATCTAGCTCTAAATTATTGAAGCAAAATTTTTATAAATGTACAATATTTATATTATTTACTTTAAGCAGTTTCTAAGATTCATAGCATATTAGTAGTTCATAATACTTATATAGTTTAAATTTATTATTTAAAGCCCTAAGCACTATGATTAAACATTTTTCTATATGGAAATGAACTTTTCTATTTTAAATTAAAATTTTAAGGCACTTTAAACGATGTAAACCTAAAATGGCATTCACTATGTTCCTTCATTCTCGTACTTAAATCGCGAAACGAACTAAAAAAACTGCCTTCCTACCCATCCTCCGTCTGCACGAAGCAGTCATTACTCTTCCCATTAGAACAAAAACTCGTGCATACGCAAACAAAGAACTAATTTGCCGTCCCCAAAGACCTGTTATTATGAAGGTTTATCTAAATGAAAGGGTGGCTTCGGCTGCATACCTCAAAACCCTTCAACGTCCAAAGCTAAAATAACCATCGCTAAAAAAGGGAGAGAGAGCCGCGGGCAATTGCGCCGCTGTCTTCATTATCCTCAGCTAAGTGACCATTAAAATTCATTTTTAGACCCGGGGTTTAAACGACCCCCGCAAGTGACGGGTGTAGTCTAAATTGGACTATTTCGTGTCTAAATGTTGTGTGACTCGGTAAGTATAGTGAAAATTACTTTTTACGACATACTTTTTGTGCTGAGGGACACAGTTGTTGAAGATATGATGAATCCTAATTTAAGTATTTGAGTTAATTTATATTCACTTACATAGTTTAACTTCTCTCTAGAGTATATATGTACTTCGATATAATTTTTTGTATGAATAAATTTCTATAAGTATTTTCCATAATTGAATTTCACAATTGAATTAAGTAGGTAATTTTCAATCTTAACATAAGCTTGAATAAGTCAAACACAAAACAGTATTTTTTAAATAGTTAACATAACATTGTCCATTTCTACACAGTAATTCAGTATACTGGGGGGCTGATTCTAACCCCCACCTTGCAACTGCCAACACTCTCTCTTTCTATATGTGTTCGTAAACGATCCAAAATTTGAATTTGAAATTTGAATTTGTAACATATGTATATAAAATTATACAATATTGGCTTTAGTACAATTTTAACCACAAATATAAGTATAAGTTTTAAATAACTTACTATTAAAACGATTAGACACTAAGACAGTAAGTACAAACTAATATTTTTAAAATACATATATTTAATTAATAAAATGTTCATATTATAATCTGTCTACTCTACTTCTAAAATCTAATAATTAATTTTATAAGTTAAAGATAAATTTCTAAGATTAAAACAATTCACTTAAACAACATAGCGTTTATAGCAAAGCATTAACAAAATTACGCTATATCGTAATTTATAGCGTGGTTCTTGAACATAGTGGTAGAGCGCAAATTTCTGTTTTCATTGTACTATTTTTTCGCATTTCCGCAGTTATTATATCGAGAACCTCCTTTCTAGAAGTTGGTTAATAAAACAAACTTAGTAAGGGATGGTGTTTTTCTTTCATTAAAGAATTTTAATTATCGTTTCAGTAGTTCCAGAGATGATCCTCTGAATACAAACAAACTTCTTTACAAAGGAGTAAAATTTATTTATTATAACGAAATAGTGAAGTCATTGTTTACTTAGAAGAGATACTTGATTTATTTTCAATTTTGATTTTAAGCATAACGTCTTCCCATCTTAAATATAAAGACGCAGTTCTAACATCATTATTGAAAAATAAACTGATATGATCTGTCCCCTGGTATAATAATGTTAATATATTACTTTTTAAGGCATTACAGGGTTATTAATAGAGAAAATAAGGCATTTGAAACTTGACAATCGAAAACGTAATTCAATGAAGTAAGACAACAGCGTGTAAATTGTGTAATAATTGAAATAATTTGAAGCTCTGGCCAAAAGATGAAGGCAATCAACCAGAACGCCGCCGGCGCCGGCCATTTGCATCACAACCTACGTAATGTGCAGACACGTCACTATATACTTTTTGTATGGAGCAGCTATAATATTTACTTAAGTAGCTGACAGTGTCTGAATTCTTCTAACATATATAAATAGCATTATAATATACTCGAATCTGTGTTAAACAGACACGTTTTGAAGCCATTAAACAAGAGAATGGCATAATATTATGGCCTTCCATATAAAATATATTAATAAGTTACGTATTCTGTTATTCTTAGAAAAATTACTTTCTAACCAATATGAACTGATGTGTATCTTTTATTAATAGAATGAATAATAGAATTTAAGCATATTTTTTCCAATGTTAGCTATTTTATTTATGTCAAAAATTAGAAAGTATATTTATAAATGATAATGTTTATATTTTCAGAAGCACAAAGCGCATTTACCATAAAAATAAAAAAGCAACTTTAATTTAAACGTATATCTTGTTTTTAAATAGTCACCTAGTTAGTGAACAAAATTACATAACAAATTCATAACACGAATGTCTTGATTTTCTACATTTGGCTACGGACCTCTAAAAACACTACAAGTAATACAGAAGTTATGACACAAAATGGACGATATTACTTCTCATAGAAGGCGATAGTACATTCCTTTTACAACAAAGTGTACAAACTATATAATTGCTATAATTCGAGGCGCAACGTTCCGTCGGTCGCGAGATGGAAGCAATAAACGAAACGCCGCAGGCTTCAGACGTCACAGCCTAAACAAACTAAACAGCCCCTTCATTATACTTCCACTTTCTTCATTTTCGACTAAAGTGATGAATGTGGAAGTATATCTCTGATGAACTGAAGTGATAAGTAAGTGTAAAAACTCTATGTAATTGAATAGGTGATTCCGCAAACCACGATTGTATTCACGAATTCAGCTGTCGATTTTGATAGAAGGCCGAAATAAAATTGGCATAGCGGATAAATTTTGTTCTAAGAAAAAAATGCTGCAGATAATAATTAGGAGTTTGTTTTCGTAGTATATTTCTATTGAAATATGATTACCTTATTATACCTACATAATATCAGAATAAATTTACGTGAAATTCATGTGGAGTGAAGAGTAATCAATCACAAATAAACTTCTACCTGAAAAACTTAATGAATTATTCGTCCTCGAAAGTTAACATTAAATTTTAATTAAAAGATAAAACCACAAGAGCCTCATATTTTTTTGTTAAATGGAGTTTTTCACTGTTTCCATAACTAATGTCCCTGTTTTAGTGCTTCGAGTGCGTGTGGTCGGAACTCCCGAACTCTGCAACCTAGAGGTAGGATAAATATGAATAAAGTAATGCACTGAGAACTTTTTAAAGAGCAGATTATTTATATTCAAAGAAATTAAAACTTTATGAGTTATCTCTATAGGGTTTGGGATCTATTTATTTTTATTTATTTATATATTTAGTTATTTATTTAACACCAACAATATATACACTAACAAAAGCATTACATATTTATAACAAAATATAAATTCTAAATGTTGGCTTAATTACAGGCGTAACACACATTTCCTATAAGAGGATATTTTATTGGCATAGGTGTTCGTACGGTTCTCAGTCTTCATTTTTTGTCATTTTTAGGGTGCCAACGGAACCCTATTAAGGCTAGGCCTTCACTAAACTAAGCCTTCACTGTCGGTCCGTCCGTCCGTCTGTCAGAGAGCTGTAATTCACGAACCGTAGAGAGTTGAAATTTTCACAGAGCATGAATTTATGTTGCCGCTGTAACAACAAATAAAATAACAAAACAACAAAGTAAAATACATAGGGACAAACATTGAACCTCCTACTTTTTAGAAATCGGTTAAAAATAGATGCTATATTTTATCGTAGTAATTACAAATTAGTCTTTATCGTGTACAGTGTAAGCTACCCACGCCTGCCCACAGGCCGCTCGCAACAACTTAGCATTCCAATTTTATGCTCATTTCTCAAACTCCCAAAGCTGCAACTTGAATTTTAGGCATTTATATACACATCTCGTAAAATCATTAATATTAATAATAATATTTTTATCACTAAAACTAAGATTTCATATTATCTTAGAACTGATTTCTCAACAATGAGATAAAAGTTTTTCATTACCTAGCAGTTTGCATTGCATTGGTACCTACGCTTTAACGTATAGTATAGATTTCTCCGAGATGAAATATTTTCCCGCCGTAAAAAGTAACCGAATAACTAGCAATCATACCAAATTTCATCAAAATCTGTCCTGTGGTTTTTTCGTGATGCGTTCCTAAACAGACAGACAGATAGACAGAATGACAAAAATTTTAAAAACTATAGTCGACCTCTCTATCTATAATAATGACTATTTCAAAAGAACAGTTACAGTTACAGTTATATAGTATTTAGTCAACTACATTTTTAATTATCATTTATCTAAGAACTGAAATTGTTCCTGGTGTACTTAATGCTCATACCATTAATACCAGTTTAATACCATTTATACCTCCTTTTATTTATTATCAGTATATTCAAATTAAGCGTACACGATTATTTATCAAATTATCACATATAGTTGAAATAAACACGTATACTAACACAGCGATTAGAATCGACAATTGTTTTAATTACATGCCGCTTCTATTATAACAACATTTAGTCAGAGCTTTTAGCTTTTATTGGAACAACCCTCCATTAAGCTTTAAGCTCTATTCTGTATAATGTAAGATTCAAATTTTCCCCTAAAATTTTAAGTTTTTTTACTACCATTCAAAAATATGTCATAACACATTGTGTTAAGTTTATGTTTGCATTGTAATTACGATATGGATAATCAAAGCGGTGAGTGGTATTAAGACGCTTATTACATCGCAAGCTTTGCGGACGCGTTAGTTCAATATAGCGATTCCTAAAGCTATTGAACAAACAATTAGGACCAGCCTTGTAATAATATTTTTAATATCGTACAATATATTTATACTGTGTACAGTATGTAAGTATATTTACATAAAAAAGACTTAACACGAGAACATTTATATTCAGCCCTTTTTTAACGTCCCACTGGTGGGCATGCGCCTCCCTTCAATGTGAGAGGAATAAGGGCCATAGTCCACCACGCTGGCCAAGTGCGGGTTGGCGGACTTCACATGTCTTTTGAAAACTTGCTAGATTCTCTCAGACATGCAGATTTCCTCACGATGTTTTCCTTCACCGTAAGATAAGGTGTTGATGGATCATGTTAGATACGATTCGCACATGAAAATATCAGAGGTGCGAGACCCGGGATACGAACCCGATTTACTCGGTTTCCCAAGCGAGCGCGTTTTTACTGGGATACCATTGAATTGTGATGAAATTTAATAAAAAATAATCCTACGAAATATTAAATTAACCTCTAAAGGTTCATGTTTACTCACGTTTTACTCACAGACGCATTTCACTCACTTTATATATTCATTGAAAAACATGTGTACGGAAAAGTCATATTACTGAGTCATCAAACGACGCCGGTACATTTGTAGTTAAGATATAAACCAAATTATCAAAAAGCTAAATTCAATCCACTAAATTGCTAGCTATCTACAATCAGCAGGTCTTATCTCTCAACATATAATCGGCTGTAACGAGGTCGTCAGTCTGTTTGGCACAACACTTGGCACTGCCTCAATCGCCTCTTGGCTTGGTTTCCAAGTCCAACTTGGAATTTTAAATACAAATTGTATTGGTACCACTGGACTGAATTGCAATGTTCTTTTGCAGTCTACCGAAGTTACTGTACGGGCTAAATTTTTAAAAACTTCATTTTTTGTACAAATTAGTAAAGGATTTATTAGAGAAGATTTAAGAATTTAATAATATATATACGAAGAAATATAAAACAAAAAATAATTAAAAAAATACACAAACTAAACAATATGATAGAAGCAACAACAAAACACTTTTTTCCTCGAGCCATAAAGCGTCCAAATTGCCATTCAAATCGGTCGAAGCGACCAAACCTGAATATATTTAAAACTCTGCGGATTAGTTGCCTAAGTTCGCTTCATCGGTGCCGTTCGATTATCCCGATTCGTAACACGTTTATTCAATTAGACTTTCAAGTATTTAGCGCGGGTCGGGGATTTCGTAATAGGTACATGGTGCTGCTTTAAAAATTCAACGCCGGGGTCCGCAAAACCACCTTCCGCATTTCCGTACTAATGGCTAAATTAACTTTTTTCAAATTAAATTCAACTTAAATGAAACAAAATTCAACAAGGATAAGAGAAATTAAAATAGATTATGGGAAATAGTATTTTAAACATATTAAATAGGATTAGTATATTAATGTAGCTATGCTTTTTGAAGTGAAACTTCTTTAGAATCGTTGTGATTTGAAAATTGATGAAACGGAAATGCAACACTAAAAAAGATAAACATATAAATATGTAGGATTAAGCCGGCGAGAGAATGAGATAGAATACATTGCTATATTACCATGATAACCATTGTTATTGTCTGACAAATATATAATATTATTATATTCTTTCCGTATATGATATTCTATAAATATATGATTGTAATATGCCTCGTATATTCAAAATTATTTTAATATATACAAAAAAATTTACTGAATAATATGTAATGTATATTTATGTGAAATAAAATGTAAAATAACTTTTAAACTTAGGAAAAATGTTATAAAAAATTAACTTTATAATTACCCTACTCCTTATCAGGAGTAGAATAATTATTATTTATTTTACGAGACAATGACCTACGAGATATAGAGAATACTATATATAGTATCCTTTATATTTATTTCATTCTCTCTTAGGTTACTTTTCTTAAGTTTCACTTCTACCGTGTGTGAATTGCACACACACGCACTTTTTTTTATTTATATGGATCAATTCCATACAAATTATGTATTGGTATGTGTTTGACAAATAATAAGTTTAAATATTTTGTTATAGTGATATTAGTAATAGTTACTAATATTATAATTACAATATGACTACAGCATAGGCAACAATTAAACATTGTCTGTCTGTCTGTGCTTTTTACCTTCTAATCTTTAGCAAATCTAAAATGGTTTCAATAGAATAAAAGTTTTAAATCTATGCATTGATATGATTACGGCAAAATTGACATAGACTAATTTTTATTACAGAAACAAATCCAAACGTCAAATTGGAAGAACTGTTCGGTCCATTTTTATTGGACTTTCGTTGGCAGATACAATTCGTGCGACACCTGCTTATTTTTAACGTCGTATCAAGTATGCAGAGTTGCAGAAAAACACCGAACTCTAATAAAGGTAGTGATCATTTAGAAAAAGCCACGCAAAATATTTCGCAAAAGCAATATTTTACTTTTAATGACTCTCGGGTAAATAGAGAAACCACTCATTTTCTATTTCCAATAATATAAATTATTCATCACAAAGACCCGTCGTATTCGAAACTTCACAATATCTAAATATCAAGCCATTTCAAATAATAATTACTGTTATATTGTTTGGTCATTTGTAGAATTTTCTTTAGTCATTGAATAATTATGATTGGATCTTTAAGATATTTGTCTTGAAATTCTGAATCATCTCACAAATAAAACATTATATATTTATCGAAGATTCAGGAATGGTTGCTAAAACCTAAAAATATCTATAGATAAAGCCGCGTATAGAAGTAGTTTTCTAATAGCAATAAATGCCTAATCTCATTAACTTACGCAGCTAGAATAGTATCACCAACCTCTCATGTTGAGATTGGACATCAAAAAGTTTTGCCAAATGGTCAATATTTAGTGATTTGTTAGACGGACAGGTCGTCCATCCAGAACACACTTGGGATTTATTGAGTAATAACTGGCAAAATATATCAATCATTCGATGTCAAAAAATAAGTTTCTGTAGAAATGAAAAAATATATGAAATACGCTCCGTTCTATAGCAATATAGTGCCATTCTCATAGTAAAGAATGAAACTAGCGAGTAAATTATCCTAACTTAAGTTGTTTAGTAACAAACCCTTATTCTATAAAAACTATTATAAATACCACTCTTCGAACCACAAACTATTGTTACACAAAAACTCACTTTAATCTGATCTTGTAGGACAAAAGGATCAACTAAAAACAGTTTTACATTTATAATATTAATATCGGTAAAACAAAAATTAATATTAGTGATATCCCAATGGTAGCGTGCTCGTCGGGAAAATCAAATGTAACAGGTCTTACGTACTTAGGCCCTGCACGTCTGAGATTTATTACAATCTATACATATAATAAAATTGTAATTAAGCCGAATCTGTACATTAAATATTTTTTGGAAAAACTTATTAAAATAGACATTATTATCAATACAGAGGCCAAATCTATAGTTTTTTAAAAAATTGTCTGTCTATCTGTCTGCCTGCCTGTCTGATAAACTAATCTGGAGATTTAAACAAGATTTCACCCTAAAATCCTTGTTGATGGAAATGTGTTGGATTGAGAAAAATTGTCTCATGTGCTATCTATATATAGTATGATATATAAAATTCGATGATATTTAAAAAACCAACTGTTGAGTTTCTCCCCGTCTCTTTTCAGCAGAACAGCTTTCCGAGCCGGTGGTGGTGGTAGCTTCCTCACGGACTGACTAACGCTCTTTAATTTAGATTGACGATTCAAAAGTGCTTCTAATAAAATTTATGTCAAATGCAATCCTTATATCACAGAATATTATTTTATTCCCAAATTATTATTTTTTATATTTCTATTCTTCAACGATTGTAGAGTGACGTCTTGTCACATTCTAAACCAGAGTGTTTCAAAATTGTTTAAATTAAGATTTCAGATTTGTAAACCATTTTCAAACTAAATCTAGCGATCGTATTTAGTTAGTGAAATAAAATCTTTTATCTAATCTCAGTAGCTATTAAAAGCATTAAAGCCTCTACAGACGACGCTAGAGGCCACACTAATGATGTCTCGAGACTTAAGAGATTCCTTGAGATATCTAAAATTGTTTATTTATTCTAATCTCAGACTTTGCGCGTCTGTAGTTTCATTACTTTCGGGGTAATCTTTTATTATTGCTGTGCTGTTTTTGATTTGGTATTATCTCGAAGATGTTTTCTGCCACCGGCAAAGGTATTGCCACTATATCATATAATTAAAAAATCATCTATAATATCTATATAACTAATAAAATACTAAATAAATAATAACTAAAAATAGCAATATAGTTAAAAAATAAAGTACCATAAAGAATGTATGAGGTGACATCTATTGACATTGATCTAGATACTGTATGAATAAATACAAGGGTCAACTAGTACATATCTGTCTACTTGGTATATAATATAACATAGGACCCAACGTGGAGGACAATGTAGACAACTTTTTCTTTAGCCAAGATCAATCACTAAGCAGGTAAAAAGTGGCCTAAAAGAAAACTTTGTAAGCTCACATTACTATCATGTGGAAGCTTGAACAATAAACATTATTCTATATAAAAATCCAATACTGCGTTATGAATAGTAATAATATTTGAATTTGAGAGGATAATACTGTACGTATAATATACAGATCTACATAATATATTTAGAGGGTGGATTTCAAAGGAAATAAGATTAGAAAAATTCGTACCGAATTTGCGGCAAATAAAATTAACTCACGATATAATATCATTTGCTTAGAGGGAAACAAATAAAATAAGAAAAATCTATCGTCGAGACTAAGGGGATATTGTGGGATGGTGCAAGTACAAAAATATAATAATATATTTTCATAGAAATCAACACATTATACAGTAAAATATACAGTAATAATACCTAACTGTTCGATACGTTTTACGCGGAAATTCTTAATCGGTTATAATCGATTTCACTGTGACAATGTTTTTTCTTTCATACGAAAATAACTATTTTTTGTTAATGCAAACAAGTAAACTTCAGTCTTGGTTTTATTAGTAATAAATAAAGTGCGATATCCGGTCCTTAACGATAAATATGCAGCAGATTCGAATCCAACACAAAGCAGAATAGGCTTCCATTGGACTTTAAGGAGGGTCTGAATTGACTATAGGCAATTTAAAGAATGATTAATTTCACGCTTATATTTTTAATACTTCTACTGAGTTAGTATACAAAATATTTTATCACTAGCTTTTGGCCGTGACTTCGCTTGCGTAGTTTATCTATATATATAAAAGAAAGTCGTGTTAGTTACACTATTTATAACTCAACAACGGCTGAACCGATTTGGCTGAAAATTGGTGGGGAAGTAGCTTAGACCCAGGAGACGGACATGGGATACTTTTTATCCCGTTCGATTGCATTCCCGTGTGACGTGACATAAAACTCAAGAACGGCTGGACCAATTTTTATGATATTTGAATTTTTGGATTTCTCTTAGTCCGGAATAGGATAAGAAGTATTAAAACATCAGAAAAATTAACGAAAAAAAATTATATGGCTAGCGCTGGCTAATAACTATTTATCTCTATTTAAAACGTACCTAGCGACGAACCCGAGCGAAGCGAGGGTGAGCCGCTAGTATACGTATAATTACAACGCCTCTTATTATCCTTAAACTCGCAGCGTTACATTCGATTGCCTTTAAACTTCCTCTATACTTATAGAGGAAATTTGTATACATAATGCCAAAATATTCTTTTATAATTTATTATTAGTAGTTCCACAGATTAGCGCGTTCAAACAAACAAATTATTTAACTTATATAATATCAGTATAGATTCCAAGAATCAACTCTGCGTCCTACTTTATAAACGCTACGATAATGTGGAATGGATAGACTTTACATAATATATTATATATACATAGGTATGATGAGCTTTATATCCCTTACTTGAGAAATATTTTATTTCCCATACAAACGCTTCACTCCCTTAAGGGATGACTTCTGGGATAAAAACTATCCTATGTCCTTCCCACAGTCTCAAATTATCATATTTTTAGTTTATCTATTACAAACAAAAATACAATATTTTCATCTTTATAATATTCGTATAGACTAAAAAATAAACCAGATAAAATGAAATACTTGTCTCCTTAATACAGCGAAATAACTACAGTCAAGAAAAAAATAGTAAAATTCGATGTTGACACAAAAACGAAACTATTTTAAAAATATTATGAATATTTTCATGCAATCCTGTGACGCAGTCTCTAGTAGCACTCAATCCTTGAAAGTGGCGCATCCACATTTATTTTTTATAAAATTTAATATGAAATATACTTTGTAAATTAAATATGAGATACCTAAATGAAAAAAGCTGTCAATTTTAGGGATTTTGTTTAAACAAATGAAATGACATCTTAAAGTCACTAGTCAAAAAACATTAGAAATAATAATTATGGTTCTGAAAAAATTAAACAGCTAGTGACCCGCCCTGGCTTCGTCTGTTTAATTTTAAAACTAACGTATTTTCATACAAACCTTTCACATCACTCATATGTAAGTTGTCGCATAATAAAACCAACTTACTTCCCTAAAAGATAAAAACAATGTTTTAGACGATTATATTTGGAAAAATCCTTATAGGATATAGAGAATTCCAACTTTTGTCAACGCTTGCAGTTTCTCATTTGCATCCCATTGTAAAAAATACGAGCAAGGGTGAAATAACGAGGTTATGGCCGAACGAAAGGGTGTTACCTCTTGTACGATACAAAATATAATACACGAAACAAAAATATTTTCCAAATATTATGTTCATCGTAACACGACATAGATGTATGTGTAAATGAATAAAAAGCAAACGCTATGACGCCTTTATAAAATATCAAACAAAAGACAAGGACCATTAAAAAGTAACATTTTTGGACAAATTGTTTTGGATATTTAGTTACTTGATCACTAGAGATTTGATTATTTTTATTTTCGTAATAAGGCTATATACATATATTGCTGTGATTTTTTGTATGGAGTTAGAATGCTGGAGAATTATATATGCTACTTTTTACAAATTACAGCGGGAACATATCTCAATTCTAAAGGAAAACTCATACATAGGAAATTTCGATGTGGATTTCAATATGAAGATAGTTGGAGGCCTCAAGACAGACATATGTACTACATTGCTTATGTCTAGTTTATCTTTCTTAGGTACGTATCCATATGAAGTGAAGGGCATAATTAGTATTAAATGATTATGAATTAATTACCTTTTTATTGTATTCAGCCCTTTTTATCGTCCCACTGCTGGGAACGGGCCTCCCTTCAGTGCGAAGGGTGTCATAGTCCACTACCCCGCCCTACTTCGGGTTGGTGGACTTCACATATCTTTTGAAAACCTTTTAGGTTCTCCCAGACATGCAGGTTTCCTCACAATTAATCTTTCCTTATCATTCATCGAAAGGCAAGTGGTAATCACGTTGAAAATGATTCGCACATGAAAATATCGGAATTGCGAGACCCGAGATTTGAACCCACTTCACTCGGTATTCCAAGCGAACGCGTTACGACTGGGCTACCCCCCTATTCCTTCTTATACTATGTTGTAATTTAACGAAACTAAAGTTGAAATGTAAAAGTGGTTCCAATTCATAGAAACTTTAAAAATACTTATTACTTTTAAATCTATTAACAGCAGCACTAACTTGCGGAGCGAAGTTTCCATTTAATTTCTGCTAAAACATCGCGCAAACATTGTATGAAAAATGTGATTTCATTACGAGAGTTTATTCATATGTACAATATCTATAAACATACAAAATTGTAATGGGAAAAAAACTAGAACTTTGCGAAAACATCACGTGTCATACAAAAAAAATAATTAAAATTGATTGAATTGAGTACGTTCTAATTTTGTTCGGTCAAAAAATGAAGTATTAAGAGTTTTTAAAATTTGTGTGTAGATTTGGCTGTTTTTTTGACTCCGAAAAATTAAAAAATGAACTAATTTTTTTACTTTCTACTTATTGTAGATTTTACACTAACAAAATAAAAAAATTAAACCGCAAACTCAGCTTGAAATTACTATTTTATAACTATAAGTAAGACGAGCATTCAATAAAATGTGGTCTCGGAAAGCAATTCAAACATGAACTAAAAACATCGCGGTATTGCTCCCTCGGTACCGATGGCTTTTTATTTATCTTTAAATCTCAATTTAAAAGTTTAACTAAAATACATGAAAACTTATATTAGAAATCACAATATAGTTAAAATTAGTTCAAATATCATACAAAGTCACATATCTTGGGTTTTTGGGAATGATTTGTAATATATTTTTCACTTTATTTGATTTTACAAAAACACACAGAAGGATAAAATTAAAGCAGAATTGTATATTACTAATTTATAAGACTTTTATGTTAATATGCATTAAATGGAAAAATTTAAAACATTTTAAATAAACTAACGAATATATATATAAAAATCAAACAAGCGCAAGAACAAATACAAGAAGAAGGACAATCAATACTGCAATGTGCTACATTTTATTAGTGACAGATAAATGCTACTAGCCTTTTATGGAAATCGAAGTTATATACATTCATTATTGCATAGATCAATACCAATAATAAAATCCACGTACATACAGACCGTGAGGAGCACATACATATACATATGTACATAAAATAAAAAATCCCTAAGCAGGAATCAAACCTGGGACTCACATAGCAAGAGTATCACACCACTACACCAACGGCAATCACATAACTACTCTATAATACATTTACTATGTTAGTACGAAAATTTCGTTATAGAAACTCCGAACAAAGAACAAGTAAAACAACTAAAAATATAGACTCAAGTTATTTGTAGTGCAATAGTTAATGAGTTCTGGCCGCATTTGAGAAGCCCGCGGGCAACTTAAGCTACTAAAGATCTTGGTGGTGTCTTTGCGACCGTCTCGAATAGTTTTATTTACTTACACCACTAAAATGTAAATAAAAGGGTCAGAAATACAATGAGTCATGATTTAACAAGAAAGTTGAAAGAAGCGATGTTATTGATAGTTATTCGATGAGTTGATTCATATACTCGTATATAGAATTATTAGCCTTGTTTTAACGGTTTAACGGTTTGAATCGATAAAACTCTATTTGTGTATAAATAGAGTTTTATCGATTCAAGGTATGATAAGTTGTTGTGGGTTGTATTATATCGTGATTTCTCGTGAGAATGAGATAATCTCCAGCGGTAAAAAGTGATGATGATGTTCTCCTAGCCGATTTCGGCTATGGCGGCCAATCTCATTAAGATTAGCCAACTGCGCAGGAGATATTATAGTGCACAAGTGTACGCGCAGATACAAGTACACTGTCTATTCCTATCACTCTCATACTCCGGTGGGACGACCACTCGACACGACCGGTGAGAGTTAAGGCGCAGGACCGACGGCTTTACGTGCTCTCCGAGGTACGGGGGTGAAACGCCGCCAACTTCCCAACTCCGGGCTGTTACTGAGGCTTACTATACAGAAAGACTCAATAACTAAACTTGGCCCGACCCGGGACTCAAACCCAGGACCTCCGGGTGTGCAGCCGTACATGCTAGCCACTACACCACCGAGGCAGTAAAAAGTAGCCTATATGTTACTCTGCAGCCCTCTAGCTCTCGTTACACAAAAAAATCACTCAAATCTGTCACTCTATTATGACGTAAAGAAGGACAAACAAACACACTTTCACATTTATAATATTAAAAGTAAATAAGCATGGATATGGACATATACGCTATAGCAATGATCAATTTTACACTCCGAACGAACTTCTTTTTATTATTAGGGGAACTAAGCATAATATTTGGAATATCTGTCTGTTTTTTGGGAAAAAGTAGCAAAGAAAACGAGTCAGCTCACTAAAACCGCATTAAATAATAAAAAAAATTATTAAACTTTAATAATACAAACAATCAAACAAAACAAAAACTATCTTATCAAAATTTCTATCAATTTAATTAATTTAAATTAGCCTAAAAGTCTATTTAGTGATTTGACTAAGTGTGCAGGGAAAATTGAAATATAGTATTCCAAATTATATGCAAGTTTTTTTTGAAAACTTGACATGACTTTTACTTTTTAAATTTCAAGATTGAGCACCAGGATTCGAATCTGACGATTCACTTTTTAAAAATCCATCAACAGTCATCAAGACTGTGACTAGCTTACACCACAAAAATGTAAATAAAAGTGAGGTCATAAGTACAATATTTAATGACTTAACAATTTGATAGAAACGGTTCAAAAATTACAATAATACTAGCGACTCACTCTCGCTATACCACTCGCTACTCAGCACCGTATAGATTTCTCAGAGATGAGTTAGGTAATTTCTCGCAGTAAAAAGTATCCTATATGCTGACCTGGATAAGCAGCTATCATCATACCTAATTTCGTCAAAATCCCCTCAGTTGGTTTCCCGTGATGCGGTCACAGATACACAGGCAGACAGACAGTCAAAAATTTCAAAAACTATAGATTCGGCCTCTGTATCGATAACAATGTTTATTTCAATAAGATTTTCCAAAAAAATATCTAATGTACAGATTCGGAACTCGAACAATTTTATTATATGTATAGAAGATATAGCTGGTATTATGATCGTACTAAAGCATATTTTTTTTTCAGATAATGTACTAATTATAAAACATTGTATAATATTTCTTCGCGCACGTCTATATTATATATATATTATGTAATAATAAATAATCATAATATAACACTATGTACAAAATAACTATGTAATCTTATATATAAAATGTCCATGTCACAATGTTAGTTACCGTACTCCTCCGAAACGGCTTTACCGATTTTTACCAAATTTTATATGCGTATTCAGTAGGTCTGAGAATCGGCTACTATCTATTTTCCATACCCCTAAGTGATAAGGATAAGGGTGGTCCTCCCAGACCCCACCCCAGGGACGAACCCGAGCGGAGCGAGGGTGAGTCGCTAGTTTAACTTTTAAAATTCGATATCAGTCGCCCTTTTTATACATTTTTTTTTTAATATCGAATATATTTTTTTATTTTGAGTTATACGTAAAACGGTGGATACAGACTCAGACATGTGGAAGCACCTTAACATTCGTGTTATATTCCTAGAGATAATTTACCGCAGAATCTCTATTTGACAGATTATAATTAATGCGACCAAAGAGGGAATGGAGGAAACACACTCACTATTACAAGAGGCACGCAACCGAATGTACGAAGTAATAAGTACACATTTAATTAAATACTAGCACACTCATTGGCAGATATGTAATAAGAATCTTATGTATTTTTTAATATAGCCTCAATGGTTTTTAATCATTGTTAGGTGGATTTGTTTTTTAAGTTCGCAATATATACATACATTAGTAAATAAGGCTAATTATACTGTCACGGAATACCTCGTAGATATCAATGTGTGGAGCTAATATCTGATTGGGTCTCACGTAGGATAAATAGATAATTATTGTATTACAATATTTGAAATAATACAATAAAAATAATTAATGCACAGATTTGACTAAGTTAGAATTTTATTATATGTATAGAAAACGTTTATAAAAATTATATTGTTCTCCTAGAAACCACATAAATAAACATGGTACAGATATTGCCATGCAACTGCGCACACCGATTGATTTATTGAAATCTAAGGATATCCTTTGTCGTACCGTCCCTTAAACTACAGAGCCCAAGGGAGTGGAGAAGCTCGGGACCTTCCGAATTTACATAACACGAGGCATCAAACCATGCTTCAGATTGCACTGTAAAGTTATGGTAAGTTTTAAATTAGGTCCCCGTGCAATACAAAATATTTACTCGCTATTGGAGTGAAAATGTACCTAAGTTTAATTTCCATATACTTTAACAACTTTTATACTTTGAACTTTTCATTTTAGGTACTCTTATATAAAACGAAGATCAAGTTATAATGGTCTAAATGTAAATAATATAGGCGGATGAAGGCCAGAACCAACGCCTAGTTATCAATGATATTAATGCCAGTACTAGCAAGTCTACTCGTAACGTTGTAAGCTTCACTGAAACTACTGATTCAAACCTCGCCAAATATGAGATTAGTAACTTAAGCTGTCGAGTATTTGATGACTAATCGATTTGAGTTTAGAATATATATATATATATATATATATATATATATATATATATATATATATATATATATATAATGATAAGGATATAATATCATTATAACTTGAACTTATTATAAATTAGCGACTTACCCACGCTTCACTCGGTAAGTTAATTTTTTTTGAGTAGAACCTTAATTCTGCCAGTGAAAGTCCCGTCAAAATCAGTTCAGCCGTTTTGAAGATTAGCCCGAACAAACAGACAGACAGACAGACAAAAATATTAAAAATTGTTTTTTTTTTCTATAAATACTGTATACAATTTCATGTGCATTTAGTAAAAAGCTATTATTTAGACATTACAAACAGATACTTCAATTTTATTAATCTGTATATATGTAAACTTATATTAACTTATAATAAATGTGTGTTTTTTTATATAAAAATAACAAAAGTATGTTTTTTACTTCCAAGGTACAATAATCGACTTAGGTATAGACTGGCATGGGTTTACTAAAATACTAAATTTGTACATGTACCATTTTTAACTTTATAATATGATAAATTTAAAATAATATGAGTTTCATTACTAATGGTAATGTTAATATGAAAATAATGTGTTGGTATGTCTGTCTAAAAAATAGGTGTACCCACTTGAAAAAAGTATATAAAAAACTTGTAATAACACCTCTACCTGCGACATAATAAATTAAAAAAAAAATATGGTCCTAAAATCCGATTGTTTAAAGAAAACGGTATATATACCAACTTTTAGAACATAATCTATACTACTATTATAAATGAATGAAAGTCTTTTACCTTTTCAAAATTAAGCCGCTGAACAGATTTCGATAAAATTTGGCAAGAACATTAGTCAAGTCATTAGTCAAGAACATTAGTAGAAATTGTGTCCTTAGGATTGATATAGGCTACGTTTGATCCTTTACAGCTATCACGTCAGCGTAGCCACGGGCTAAAACTAATAATATTCCATACAAGTAAGAGTATAGAACTTATGTCAACTAAAGTAATGAAATATGAATAAGCAAACGCCAACAAATTGTATGCGAGGGGGGCGCTCGCGCGGACGCACGCACGATCACCTCCGGGGCACTACACTATTGTACTGTACAAACAGACGTGCAGATATCACATCTGTCATGATAATATAAAAACTGCTAAATAGAATATTTTACTAAAACAATAAATATCATATTTTTGCTAACGGGATAATAATACTAGCTTCCGTCTGTGAATTTGCTGCATGTCGCGCATGTAAAAAAAGTATCTGTCACTGTGACCGGAATCCTCTATCTGGCAATAAAAGTTTCGTTAAAATTGGCTAGCTTTTTCTTCTTCCATATTCTATCCGGCGAAAACAGTTTTTAGGATTCATAGTGGAAAGGCAAAAACGTCTTGTAATTTTGTCATGGCGTCTAATATTTTACTTAACTTTGTACCTGTCTGATAGTTTACGTAATTTTAATGATAACGCAAAATTAGCAGGTGATAAGTATTGTTTGATTTTGTTTTTAGTCAAATAAAAAAATATTCTCACCTGTTTCCTCTATCCTGCTGTAAAAGTCCCACAGTTCATTCCTTTCGTAGATTAAGTTATACAAATAAAAAGATAACAATATTTAGCGGTTGTTTGGAGGTATGTAAGTGTAACTATATTATGAGCAGAGACAATTTTATATAGATAACTCTATTTATTTTTTTTGCGTTTTTCTTTGTATTCATATTATAAATATAATATTAAATATGGTTAAAACTGCCTAGAACACCTTATCTATTTATCCGCGATTATCTCGAAAACAGTTACGCTTATTTTGATGTGACTTTTGCTGATAGATATTTACACTACGTATACCAGTACGTATACACTAGTAATACCAGTATCTGCTCAAAAAATGTGCTTAAATATACTTAAATATACTTATAATATACTTACTAACTTAGACTAAATACGCAAAGTTTAGTTTAAAACAAGAGTTAAAATTGATTTCTATTTAGCGCAGTCTCACTTATTGAAAATCAAACTTTATTATGAATACACAAAAATATTTTGTAAAAATAACTGCGATAAAACAAAACACGAACTTACTTTATATTTTCAAACCTAACAATAGCAGCATTTTATATTTCTAGAATTGTATAACATCCTTTGTTATTTAATTATATAGCCTTATAAAAAAGTAACTGACTCCGTAATCGAGCCGGAGACAATACAAATGTATTTTATTTTATTGCTAATAATTAATGTTGAGAGTCATATTTTTATAACGACCATTAACCTATATACTTTATAAATAAAGTTTCGAGCTCAAGTCTCAAGTATTAGTTATATATATATATATATATATATATATATATATATATATATATATATATATATAGACTATTTAGCCTTTCTTTACGTCCCACTAGTGGGCCCACACTCCCCAATACGAGGGGGATCAAGCTATACTTAGTATACCACGCTGGCGGTAAGTGCGGGGCGGACTTCACATGTCCTTCGATTTGCTAAGTTCTTTCAAACACGCAGGTTTCCTCACGATGTTTTCCTTCATCGTAAGGAAAGACATCATGATCGGTCCGGGTTCATGTTAAAAAAAAATGTTATTTTTAGAAATACTCAGGCAATTATTTTACAATATTATAGAGTCTTGATTATTGATACACAAAAATTCTTAGGATGAATAATAATGTTTCGGGTTATTATTTCAAACTAGAAAGTTTTTAACTATTTTACATAAAAATAATGTATTTTTATAGAATAAATATTTGAACTTTTAAAATACAGTTATATTTAAAATCAGAAAAATATTCAATACTATACAAATTCGACTGCTTTCATACTTTAAAAGAAATATTAAAATATTCTTTCAATAAATGCATTTCAAAGCTTATTTAAAGTAATAAAATGTATGTGAATATAAAACTTTTCTATTCCCTCGTAAGGACTCAGCATATGAGTATGGAGTATTACAATTAGATTCGTACGACTTCGATGCCATTCTAGTTTCTACTAACTGCTTTAATCGAGTCACTATTTCAGCATTATACTGCCTAATTAATTCAATTGACTTTGCCATAGACCGTTATATGGGGGCTAAAAGCCGTATCAGATCAGTTCCATTATACTGCAAATACTATGGTTAGAAGTAGAATTTCCATGGAGTTTATGGTAAAGCATCGATTACTTTGTAATTAGTTGGTAAAACAAAAAACATTGGTAGGTACTATCTGGAATGGTAAAACCTTAGTTTAGTGATTTTGAAACAGTGCTTTAATCAGAATAATATGTTACTAATATCAAAACAATAAGTATTTGTTAATTATTTAGCTAATTGAATTTAGCTTTCATTACACTAGATTAGTATGAATAAAGTAGAAAAACAAAAACAAATCTATCCCACGGGAACCGTACATTTTTCCGGGATAAAAAGTAGTCTATGTGTTATTGTGATGTATGAGCTATATTATTGTAAAGTTTCATCAAAATCCATTCAGTAGTTTTTGCGTGACAAAGTAACAAACATACATACATACATTCTTACAAACTTTCGCGTTTATGGATGTTATTTTAGTAAATATGATGTGTCATGGTATTTCGGTCACGGCCGCCAATCTCAATGAGACTAGCCAACGTAGAGACATAGTACACAAGTGTTCACACAGATACAATCCTCTGTTCCTGTTACTTAAAAATATATTTCTTGAAAATATATCATATTTACTTCTATCTACGTTTACTTCGCTTAATTTTCGTCACGAAACGTTTTTACCAGCACCTGAGAAGCAATTTTTCCAAGTGAACGATCGAGCTCTCTCGAGACGATCATATCTGATTGCCATTGAACAGCTTCACAAATACAATAAAATGTTTCCATTATTGACAATAGCATTTATGCAACTTTAAAATATAGGTATACCAGCGACTCATACTCGCTTCGCTCGGGTTCGTCCCTAGGTTGATTCCCCATACAAATTTTCATCCCCATTTTCACCCCCTTAATGGATGATTTCCGGGATAAAAAGTATCCTATGTTCTTCCCAGGGTCTCAAACTCTCTTCTTACCAAATTTCATCTAAATCGGTTCAGGTTTCAGAGATTACCCATTACAACGTCACAAACTCACAATTCACAAACTTTACCTCTTTATAATATTAGTATAGATTTGAATTATAAAACAAACCATATTGCAGTAGTTTTTTCCATTATCACTTTTACTACTAACCATAATTTTAGTTTATGATATTTTATGAATATTTAGTTTTGCCAGCAGCGTCACTCACTTGCTAAGCACGACTGGGAGAAAATCTAGTCTATGTCTTCGCTTTTCATCGAATTTTGTTCAAAGATTTTAATTGCAAAAAATTAACAAACAAAAATAATTTCATATTTATAACTAGCGACTTACACTCGCATCACTGTGTGCGTACCGGATACGTGGAATAGTATGCGGATTTTAGGCACAATTTTATGGGTTTTAATTTCTTTGCTCGGAACCCTGATTCTTTTTCTTAAATTAAAGTAGCCTAAGTTAGCCATATAACATTAGTTATTTTTTAGTGAAAGTCCCGTCAAAATTGGTCCAGACGCATTGGAGGTTAACCGGAACAAGCAGACAGAAAAATTTAAAAGAAATGTTTTTTTCTTATAAGTATCGTATATACTTTTATATTCATTTAGCAAAAAGCTGTTATTTTGTCCTTATAAACAGACACTTCAATTTTATTTATACGTATAGATATGCTAATATTATGGAATAACTTAAGCTATATTATAATGTTTTTTAACTGTGATTTTTAAAGAAATCCTTAACATTATATTCATGGTATATAATTTATTTCTATTAAAATATTAATTCATGTTCATTTATTAATGCACTAAGTGAATCGATGGGACCTCGCGGGACCGTTTGATTGCGATGGCTCGGAGTGTGCAAGCGCTGAACTCGGGGGAGTTTGATCATAATAAAATGGAGTATTGCTGATTGGAATTTAAATTTTTCTGCAACCAATATTATATTTACGGCTAACCAAGTTATCATTTATTGATGGGTTAAGTAAAACTAAATTAATGATAATCTATACTAATATTATAAAGAGGTAAAGTTTGTGAGCTTGTGACGTTGTAGGGGGTAATCTCTGGATCTACTGAACCGATTTAGATGAAAGGTAAGAAGATAGTTTGAGACCCTGGGAAGGACATAGGATACTTATAATCCCGGAAATAATTCCTTAAGGGTATAAAAATAGTGATGCAAGTTTGTATTGAGAAGCAAACTAGGGACGAACCCGAGCGAAGCGAGGGTGAGTCGCTAGTGTTTATACCTATAAATAGGCAAAGACGAAACTGTTAAGTACATTTTTTTCCTCTGTTTGCCTTTATTTTTTTGTTGAATAGCTCTTAACAAACTTTAAAGTTATCAATAAAACAATTTGGAAATATATTTTTTTATAAAGATAGATAAAGATAAAATAGTTTAGTACCTTTTTCTCCTGTTTGTCAGCTGATTTTTTTTTATTTAGTGGCTGTTAACGAGATTTAGTATTATCAATAAAAAAAAATTATGGTCGGATTTCGATGTTCTCTCGGACATGCAGTTTTCAACACGATAAATTATAATGACAGAGCGATATTTTGAATACTCAAAAGTCAGTATAATTATTTTTTGTGTAGTGTACATATATTTTTTGGATGGTAAAGTGGCAAGAGTGGTATTTTTATAAACAACTACATAATTATAATACCATTCTAGGCTTCAACCACTATTCTGCACGGAAATTTACCTTAGTTTTTAATCTGACTATAATATGACACAAGTTACCTAATTCAATTCAATTCTTTTGTCAATGGCTTCAAGGCGTGCCAGTTGAGCACAGATTACTTAAGCAATGTCAACAGGTTATTTAAATTTCAATACAATTTCTACTATGCTATTGAATTTTATCATTCCTTATTCAACTACTTTATTTCAAACGAACTTATATTTAAAATTAATATTTAAAAAAGTTTCTAATTATAAAGCAAAATAAAAAACCACAAACGGAACGGCCAAAGTGATGTTGTAATTAACATTAAATTGTATTGTTCCACCCTTACGGGACACCCTAAAGCCTGCCAATAAAAAAAAGTATAATTTGAATCAGATGACATTCGGTTAAGATTATCGTTAAAAATAACTTTAAATCATGATATTTATTATACAGTTTATACCAGTATTATAAAGTCTATACTAATATTACAAACAGGAAAGGTTTGATTTTTTGCTTGTTTGAACTACTGAACTGATTTAGATGAAATTTTGTAATAAGATAGTTTGACATCCTGGGAAGGATATAGGTTAGATTTTATCCTGGAAATCACCCCTTAAGGGGATGAAAATGTGGATGAAAGTTTGTACGGGGAATCAATCTAGGGACGAACCCGAGCGAAGCGAGGGTTGGTCGCTAGTAATATAGTAAAAACTGGAAATAGAGATACATTACAGTATTTTGAATGAACACAAGCTAATCCATGTGTATCGAAACTGTTTAGAATTCATTCGGTTCTACGCAAAAGCTGGACAAGCATTTTTATCGGGTTTTTTTATTATTTATGAATAATTATTTTATATAATAAATAGTTTATATAAGACAACAAGGCGTTCGCTTGGGAAACCGAATGAAGTGGGTTGAAATCTCTGGTCCCCTATGATATTTTCATGTGCGAATCATTTCCAACATAATCACCACTAGTCTTACCATGAAGGAAAATACGGTGAGAAAACCTGCATGTCTGAGAGAATCTAAAATCTAGTTTTTGAAAGACATGTGAAGTCCGCCAACCTTCGAATGGCAATCAAAGTGGTAGACTAATCCCCCTCGTATTGAAGGGAGGCCCGTGCCCAGCAGTGGGACGATAAAAAGGACTGAATACAATAAAAAGGTAATAATTAATTCATAATCATTTAGTACTAATTATATATATACATACATATATACATACATATGTACATAATACGTATACAAGAACATTTAATAAATTCAAATAACTTGTTAAGTACTTAATATCTCTAAACAGTAGAATATTAAAAATGTATAAAAACCAATCCAGGACAGCTCGTAATAAAAAAAAGCGAGTAACATTTCGCCCGCGGCCAAACAAGCTTTGTAAACAACAATCGGTCTATATTACTGAAAATTTACTCTAGAAATTAAATTATTTAATATCTTTGTTCTTTTGATGAAATAATGTAATAACAACGAAAAAAGTATTACTTTATTTCATTCAACGTTTTTTATACTTTTCTTTTCATCTCTTTAATAACCCTGAGATCTGCTTTACAAACCAGAGTTCAATCTAACATGTATTCAATAAATTATTTAATAAAATTAAATCCAAAAAAAAATCAATCGATACTCCTATTCATATTAGAATTTTTAACATAATTTAGAATTCAAATTGAATATTTTCCTGCAAGCCACGATCACAAACGTACCGTGCAATCAGTTAATGCATTGACTAATAAACGTTTAAAAAATCCAGTTGTTTTTAGCTGGATTTTTTTTGATATGTTATCCATACTAATAATATATTAAAAAGCTGCTGAACCAAATTTGATAATTTTAGTATAGATAGAAATTGGACCTTGGACAAGGACATAGGTTTCCTTTTGACACGAAAATGAAACTTGAAAGGGTTACTTATTTCTCAAGTGCAGGAAATTTTCATATTGTTAGCAATAAATCTTTATATATATAATTCTTCTGTGAGTGTGTATGTCACTGAACTTCTCTCAAACGACTGGACCGATTTTGATGAAATTTTTTGTGTGTGTTCAAAGGGATCTGGGAATGGTTTAGATTCACAATTTTGTCCAAAAAGTTTGAAATTTTCAAATTAAAGACGTGTAGACAGGACAACGTCTGTCGGGTCCGCTAGTAGTATAATAATTATAATTTTTATGACTCTTGAAATAAACTCAAAACATATTATACAACATATGAAATCTTTAATTTAAATATGTTGAAATGGAAAAATTGTAAGGTATAAAAAGAGGTATTTTGTAACAAGAAAGGCAGTGTATTTTTCTGGAGTGAGTTGAAGTAATGCTGAAAGTTAAAAGGTGTCATAATGTAAATTCTTATAATATAAATTATGATTGTGTTAAATAAGTGATAGGTGATGTGAAAGTGAAATAAATTTATAGTAATCAACACTAATATTATAAATGTAAAAGTTCGTGAGTATGGATGTAAGGATGTATGTTTGGGTATTTCTCAGCGCCTTAAATTTTCGATTTCTGGAGGTTTATCTCCGTAACTAGCTAATAAAATGGTCTAAATATTTTTTTTCATGCACCTTGGACTATTATCTAACTTGGACCAATTCCGTTTGTTTAATAATTGCATTCTAAATATATAAAAAAATCGTTTGAAACTCGTTCTTCTGATTCATATGACGTGTCCGTTCCCCATTTTTCTGAACAAAATTATAAATAACGCGTTATCTTATTGAAAAAATAATATTAATTATAATCACATCGAAAGAAGATTAGTTATCTTTTAACAAAAAAAATATTTAGTTATATCGACGTTGGTTTACTTATTAAAAATAAAGAAATAAAAGATGTCCGGCAAAAAATACTAATTAATATGGCGCGCGCTTCACTCGATCGTACTCAGCGAAATACAAAAAGTGAGACTATCACTACCCCCATGGGGGGTGTAGCCTGTTGTGCGACGAACGGGCCCAAAGATAAATTTTCGGCCAGGTCAGCGTCGATCAAGAGATAAAAAAGTAAGTATTTGATTCATATGTTTATGATTCAGGTGGGTTTCTGATTAATATGTCTAGTTTACAAATTATGTTACAAACTTTTAAAACTTAATTCTATGCTCCAAAAAATACGTTTGAATTATAGATTTTTGTGGTTAAATGTGAATACCGATGTAAGTATATGTCACGGGTAAACGAAGATTTTAGGTAAAATTCTGATTTATCTGGGTCTGATTCGTGTGGTCGAAAACCCATATGAATCATAAAGTGGTACATTTTGTTTAAGTTATTTATCATACAATCATCATTAAGATCAGATTCTAAGCATCACGACACTGCGACTGCGACACAGCGACAGAAAAATGATATAATATATACTATATGATGTCACATTGACGAATGCAGTGCAAATAGCCATAGCTGTACTGATGATATGGTGCTGCTCAGTCCATCAATTAGATAGTTGCAGGGGCTCCTTTATATTTGTAAAAAATATATTAAAAGTCATGGTTTACTTTACAATAGTAAAAACTCAGTTACTATGGTATTTAAATATAAAAATGGATTTGACTTTGGGCCAAATTTCTCCAGACATAGATTAAAGGATTTTTCATATTATGTTTTAGTTTAAATGTTTAATTTTATTTATTGTTCTTAATGTAGGAAACCTTTGTATTTATTTTATTTAGTTTATAATTTGATTTTAGTTTGATTTACCTACTTTTCAAATTGTATAGAAAAGTGTCCGAAATAAAGATTTGTTATTATTATTATTATATAAAAACTTTTTAACAAAAAAATAAAAACCGACTTCAAACATAAGCACTAAAAAGTAAAAAATAACTGATTGGTAGTTTTCATTTACTATACATACCTAATCAAATATTTTCGAAGTCGGTGTGCTTTGCTTTGTATGGGCTGGCACCGATTTCGAAAATATTTGATTAGGTATGTATTTAATAGGTAGGCTTTAATTACTTAGCCAAAGCACACCGACATCGAAAATATTTGATTAGGTATGTATAGTAAATGAAAACTACCAATCAGTTATTTTTTACTTTTTAGTGCTTTTGTTTGAAGTCGGTTTTTATTTTTTTGTTAAAAAGTTTTTATTTTTCCCTTTTTAGTGTAGACAGTAGTAGCAAAGTAAGAATTCTAACGTGTTAGGCTTGTCAAATCAAACAAAATAAGCCCAAACTCAAAGTACCTACTATTAGCCGTTGAAGAGTTCTACTTATCCACCGTCTGGCCTTACCATCAGATCAGGTCAATAATACCGTACCACTGTACTATCAACGGAAATAGAAACACTTGCAAAGTTTCAAGTCAATATGACAATTAGAAGTAGGTTAAATTCATCATTAGCTATTTTTTCACCCTTAGGGGTGGTATTTTTTTTTTTAATTTAAATGGGACCAATCTGGAAGTATACACTTTCAAACAACACAAAAATTGTCCAAATCGGTTAATAAATGACGGAGTTCTGAGGTAACAAACATAAAAAAAAAACATACAGTCGAATTGAGAACCTCCTCCTTTTTGAAGTCGGTTGAAAATGAAAAAGACCGTATAGCTATCGCTTTGTTCTTGGCCAAATGATAATCATGTGTGTAATATAAAATATTTATTAATACACTATATGTTTTTTGTTGTAGAAAACAGACAAATAAAAGTTATTTAGGTATATTATATTTTTAGAAAATAAACAAAACTTTATGTTAGTAAAAATAACACAATATTCGACGGTACGGAACCATCGATGTGCTAGTCGAAACCATACTCATTCACAATCATACACATTTGAAAATCATTACAGCCATCAAATTATTACTAATAGCATAAAGCCACGGACGGGTTCAGCAGCTAATTGTGTTATAAATGCAAAAAACATCTAGGGCACGCGAACGAATCGGGGTAAGAAGGTAGTACGCTATATTCTATTTCTATTAAATAGGTAAATTAATGAATAGTTGTTCAAACAAGTCGGTCTGTGTGCTCAGCCGGCGGCCGCGGGCTGTGAATATCTATCGGAAGTTAATAGCGTTTATGCTCCGTGCCTCAGCCCGCCGTGAGACGCGCTAAAGAAAATTTAATAAAGTTTCGTTTAACGCTACCACCTTTACATTTTATATTAATTACTAGCTACTAACCCTCGCTTCGCTCGAGTTCGTTCCTAGTGATAAGCAAAAACAAATCTATCCCACGGGAACCGTACATTTTTCTGGGATAAAAATTAACGTATGTGCTATTCCAGACTATAATCTATCTCTGCGCCAAATTTCATTTGAATCCGTTCAATCGTTCTGGAGTGAATGAGTAACAAACATCCGTCCAAACTTTCGCATTTAATTAATTAATTGATATTTACGGGATTTATATTAAAAAAAAAAACAGAATTTATTCAAGTAACGCAATGCTAATAAATGCACAATACCCTAACTCCTGAAGTAGAATATTATGTTTCAGGAGCACATTGAGTACTTTCCCGTATTAGATAATATAATATAAACAAAAAAACGTATCTAGAGAAAAAAGAGTATGTGTGTACATGTTTGTATATATGTGCGTGTGCGTGCGCGTGTGTGTGCGCGTGCGCATGTGTGTGTGTGTGCGTGTGCGTGTGCGTGTGCGTGCGCGTGTACGTGTGCGTGTGCGTGTGCGCGTGTGCGTGTGCGTGTGCGCGTGTGTGTGTGTGTGTGTGTGTGTGTGATGTCTAAAGTTTTATTTAATACATTAAATATTCACGTCAAACTAAAAAACATTATTATTTCGTAATAAAAGTAGTTAATTACCAATGAAGATAATAAGACCGTGTTAATAAAGTGAAGCCACACTGTTTACTTTGGAAAAGTAAAAACTTATAAATAGTTAGTAATAAAACATTTTTCTCTTCTATACAATAATGAACTATTTTAATTTAACTTTCTTCTGTGGAATTTATTTTCGTAGTTGAATTTTGAAGTAAATACAAACTATCGGTACCGAGAGACTCGCAATACTGCGATCTTTGAACTTCATATTTGAGTTGCCTCTGGCAGGCCTTAGGTAGTTTATTAAACATCTATAACCTGGAAACTTTGTTTCGTCAAATAGAGAATATTGAAAAATATATCCTTATAATAAATATTTGTGGATCTGTTTACCATTTCAAAATATCTGAACTCATATTATTATGGATTCTGTAACACGTTCTCTTTCTAGTAAAGAAATCAAGGAGTTAAGATTATATTGATATATTTAGGTATATCAATTTACATTACTTTAATAATTTATTAATTTATTTCGATTTTGATGAAATTTGGTATAATGATAGCTGTTTACCCGGATGAACATATAGGATACTTTATACTCCGGGAAAATATCTCATCTCTGAGAAATCTGTACTAACATTTAAAACGTAACTGGGAATTATTAATACGATAATATAAAAATAAAGATCTTCCTGACCTAATACGGCCGCGACTCAATAGGCCAATCTTTCTAAGACTGTGTATAAGTCCGCGCAAACACAAGTACACTCTCCATTCTTTTTACTCTATGAAATTATAAATATTAATATACTGATATTTTATATAGATAGATATCAGAACGGCCTATTGATACGTAATAATAATAACATATTTTTATTGCACAAATAAGTAAAATACAAAAGTATTCAGTCTTTTTCGTAGTAGTTCACCGCGCTGGCTAAGTGCAAGTTGGCTGACTTCACATGTCTTTCGAAAGTTAGATTCTGTCAGACATGCTGGTTTCCTCACGATATTTACCTTCACCATAAGACAAGTGGTGTTGGAAATGAGTCGCACGTGAAAATATCAGAGATATGAGACCCAGGAATTGAACCCGTATTACTCAGTTTCCCAATCGAGTGCTTTACCACTGGCCTACCACTACTCTACAAAAACGTACTTTGAATGTGACCTGAACAAAGGTAGATTTATTTACAATTCGATTAAAAAAGATATCTTTAAGGAAACCCAAGAAATAATTATCTTGAAGTTTTATATATATATATATATATATATATATATATATATATATATATATATATATATATATATATATATATATAGTACAAATTGTCATAATATAGACATTTATTTTTCATGTAATTGGAAATTTACTTCAATAAACGTACACGCGCTTGATAGCTTCCGCTTCCGTTACGTTTATGTTCCCACATCGTATAAAAGCACCGTCTATTAATAAGGCTTATAATTTAATATTTAAAATGTAATTTTTACTCTGTGTAAATATCATTTCTATACAAGAATTTCTAATTAAATAGGAAAAATTATTTTAACCTAATTATATGAGCATACTCCATTATTATTTTTAATTTTCCACAAGATGTGTTAATGGATACTTTTATTTTTTTATGTACTCGTATAAAACATATATTAAAATAATAAGTTCAACCATAGCTTCTTTATTTCCTTTGAAGCACAAGGTATATCACTCATCAAGACTCATCAAGAATGTCAGTAATTGGTCCTAAACAGATCCAGATAATTTAGTGACTTACGCAGGAATCGAATCCTCGATCACAATTATTTAATAATCATATAAAACAATTAATATAAATCAGAAAAACTGGTAAATGTTACTTTAGAAATATGAGGAAAACGCTGGATAAGATTTCTGAGAACATGACTGAGCGTATATTTTATTTTCACTAATTCCTTTATCGAACAAAAACTTTAACTGCCTTCAACAAAAAGTTACCCCTCTTTGTGCTAGTAACTAGCAATTTCCTTGCAGGGTAGATAAGCTGATAGCTGGAGAATTATACCCCTAATGGCTTTAATGGAATAAGTATTATTAGGGGCTCCGGGCTCAACGAGGGTATCGATAATTTAATAATATGTATTTTTTTTATTTAATACAACTTAAAAGAGTTTTTAATATCTTAATTAATAAAAAAATATATACACCGACTTCAAAATAATTTAATTAATTAACATTCAAAATGGAGATTTCTTCGAGATAACTTAAAAGAATCATCGAAATCGGACAACACTATAAAAAGTTATGTGTTAAACATAAAAAATATACATATACCTATATATGTACGTGTCGAATTGAGAACCTCTTTTTTTCGTCGTTTAAAAATGAATACCATTTCATATTTAATTAAGTTTATATTCATAAATCCCTGAAGTCATATCGAAATGAAACGTATCTCATTCCACGGATTAAAGTAGTGAAATATAATTAACAAAGTATTAAGCACATGGACCGAAAAGATTAATAGTAGTAAACATTTATTGAGATGACTTAAGATTACGAAATAAATGCACGTAAAATGCTTGATCCTACTTTATTTTAGAATCCTATAGCCTAAAATTAAAGCTATACTTACCTACTTCGACATGCCTTTTTTATTATAACAAAAAACCAATTTAATTATTTTGTTAGAATTAATATATCTTAGGCTAAAACAATATTAAACTTATTTGTAGCCTTCATTGAGTAAAATAGTTAACTAATATATTTTTTACATATACCTAGTATATGTCCATATGAAAAATTTAGGTGTGTAACTGGATTTTGATGATTTTTATGTACTTATCCAATATCGTGTCCCATTCATCCCGGATGGGACTCTCACCTAGATGAGTCTTAGTTAGAGTTGGACCCGGTAGATAGCACCGTTGTCGAGGCCTATTTTTTGTAATTTTTCGACCAATCGAGGTCTATGGCAGGACGTCTTTCTACATAATATTTTCTTAGATTTACGTGAATATTTAAAACGTTTTTTAACTTTTCGGATTTTTTTGAGGATTTATATTGATTTTTGGTACGTTTCAAATGCTTTATAAACCAACATGGTCCCGAGATCAGACTCTATTTAAAACGTTTATCTAGATCTGGCAGTTACTAATAAAGTATTAGTAGTTTTAAAAGATTTATTTTCTATCAGAAGTCACGTACATTTTACTTAATAGTTCTGACAAGAGTCTTCATTGTTGCTATTCGATTTAAAGTGTCATTAAATTTTAGTACAATCAGCTGAGTAAACCAAACATCATAACTCTAATAATGCATATACTCGTAAGTCGTAAATTAGGAATGCTGTTGCGCTTACTTATGATTATATTACCGAATTTAACTACGAAAGGCTTATAAAATAAATATAAAACAAATACGAACATAGAATAGAATGAAGAAGGAGAGAAAGAAAAAAGGGTGTGACCACGATTTCTATAAAGCATTCGAAACGTCGGGAACCAAAAATCAAAATAAATCAGCGAAAAAATCGGAAAAGATAGTTTAATTAAAAGGGCAGACCATTTAAAAGATGAAGTGACGATATAGTACTTAATAAAAATAGCCGGAAACTTATGGCTTAGACTGGCAAAAGACAAATCTATCTGGAACAGTTTGATGGAGGCTTTCACTGCAAAAGGCAGCTCTTGCGCCTAACATTATTAATTCAATACAACCTTAGTACAAAAACTAACTTACTACTATTACTAATAAATAAAATCAAAAACAATACACAAATTCCAACTAATATCATAAATGTGAAAGTTTGTGAGGATGGATGGATGTTTGTTACTCTTTTACGGCAGAACAGCTGAACGGATTTGGATGAAATTAGGCACAGATATAGATTATAATCCGAAATAGCACATAGGTTACTTTTTATCCCGGTAAAATGTAATTGTATGGTTCTCATGGGATAGATTTGTTTTTGTACAGGGACGAACCCGAAGTGAAACGAGGATGAGTCGCTAGTGTTAGATAAGAACTACATGTAAGGGATAAAATAAAGCTATTATTAATAAAAATATTTATTAAGAATATTTTTTAACATGAAATAAAACCCAAGTAAACCCCGTCACACTCTCTAGTTTACTTTAGATGTATTTAAGAGGATATATTTCAATGAGCTGACTCGTTAGTGTGTCACATGCTGTGAAAATTAAATTCACTATGATTTAGTGTGGCGTCTTAGATTGTGTTGTTTGAACTCGTTACATAAATAAGATAGGGGTGTGTTAGAGGGTGGGAGCTTTGTAGAGCTTTTTATACTCGAGTTGATAAGAAGTTATTTAGCATAACACTGATTAGATTTTAGTTATTTATAGGAATTATAGGTTATTATAATTATATATTTACTTTTGATTTTATTATTAATAATATCTTTTTATTTATATATTTTTAGGTTCTAATCATTGTGCATCACCTGTACTTTGTTTCTTAAGCTCATATAGTAAGAAGCAAAAAAATATAATTCCAATAAATTAAAATACTATAATTTAATTATTGTACACATTGAATTTGAGCCATTTTTGTAATTAGAGCAATTTTTATTGACCAACTTCAAAGAAAGCAGATTATAATAACGCCTATGTTACTCGATATCTTCACTAATTATAAGCCGATTTTTATGGTTCCTGTTTTAATAAATAGGTCATATCTCAAGAGAGCTCCTAAATAATTTTAAATTTAAATAATGAATTAAAAATTAATATTTGTATGCAGAGATCCTTAATTTCAAAGATAAAAGACCGAGGAAATGATGTGTACCTTCCGGCTATTTCATTGTTGGGGAATTATTATAATTATTCATAATTTTATTTAAAAAAATATTGAAAAAAAAACACAGATCTTCTCAGAGCAAAGGCTCTTCTTTCAAAGTAAAAGAAACGTTTAGTATAAAAATTAAAGCTAAATAAAAAATTTTGAATATGAATTCTGAATTAGAATTTTACTTGCATACGATGTTACCTGAGGTCAAATGAAACGCATGCTCTTGAGGCTGGTCTGAGAATCAGGAGCGAGATGCTGCCAGCATTACAATGCCAGTAACGAACATAACTTGATTTCGTTCATTGTTTCCAATCCAACCATTGCAGCGCACGGCGCGGCGTGCGGCAAATACTACAAGTGTGATGTTTTTTCAATAAAATTTCGCAAAAATCCTTTCGACATTTTCATTTTGTTTTAAAAACATTTTGTTTTATTTCGATATATAATCTAAAGTTTGGAAGAAGTATTTTTTATCTTTCAATACTTTGAATGGTTCATATTTTTTATAATTACAATTACAAATAATCGTTTATATTCTTACTGTTTTTTTAGACAAATAATAAAGAGATTATCAACATTATCGGACATTATCGGAAATGAATGCATAAACACTTCAATTATCAAATTGCCTTGTAATTAATATAATGTGCATGTTTAAATGCCTTATTGCCGGCACCTGATTTATAAAGCCTTCCACCCTCCGCCCTCAGCACTCTGCCCAACACTTTGCACTTACTGATGGCCTTTTGGTACAGTTGCGCAAATATGTAAATATGAAAAAATCTTATTCCGTTTTGCGAAAAGCCGCCTAAAACTGCATGGACTTCCGGAAAAATATGTATGTAAATAATAATTTTGTACATTTTAAAAATTTGGATTTTTGAAACTCGGACAATAAAGTCGAAATAAAACGATCACTCAGAGCCCCGGTGAATTTCTTTGTTATCCGGACTAAAGCATATCTTTTGAGATTTTAATAGACTCAACAACGTTACATACGTTAATTGAATTATTTTGAAAAAAATATGTGTACGTGAATAAGCGTTGTGTACATCATAATTTTTTTTTTAGATTTACACGAATATTTGACATTTTAAATAAAACTATCTTATATTGTATTATAATAATAGATATTTTTACTATCGATAGCGATAGTGCTACTCAAGTATGTATTGGACCTTTAACAAGACTCGTACAATAGAATAAAAATAGTCAAAAAACTCAAGAAAGTTTTTATACAAAAAATTAAATCATAATTTTAACAAATATTTAAAATATAAGAAAATATCATATTATATTTTAATTAATATATAAATATAATAATTATTATATTTCATGTTAAAATATAATTTTAATATAAAAGTAATTAAAAGTGTCTTAGAATAAAAGTTAATAGTAGTTTATGAGCTTTTCTTTAGAAATGTACACGAAAAAGATTTCGCAGAACCGTATTATATTGCTTTGAGAATAATCGTTCGTCTTTCTTTGACAGATGGTCTAGTATTTCTAATACGAGTATAAAGTTGCGCTCTTGTTTTTGATATCACTACTATTGTATAAATAACTTACATATAGAGATATGATGAGGCTCTTTCGAAAGCTTACTAGCAAAATTAATTTACACGTAATATTCAGTTTATGTAAGAAACAATTTTCCAATCAGGAATGTGAATTTTCTAAAATATTTCAAAGAAATTATGTTTTTACTAGCGATTACATTCACTTCACTTCACCCTAGATGCCTAGCATCTAAAATCGTCCAGCTGTTTTCACGTAAAGAAGTAACAAACATACAAACTTTTACAATTATAATAGTAATCCAATTTATTAACATGGTAATATTAATTTGATATTTTGTATGTAGAGTCCTTATATAAATAATAAGGATGGTTATTTGTAAAATCATTTAACATTAAGAGAACATATTTACAAAATAGCCGGAATGCTGGAATTCGTGATGTCTCAATCCTTATGGGTGAAGTGTGTCCTTATGGGTGTGTGTGTGTCCTTATGGGTCAACTGTGTATGTCGAAATAGTATTACGTATTTGCCATTACCATTATAGATTACTAGCAGAACCCGCGACTTCGCTTACGCTAAAACTACAAAAAAAGCTCTAAAACAAAAACAAACTTTCATCAGTTTACATTTCACCTCCTTATGGAATGAATTTCTAAAAGTGCTAAAATACGTATTTAATTAATTGTATTGAAGAACATCAATACCAAGTTTCAAGTTATCCTGATCATAAATATTTTTTTGGATTGTATTATAACGTGTTGTCCTGTGGGAAAGAAATAATCTCCCGCGGTAAAAAGTAGCCTATGTCACTCTCCAGTCTTCCAACTATCTCCACATAAAAATCACGCCAATCCGCTAAGCCGTTTCGATGTGAAAGAAAGACAAACAAACAAACAAACAAACAAACAAACAAACAAACAAACAAACAAACAAACAAACAAACAAACAAACAAACAAACAAACAAACAAACAAACAAACAAACAAACAAACACACTTTCACATTTTATAATATTAGTATGGATAATATATATGTACTAGTATAGTCACTTTCTTCACGCTTAGTGCTTAAATTATATTTTTGTAATAAATAATAATGAATAAATAAATATTTGCTTATGGTTGTTTTTGTTTTGTTTTGTTGTCAGCTTAAATGATAGGGTTATAAATAGTACTCACCTCCATAAAATTCAACTTTAATTTGTAGCTTCTATCGTTGAAGAACAAAATTTTGCGAAACAAAGAAAAAATCGCAGTTTATTTTAACGCACAGTTCCAACAGTTTTTCTTGTACATACACCTTACGTTGTCAGTACACTTGTGAGGTAGTTAAGTTGTAAAGAGCCTCTATCAATCTGATCTCATTTCTTTTTAGTTCTTCTAGTCATCATCCCCTACATGCTCGTGAAGGAGTCCTTAAGCTTTTTATTTGATCGTCCTTAAGTATACTTACTAGATCGTAAATGGTCATTCAAACCTATTACAGCCCAGTTAACTTTATATACAGGAAGAAAGAAAACGATATTTCTTACTTTAAATTTATTTTTTGTACACTAAATAATAAAAAAGGAAATATAATATATGTAGGTCAAAAGTAATAAATCCGTGAAAATTGTAACTAATCCGAATCTGTACATTAAATATTTTTTGGAAAATCTTATTGAAACAAACATTATTATCGATGCAGAGGCCGAATCTACAGTTATTAGAATTTTTGTCTGTCTGTCTGTCTGTTTGTCTGTCTGCCTGTTACCGCATCACAGACAAACCACTGGAGGGATTTTGATGAAATTTGGTATGGTGACAGCTGGTTATCCGGGTCAACATATAGGATACTTTTTACCGCGGGAAAATATTTCATTTCTAAGAAAAAATACAAAAACTACATTATAAGAGTATACTAATATGTAAAACCTAAGAATTTGGTTTTTGATCATCTGAACGCGGGCGGAGCCGCGGGCAATACTAGTACATTCATAAAATCGTATTATATAAATAGCAAAACTTTATTAAATCTTGAAAAGCTATCCGTATTTTGTATTTCGTATAATATAATGTAGGTCAGCCAATAACGAACTTGAAACAATATTCGATTTTTTTCCAAAGCAAGGAATAATGAATTCAGAACGCTCGGCAAAATTAAAAACTTTTAATTGTCTTTTATTAAAACCGAGTGCCTGTTCCATGGAGACTTTCGAGTTTATTCTCAGCTTATTAGGTGTTAGGGATTGTTTTGAAAATATTAATTTTTAAGCGTCTATTAAAATGTGTATTTAAAAAGTTACTCGTTCTAGGGCGGTCAGTATACTGACGGTGAGAAAATTATCATTTATTTGGAAGTATGAATATATAGGAAATATTTTCAATTAGTATTATAGTTTTATCGGTTAAATACCATAGATAACTAAGGACTCACCCTCACTCCGCTCGGTTTCCTCTCTAGGTATGTTTTAATGTGTAGTATAGATTTCTCAGAGATGACTTATTTTCTCGCAGTAAGAAATATCATATATATTGACCCGGATAACCAGCTATCATAATACCAAATTTCATCAAAATCCGTCCGGTGGTTTTCTCGGGATGCGTTCCCACATAGACAGAGACACAGACAAAAATTCTAAAAATAGATTCGGCCTTTATATCTATCTGTATAATAAGATTTTTCAAACATTATTTAATGTAATTGTGTGTGTGATTGTGATTCGACTCAAAATTTTATTATATGTATACTACTTTTATGTATAGTAATTTTTAATATTTATTTGTCCCAGTGAAATTTCTAACATTTTCATCTCATACTGTTATTTAGAGTTGATTTTTAATCAACAGTGTTTTTTGGCACGGGCCGTCTTATTTCTGCAAGTGGTAGAAAATAATGTCGTAGAACAGCAAGTTAGTTAAGTTAAATCTTCTCTTTACGTTTTATCAATTAAAACATGTAAACTAACATGGAACCACTTAAATGTAAATTTTAATATAAACTTATGTTTATCTAAAAAACCAGTTACCATAGAAAATATTCAAAACAAAATTATGTAACATCCACAACGCCATGCATACAAAAATCTATTTTAAATATTGTACCAGATTATCTAAATAACGTATCTGCTCCCCTTCATCCCATGTCAAAAAACTGGGCCGCCCAGAGGAATACCAGAGTAATGTGACGTTTGGTAAAAATGAATTTTAATGTTACAGGGTAAGGGCATCCCCTGCGGTGTCTTTACCCTCATATGAGTCGGTCGCGTTTTAACTTTTATATACATGACTCTTTACAATTTAACAAAGAAATTTCTAAAAATATTGTAATCGTTTTCAAATTATGTAATTTTGAAATTTACAACAGTTATTTCCAACATTTATAACCTTATCATGTACATATTATAAAATACAACGGCACTGTATGTTTTTTTTATTTTCGCGATTCCATACCTTCAACAGAAAAGAGGAAAGATGTTACAGACTTGTAGTAAGAAAAATGCATCACACAACTCCACATGAAGCTATCATAGAAGCGTTTGAGGAAACCGGTAATAAAGTGATAGGTGAAATTGTCAATGCCAGATTCGGCCCTGACAAAAAACCCACCTCAACATTTTTTGTCAACTTACAACCTGGGCCAAATAATAAAGCGGCAAAACAAGTCAAAGTAATAAACCACCAAATAGTTACCATAGAAGATCCTATAAAGAGAAATTCCATAGTACAGTGTCAAAGGTGCCAGCAGTATGGACACACAAAGAACTACTGCATGAGACCATATCGCTGCCTCAAATGTGCTGAATCACACAGGACAAGGGAATGCCCCAAAGTTGATCGAACTACTCCTGCAACATGTGCTCTATGCTTTGGCCCACATCCCTCAAATTATAAAGGATGTGAGGTTTACAAAGAGATACTGGCAAGAAAAACAACAAAGCAGAAGACAAGAAACCCTGTACCACAAGTCTACAACAACGTAATGCCAAATACATCTACTACCGCAACCTGTACCCAATGCCATGGCACACACCCCTCAAATTATAAAGGATGTGAGGTTTATAAAGAATTACTAAATAGAAAAACAATAAAAAGCACTACAGAAAACCCTGACTCACAAATTCGTATCAGCACAAAGCCGAACACGCAAAAAGTGGATCAAGCGAATAACAACTCAAAAACCAAAGTGAAATATAGTGAAATCTTAAAAAATAAGACACACAACAAAATTGTAGACAAACAACAAGAACAAGAAATCTCTCAACAGCTTCTATACAATGGAATAGAAGAAATATTCATAAAACAATCAGAAAAAATTGACATCATTCTACAACAAATGAGCAACATGATGGGGCTCTTGACAACACTAGTCAACAAACTTTTACAATGAACACAACCAAAATTGCAACCTGGAACACAAATGGACTGTCGCCCAATAAAATGGAGGTGGAGACTCTACTAAAAATTCATGATCTCGATATTCTACTCATCTCTGAAACACACTTCAACAATAATAGCTATATACATATTAGAAACTACAATATCTACACAACAAACCATCCGGATGGAACCTCACATGGGGGCACAGCAGTTCTAATCAGATCTTCCATTGACCACCATGAACTCCCTCAATTCAAAACCGAATATATCCAAGCTACATCTGTAACCATCCAAGATAAGTATGGGCATTTCAATGTATCATCAGTCTACTGCCCTCCAAAGCACAGAGTAACTGAGAGTCACTTCACCGAATATATTGGAAGCCTTGGCCCACGCTTCATAGCTGGGGGAGACTGGAACTCTAAACACCCTCAATGGGGATCAAGACTGATAACCACAAGAGGTAGAGAGCTCAAAAAGTGTATCGACAATAACAACCTAACAACCATAGCTACAGCAGAACCTACCCATTGGCCGACCGACCCAAACAAGCTTCCAGATGTGCTAGACTTCTTCGTAATGAGGGGTCTCTCACGTCTCTTTTACCAAATTGATTGTTGCCTCGATGGGTCTTCAAACCACATCCCGGTCATCCTGACTGTAAGTACGAATGCCTTGGACAACCAAAGTAAGCCAAAACTATATAATAATCGGACTGACTGGAACCTGTTTCGGGTTATAATCAACAACTCACTACAAGCAAGTGTTTCTCTGAAAACTGAGGATGAAATCGATAATGCCGCCATGACCTTCATAAGAACAGTACAAGAGGCTTGCTGGATGAGTTATTCACAAGTATGCAATAAAAACATTAGGCATAATTATGTAACACAAGATATTAGAAAAATGATTCTAGAAAAGAGAAGGCTTCGCAGAGTGTGGCACACCAGTCGACACCCTGAGGACAAAAGAATATTCAATAACTATGCCAGGAGCTTAAATCAGACTTTACAGGACTTTGAAAATTCTACAGTGGAGACAAACCTAGTATCGTTGACTGCTACTCAAGCCACTGACTTCTCACTCTGGAAGGCATGCAAAAATAAGACCCAGCCAACAAATCCAAAACCGCCTATACGCCTGGATGGAAACGCGTGGGCTAGATCAAAACAAGAAAAAGCAAATGCATTTGCCGTGCACCTTGCTAAAGTATTTGTTCCCAATGAACCAAACCCAGCATCAAATGAATTGGATATTGATGAAATACTCCAGCAAGATTTCCAGCTTGATCCACCTCTCAAAATTGTAACACCTAACGAGGTAATTAAACTTATCAGACAATTGGATAATGGAAAGGCACCAGGCTATGACCTTATTGATAAGAAGGTCCTAAGAGAGCTGCCCCGTAAGGCAATAGTTTACCTGACTACCTTATTCAATTGTATCTTAAGGGTTGGGCACTTCCCTGCGCTCTGGAAAGTCTCCCAGGTTATAATGATTCATAAAGCGGGAAAACCACCCCACGAATTGTCTTCATATAGACCTATAAGCTTGCTTCCAACCACCTCTAAGCTTCTTGAAAAGATAATATTGCGACGACTCTCTCACTTTATGAATGAAAATCCTGTAACTCCAGATCACCAATTTGGGTTTAGACCTAAACATGCTACAACTGAACAGATACATAGAGTGTGTAAACACATAAGCGACAGTCTTGAGCAAAAGGAATACTGTTCATCAGCGTTCCTAGATGTCCAGCAGGCCTTCGATCGTGTGTGGCACAAGGGCTTACTATGCAAAATTAAACAACTTCTGCCTCACATTTTCTACCAAACTCTCAAATCATATCTCACTGGCCGAATATTCCAAGTGAAAGAGGCAGAATACACATCAAGCTTCTACGACATACACGCTGGAGTACCTCAGGGCTCAGTCCTTGGCCCAGTCTTGTACACTATTTTTACTGCAGATCTTCCACAAACACCGGGAGTCTCCATTGCAACGTATGCTGATGACACGGCCATACTAGCCTCTAGTAAATGTCCAGTGGAAGCCTCGAACATACTGCAGAAAAGCTTGAATGACATAAACAAATGGTTTGACAAGTGGAGAATCAAAGTGAGCGCAAACAAATCAGTCCAAGTTACCTTCACACTACGAAGAGAAACTTGTCCTCCTGTGAACCTGGGTGGCAAAGAGCTTCCTCACAAAGACGCAGTCAAATACCTAGGACTCCACTTGGATCGCCGATTGACATGGTGCAAACACATTGAGACTAAACGAAATGAGATCAACTTAAAATATAGAGGCTTATACTGGCTGCTAGGCAGAAACTCTAAACTATCCATTGACAACAAGCTGTTAATTTACAAGGCCATAATAAAACCGATCTGGACCTATGGCTCGGAGTTGTGGGGAGCTACATGTAACTCCAACATAAATAAAATTCAAAGAACTCAGAACTTCATACTTAAACAAATTGGCAACACACCCTGGTTCATAAGAAACACAGAGGTTCATGAACACCTAAACATGCTGACAGTCAAAGAGGAGATCAAGGCATGTCTAAAGAAATACAAAATCAGATTGGAAAACCATCCTAACCAGCTGGCAGTCCAGCTCACATTACCTGATTGCATAAACCGGTTGAAACGACGCAGAATCCTTGAACTCGGCAAAACGAACTAGGCTATTGAAACTAAAGAAGGCAAAAATTCCTAATGAGGAATACCTTCTCCTGTCACTGATATTCTTACATCACATCTGCTCATAGTCAAGAAGACTGATTGCAAGATTAATTAAAAAAAAAAAAAAAAAAAAAAAAAAAAAAATTTTCGCGATTCAAACTCAAGTATTCTTTGTATGGAAATACGTTATCTAGTCATATTTTAGTATACATTTGGTTTCTATAGCCAAAATTTTGGCTCAGTTTGTAGTGTGTTGTACCCTACTTACTGTGCCAGTGGTCGCGAGTTCGAGTCGCGCTGGGGGCATTCATTTGTGTGATGAGCACGAATGTTTGTACTCCAGTCATGGGTATTTATATTTATAATATGTATGTATTTAAAGTTATATAATATGTGTAGTGTATCAACTATCTGATATCCATAGCACACCTCGTAGCTTAGCATAGAACTAGATGGTGCTGTGTGTTAATGTCCCAACATATTTATATTTATATATTTAATGTATAGGATGAAGTGCGGGGGGCTCTAGTGTGTTATACAATGTAAACATAACAAAATAACGATAATTAAGAGTGTATTATTTTATTACTTCTCTTTCTATTTTGCTATCACATAAGGGCATCTACTTCATGTCTTCATAGATGCAATTAAATCTTTTATCGTAAGCTTATCTTAGACACTTACAAGCCTGTCAATACAGTACTCATTTAATATTTTCTTAGATTTACGCGAATGTTTGACATTATTAAATAAAACTATCTTTTCGGATTATTTCGCGGATTTATTTTGATTTTTGGTTCCCGACGTTTCGAATGCTTTACAAATGCTTTCTCTCCCGTGACCATGGATGCTGTAAAGCATTCGAAACGTCGGGAACCAAAAATCAAAATAAATCCGCGCAATAATCCGAAAAGATAGTTTTATTTAATACAGTACTCATTTGTTCAAATTACCAATATTTGCTGTACTTTACAATCGAGCTTTTGTCCCTATTTTATAAGGAAAGCTCGTTTCTAAAATTTATATACATAGGTATATAGATAAAATACATCCTTTCGCTTTTTTTAAGTATTTTTTTTTATTATATACCAATAGAATTTACATTTAAAAGTCACTAATTCTGTATTAAAAACTCTCAATAAATTGGTTCTTTTTTGGACAAATAAGCACTGCGACGACGAGCTGTGAAAAACGTGTGTCATAATTTATTAACGCTACAATTACATCATTCGGGACTTGAACCCGCTAAGCTTACTGCAGTCTAGACAGATATAATCTAACGACAAGTCTCGACCGGCAATGTACAATGTACGACTCCTATAATATAATAGTACAGTGCTACCTAATGTGTATGGGCCATGTCCGAGGGCCCGCTTTGAATTGCTGATTGCATCAAATAAGGTGCGAGCCTTATCTACTTGTTGCTTAGGGAATAAAATCGTTCGCTTTTTAATCGAAGGTTGACATAAAAATGAATATAAGGGCTTTATTTATTCGTACTCGATTTGGTTTTATTACTGCAACTCTAATTTACTGTCTGCGAATGGAAATCAGTTTTGTGACGTTTTTGTTTTGCTCCCGGTATTTATAAGCGTTTTTGCAATTCATAAGTTTGTAGTTAATTACGTTGTTACACAATCATTGTTGTGGTGTAGTGTATATATCTGACTACGCTAAGTAAAGCTTTGGTTGTAGGTTTGATTACCGGATACAAAAATCAAAGATGAATATTTATAATGGCTGCTTTATTTTAAGTACGAGTATATCTCAGTAAAGTAGATTTATCGATGTATTTGGCATAGCGACTAGCATGTATGGCCTCACATTCGGAGGTCCTGGGTTCGAGTTCCAGGTCGGGCTAAGTTTCGTTATTGAATTATCTGTCAAGACATTCTCAGTAACAGCCTGGAGTTGGAAATTTGGCGGTTGAGTAATGTAATATGTAGTACCTATATCTAATCTCGATATAATCGATATAATCTAATCCACATATGTATGTGTATATTTTATGTCTATGTCTATAATATAAAATATAGACTTATAGAACTAATAAAATATGTACTTACAGAACTAATAAAATAAACAATTTGTATCTAATGGTAATAATATAATCAAATCCTCTACCTCTGACACCTATATACATACTCGTATGATAAAATTCTGACTAAATCGATCTGTACATTAAATATTTTTGGAAAATCTTATTGAAATAGTCATTATTATGGATACAGAGACCGAATATATAGTTTTAGGATTTTTGTCTGATTATCTGTCCTTCTGGGAACGCATCACGCGAAAACCACAGGACAGATTTTGATGAAATTTAATATGATAATAGCTGGTTATCCGGGTGAACATATAGAATACTTTTTACGGCGGGAAACTGTCTAGTCTCTGAGAAATCTATACTAACCGTTAAAACGTATCTAGGGACGAACCCAAGCGGAGCAAGGGTGAGTTGCTAGTCTTTAATAAGAACCAAACCATCTGAGTTATCAAAACTCAATTCTAACGGTAATTAATCAAAGTAACAGCCCAATGGACCGCTTGGTAGCTAATTGACTTCAAGCTATTACAGCTTACTCGAATGATCATGAAAACATTTCAACTGCACGCTTAACGTACTTAATATGTTAGTAGACTAGTTACTGCACGCGGCTGTACCTGCGGGTGGAATATACTTAATAATAAAAATAATATTTATTTTAAAGGCATATACCCAGTTTATATATTAATATTTATAATACATACATATATTGTTATTACAAGTCTGAATTATTATTTACACACCTCATTTATAATACATGATATGTACATATAAAGTACGCAGTACGTAAGCATGTCAAAACAAAAATCTTATAAAATATAAATATACATATATAAATACGTTGGGACATTAACAAACAGCACCATCTATGGTAAGCTGCGAGGCTTATGTTATGGATACCAGATAGTTGACACACTACACATATATAACTTTAAATACATACATATTATAAATATAAACACCCATGACTGGAGTACAAGCATTCGTGCTCATCACACAAACGTGTCGTCAAAAAACAAAATTCAGTTAAATTCTTCATTAAAATAAATAATAAATAAATAATAATAATAAATTAATGTCAGGGATATTTTGTCAGTACTAATTTTATTTTATTAACGTTAATTTGTTAACCTCGAATTAAAAACAGTTGTTATATTTAGTTAAAGCAGTAACTACGTGGTGTGTCTGTGGAATGTGTGTTTGCCATCTGACTAATTTAATGTTCAACAATCATCTACAGTAATTGCTCCTTTTATGTGTTTTAAAATATTAGTAAATAGCACGAATAAATAATGGAAACTAAATAATAGTAATAAATGTTTCATACTATTTTATTAGTTTTATTTACTTACTTTCTCTTTATTTTTCTATATACAAGATAATAATTCTAAGCGAAATGTATAAATATGTTTTTGCTAGTACAGTGCAGTACAAGTGTCGTAATACATATATAGAAAAATTATATATAGAAAAAACAGACTTTTTATTTCCAAAAAAAAAACAGATAATTTGATAAAAAATGGTGTTTAAATTTTTATTTTATTTATAAATATATGCGTACTAAAATATTCTAAAAATAGGTGTAATCATTATGTATTTAATACCACAAAACATTCAATGATAATAACTTAAAAAACATAACAGCGCTATTAATAAGCATACACTACACTTACCACTTATTACCGAACGGCTGATTTACTTAAGAGTATTTATTTATCTATTTTTTTATAAACACGACACATAGTAAAATAAGACATGTGTAAGACCATAATATTATGATGACATTTATTTGAAGTACATTTTCTTTGTACCTGATAAGGTCCCATTTAGCAAAGTTATATTAATAGGCACATACAGTTGGTACATATAGATGTAGCGATATCAGTCACTGGTGTATCAAAATCTACTAATGTTCATGAACTTAATGAAATGATCTAAGCGTCCGATGGAATCCTCGATAGCAACTAATTGATTTACTTCGACTTTGAGTCCTTTGATCAATTTCCAATAGATTGAACCCCCATATATGAAAGTTAAATTTTACTATAACTCTTTACACTTACGTTCAATTGATAAAGACATTTTTGAATATGCAATCAAAATTTTATGGGGCTTATATCATCATAACACAATAGTTTATATCATCATTATATGATTTTATGCTAAAAAATATAAATATGTCGTAAATTATAAATCTCCTCGAAATTTTTCGTCCTGTTTTGACTTAATTTGGTCTAATATATGTGTATGTAATATCTTTAAAACTTTTTCGAGTACGACTTGATTCGTATGTACATATATTATAGTGATCATTTCAGCGAAATTGGTCCATGCAATATTTTTAATCAGTTTTATTCAAAGACATATATATATATATATATATATATATATATATATATATATATATATATATATATATATATACATATATATATATATATATATATATATATATATATATATATATATATATATATATATATATATATATATATATATATATATATATATATATACACATTTTAGTATTAATATGAACCAAGCAAATATGAATCAAAATTAATTAAGCTATAATTATTTTATCAACAACTGGCAAAATAAAAACTTATCTATTAATGAGTTTAGGTCTCTTCGTCATCATCATCATCAAATCGGTCGAAACTTCACTTCACTACTCACTTCACTCGACATACTCGTAGGGACGAGTATCTCTTAAAGACGATGGTCTTGTGCTATGAGTATATGCTGTAGATTCCAGCAACTTTAAGTCGTCAGTCCATCTTGTGGGAGACTTATCTACGCTTCGGCTTGCTGGACATCTGCAGGTATAACGTAATCATTAAATATATCTTAAAATGTATCCATAATCATATCAAGTAACATATCCATATAAGGACATATAGGCCTATGAAATATGGCCTGTGAGATACTCCCTATTGAATTTGCTTTTTAATTATCTTGTTCCATTATATATTTCGACTATCTAGATAAAAAATTTCTACCTGTTAGAAATGGTGTATCTGTGCGCTAAACTATTTGACCGTTAAATTGTGGGTAAACATAAGAATATACGAACACCTCCAATAAATTTCATATTTATAATTTTAATAGAAATTAGGACACCATAGAAAATAATCAAAAATAATTTTACGACTTGTTTTTTATTGTAATTAAAAGTTAATTTAATAAGCACGTTATGTTTAATTGTAAATAATAACTTCTTCAAATGTAGAAAGTAATGTGCTTCATCGAATTTAGCAAATCATTAAGAGACTAATTGATCTGAGCTCTAACTAACAACTTACCCGATTAAGCTCTGATGGAAATACTTTGGATAACAGCAGTTGATATTATACCAGATATTACTAGGAGTTTGGATTCTTTGAAACTATGCACTAAATTGCCTAAGTCCACGGTCATAGTGTGAGTCTACATTCTTAGGTATTACTCTATGTGTGAAATTGATTTGAATATGTTAGAATTATTTGATTTTAAATGTAATTAGTATTGCCTTATGATATAATTCGACCATTACAGAAAATTTGAGGAAAACAGATCAATCTTACGTCAACCGTACATTTTTCCGGCATAAAAAGTAGCGTCTGTCCTATTTCAGACTATAATCTATCTCTGTGCCAAATTTCGTCCAGATCCATTCAGCTGTTCTGGCGTGATTGAGTAACAAACATCCAAACATCCATCTAAACTTTCACATTTATAATATTAAGTAAGATGAATAGAATTTACCTATTTCCATATGTTAAAATAACCTTTTAAAAAAAGTTTATATTGATAAAACTAAAGCTCGCCAATAGCTACAAACAAAACGAAAATCGGTTGACAAACAGAGAAGAAAAAGGTATTATTGTTTTGACTACGTTTTATTTGACTGATGGTAGCTTCCTCACGGACTGACTTCACTGACGCTTTTTAAATTATATTAACGATTCAAAAGTGCTTTTAAGTATAATTAAATAAAGTTTATTTAATTATATTTATGTTATTTATATATAGATTACTATGAGCCCGAAGAAAAGTTAAAATTTTTTTGGTAGTGAACTTACCTTTGTTTGTATATCTCATAGATATAAAAAAGGTTATTAGTTATTTTTTAATATGATAACATAATAATATCATTTTAAATTAAATTCAACGCACTAATAATAAAATAATCTTTTTTTCTTTATAAGAAACAAACTAAATTAAACATGGAAATTGGGTGTCGTTTCCTTTTTTTATTAAGGAAATATTTTAGACCAAAATCAAACCCCATATAGACCAAAATAAACCCCATCTACAGAGTATAATTACCATGGTAATATCAGCATAGACAATATTTATTTTCAATCTCAGTTTATCTGTGATTTCATCTCCAATTGTGCCTTGTCTCGTGTCATCAGTGTTTGTGTTGCATGCACTAAAACAACATCCTTCCTTGAGGGCGTAATAGTGTACTAGTCCGACAGCTGCAGATCGCTAGCCTACGTATTATAGCGACACTACTGACTTGCTTTTGCTTTACTTAGATTCTATTCATAAGCAAGGGATCCTTTAGTAACTTTATGCCTATAATCCATGGGTATAACCATATATCTTGATAAAAGTCCATGTTTGTCTCCAATATTAAAATATATGCACAAAAAATGCTTTATTTACTGTTAAAAGAAGGAATAACTAACAATCAATCAAACTTTTGCATATTTAATATTACTTGTAAGAATTATGTTGTTAAAATGTTACATTATATATTATGTCATTTGAATAGCAAATAGTAACAATAGAGCAGGAACAAAGAGTGCTGAGTGCTGGTAAATTTTATAAAAATGATAAAAAAGTGCACGTTGTTTCTCGTTATGTCATAATTTCTTTTTCAACTTTTTACATTTTGTGATAGTTTGCCTTAGATGGAAATTTCCAATACACCGCTTTCTTGGTAATATGAAGCGTCTTGACCTGAGAATTAGGTTCTATTCTCGTCTTGTGCAAGTATTGATTGTATTGATCATAAAAACTATACATAAGGAGTATACACTCCTTATTAGATCAATTAACTTTTCCACTATAAAAGGCTGAAACAATAATTAGCCTATGTTGATAATTTTAAAAAGTATTCTTTAACAATTTTATTCATTTCCTATTACTATAAGGAATACATATCATTCTAGTGTTGTTTAAGCTTAATATGAAATATTACAGGCTATAAAAGGAAATCAACATTTTGTCTATAGGTAGGACCCATGATAATAAAACACCTCATATATTTCACACCAGACAATGGCTATGTTAAACAAAATCATAAACGTAATCTCTTACTTTCAGAATCCAGTGCAGTGTAAAATTTTTAATATCCGCACTCCGCGCCTCATTTACATTACATTAACATTACAACCCTCCGAGCGCGCTCTGACCAAATAAAAACAACACGATTATTGTTCTAGTTCCAAACTTTCTTTTGATTGTAGGAAAAAGTATGAGATGGGAAATGCAGTCAGGTTTTTAATTATTCAAATATTTAGTTTTAAAGAGTTAGGAGAGAATTTGTCCATGAACATATCTTTAAAAATTTGGCTTCATTTTTTGCTATAGGTAATTAATACCATATTAGGTTCAGAAAGTCCACGTAGTATAGTAATAACCGAAAAACATTATGGTAGTGGTGGTATGTTTATATTTCAGGAAAGTCTTATATAAAACTAGTCGTACCCGTGGCTGCGCCCGCGTCCAAACTTTCGATCGCGAACAAATTACAATATTTACATGATCACCCGCTGGGCTAATCTGAAGATCACCTGAAAGTTTCATCAAAATCGTTTCAGCTTTGGAGTCCATAGGAAACACACACACATCGATTTTTATTTTATTTAATCATCAATTGAAATTTGTTTATTGCTCGGAAAATGGAGTCTTTATGAAAATTTACTGACATACCTAATGCAGTGCCATCTACCGGATCCAATTGTGTTATCAAACCATCCAGGAGCCCAAATATACACACAATTTTTCATCCAAATCGGTCCGATTCTTAGAAGGAGTAGGTTAACAAACACACGTACAGAAGAATTATGTAGGTAATATATTAAGATATAAATATTTTGGGGACATTAATACACACCATCTAGTAGTCATCTTCATGGTAAGCGACGAGGCTTGCTATGGATACCAGATGGTTGAAACACTACATATATATAACCATAAATACATATATATTATAAATATAAACACACATGTCTGAAATACAAACATTCGTGTTCATCACAGAAATGAATGTCCCCAGCGAGACTCGAACCCACGCCCGCTGGCACAGCAAGTAGTGTCACTACAAACTAAGCCAAACATCGCCAAAATACGCTTATACATAGCATTTTGAGTATTTGTCCCCCTCACATGCAATCAGGAGACAAAATTAAACCGAATAATTCCATTTAACATATGAAGACCCAATATTCCCTTAGTTCTAAGCCGCAGACGGCAAATAAATCTAGGATTCAGTACCAGCCTCCACGTAAGATAGCGCCTAGAACATCCTGACTTACGTACCTTGCTTGGTCTAAAACGTTACTTTGGGATATGGAGAGTCAATGTTAGGGGACATTTAACTCGTCTGCTACATACAATAAATTTTCAAGAATTACTCAAAGGGGTTTTCAGTCTCAGTAATTTTCAAAATTTTGAGTTGAATTTTGATTACTGTACTAAAATTGACATTGTACATATTTGGCATGTATTGGAGCATTTCTACAAAATTATATAATAAATAATATATATAAATAATATTTTTCAATAATTTTTATATTTCTAATGTCTTAGTGCCTTTACGTTTTTAAAACCAACTGGCGTAAAAGTTGGTGAGTACGGTTGGTAAGGTACACGTAGCAAATGAAATGTCGAAATACCCACAACTTTTATTGAACACCAAAAATGGTCATAGCTTTTTAAATTATATTGTTACGTATCTGTGAGATTTAAGATCGTAAATCAAAGTACGTTTTCTGCACTACAGATGGATGTTTTATTACTTCTGGCTTCCAACAGTCACTTATGGTGGTTTAGAAACATACACAGAATATTCACAGTTTTGGCTTAATTCAGTCTTTGAACATTATTTTTCAGCACTAGTTATACTTTCACTATGACTTTATCTGTTCTAAGCCTTATCTGACTCTTGAGAATTTAATTTAAATATTAATTGTTATTTATATTAATTACTAGCGACTGACCATCGATCCGCTCGGGTTCGTTGTGACGTTTTGAGGTTTAGTATAGGTTTCTCAGAGATAGGGTATTTTCCCGCTGTAAAAGTATCCTATCCTAGCATAGCAGACAGACCAGACAAAATTTCATCAAAAACTATTAGATCGATTTTCTGTATGATGAGTTGGCAGACAGACAGACAAAACTTTTAAAAACTATAGATCGGCCTCTGTATAAATACGATAATAATGATAATTTCAATAAGATTTTCCAAAAATATTTAATGTACAGATTTGACTCACTTAAAATTTTATTATAGATAGGTATATGTATAAATTATTTTCAATGGCTGATTTTCGGTAAAGGGTAAATAAAAGAGAGAATGTTTACAAATAACTATAATGTTTATTTATATGCAGGTATATAAGGTAACGTTAGGATAGTCGGTAAGGGTGGGTATACACTAGCGAACTTACTACAGATATGTAGGCAAGATAGCATTGGTTCTTGCGATTTTTACAATTGGCCTTCTTATAGAACTAATGATTACAATTATACTATTTATATATCTTATATATCTTGTAAATATTTTTTTCTTTTGTTACTACTTTTAGTGGTTTTTGCATAATGTTCTTAACTGTAGCTAAAAATCCAATCGTGTGATTTTAGTTTGGTTGGTATTTGAAGAAGTAAATCTAGTTTTTGGGTCATATTTAAACCATAATATAATGTCTTCATTAGTTAACAAAAAGGCCACTTATCTAAAATTTCACGTAAATATTACATGCAGCGTGAATATGACTTTGACTTAGAACTTAACATTTAATTTTATAGGACCATAATATCTTATAAGGTAGAAATGATAGCTTGCTTTTAGTTTGTTAATAATTGTTATTTTTAGTTTAAAATTTATGCCAAATAAGTGATTTAGAGAGAAGATTGGGAAATTAATTGTTTGGTCTGCTCTGACTAGATTTTGTTTCTATTTTTTATGTAGATTATTTGCCACGACATATTCAATTGAAATGTATCACCGAATTATTTAATTCTTTTTTAATACATTGGTTATGAATATTTAACGATTAGCCTCAAAAGTGGCTTTGAATAATTTTAGGAAAATATGGCATTAAAGGTGAAATATGACTTTTGAAATTATTTTTAAGTCGGTGTGTCTGTTTAGTTGAAAGGTAAAGTTACGAAGTTTTATAAAATTAAAAAAAGCTACTATGACTTCCTCCAAATATCCTGAAAACATTAATATTATTTTAAAAAAATATAACTTTTTTGTATTTAGGTAAAAGCGTTCAATTATTTTATATACTACATGTAATTATTATATACAAGATTATAATAATCACGTCTGTGTGTCAACAAGAAAGTTACGCCAGTTCATTAATAGATAAAAGCGATTCAGATTATCTCTAAAGATTCAAGCTATCATTTCAAATAGATATTTTAATGAAATGTTTGCATCTCTCTATGCACGCTACATGTAATCAAATGATAAACAAACATTGATAGAACTGGGTCATATACTTTATACAATTTTAAATTTGCAATCTCATATACAATTAATATGTAGAAATCCTAAGCAGGAAATATTATGATCGTTAATTAAATTAAGCCAGATTATAGGGCGTTTTTAACTGCTTTACTTCTCTTGCTCTCTCTCTATCATGTCTTGGCTCTATAGAGATTAGGCATTAATGTACGTAAGTAATAAGCTTAGGAATTTTTTGAAGTTTAAACTGATGGGATGAAAATGGGTCAAATTAATATTGACGTAAAGATCATGTATTTTTTTTATAACTGTTAGAAGTAAAATGCAAAACTTTTCAGCTTTTTTATTTTCTGTTCTTTCGTCGTCGTCTCAGCCCAAACACGTCCACTGCTAGACATAGGCTTCCCCTAAAGAATTCCACGACAACCGGTTTTGTGCCATCCGCATCCAGTGGGCTCCAGACACTTTGACCAAGTCGTCGGTCCGCCTTCTGGGAGGTCCACGCTTCGCCGTCTGGTATGTGACCGCCACTCGAGAACTTTTCGTCCCCAACGACCGTCCGTTCGTTCGTTTTGTACTTTAATGATCATAAAATATTTAGATGAATTGAATTTACTATGACAAATGTTCACCAACGCAAATAAATAATAAAGGTTTAAGGCAAACATTGTTTTTTAGGAAAATAATATTATCTGCTTAGACCCCATACATCATAGAAACTGTTTGTTCATAAATCTCAAAGGGTTACATTAACAAGGCCAGTAAATATGGTGTAATAAACATCGTATAAAACGCTCTCACTCTACCATCTAACTGCGCAATCGTTGTTTTATACCGAAAATCTTTTTACAATTTTACACAATATGATAATTATATTTTTACAATGTTATAAAAATGATAACAAAATGACTAGAATCAAAACGAATAAAAAAAAATGTTTGTAAAATGCAAAGTCAGTCTTATGCGTCACAAAATAAGTTCCATTGTCCTGTCTTTTATTTTTTGCCATATAAACTCAAATTTTATAAATAAAAAATGAAATAAGCTGTATAATTATACTCAAATACAACCTTTGTTTAATTTTATAGAGTTATAATATGCATAGAGTAGACAAATTCTTGGTGGAAATTATAAATTATGAAAAGAGACAGACTGCACGAGCGTAGCCTCCGACACAATAAACTTCAACTAGTTGGTCATTGTTACGTGACCTGCAAATTATGAAAAAAAAAAAACAATAAATGTTAAAATATCTACCTATTGAATATATAAATTTTAACTCTTGTTGATACTAATAATAAATAATTTTAAAACAATTAGAAACTTTTAAAGCTGACTTTCTCAAATATTTTGAACTGAAAAAAAAACAGCCTTAAATAATATTTGTCTACTCATCGCATAATAATTTCTACGCAAATATATCATATTATAAATTTTAAATAATGTTTTTTTCACTCATACATAATGCCACACAATTCAATCATTCTATCTCACTATACACTATATTTCTTTATATGTGCGAGCGAGATAAAAATATTAAAGAGAAATACATTAGTAGATACACAGGTTAATTTCATATTTTGTCACCGAATTTCATCTTAAAGTTTTTAAATAAAGTAAATTATTTTCTATTGTACATTATATATTTACGGCAGGTTTGTATAATTAGCCAGATCCTTCCCATTTTTGTACATGGACGTGATAATTGGATCCAAATTGTGGTACTCCTTGCCTGATCGTGGTCGCAGGGTGCTCGTTGGTTGGCGGCTTATTCTGAAAATAGCAACAAAATATACAAACTGGCATCAATAATATATAATTAATTATTATTATTTAGCCTTCGTAAAATCCCACTGCTAGGCAGGAGCTACAATCTGGGTACTTCACATGACTTTCAACAACGTATTGAAAAATTTAAAAAATTTACATACTAAATGTATTTATAATAACAAAATGATTTTTGATAATTAATACTGATAATACCTACTGTCATACTATCAGAAATATAACATTGTTATCTGATTATTCTGTTTAAATAAATTTAGAGTATCATTAACAAAAAATAATCCATGTGAATTTAAAAAAAAAATCTGTACCTTATTCCACTTGGTGCATCAGATGACGAGTGTGAAGACGTCAAAGATAATGTCTCGATATAGTCAGACATATCAGATGTTCCACTGGATGTGCTGTGGGTATCTAAAACACCTATAATGAAAGAGTTAATTTTAAATGATTTGATAGTTTATTTTAACACTATACTAAAATTTCAATATAATGATTTTGAAAATAAATCCCACTATAATGTTACTTAAATAATATTTAAAAGCTGGAGTAGTTTACCTTTAAACTGTTTCGGTGGTAGTACAGGAACTTCAGCTTCGGCAGATGAAGATTTCGCATGAGCATTCGCTTTATGAATTTGCATTGGTTGATCTCTTAACAAATCAGATGATTTAGATTTTCGTGGTAAGGATGAATGTATTGACCCAGATAGATTTCCTCGCAATCTTTTATGTACCATGTATTGATATCTTGATTGGCCTGATGTCAAGGGCATTTCAAATTCCTGAAATTCACCTCCACTATGTTTCAATGAACAAGTTGAAACTCCAGAATCGTTCGAGCTAGATGAATCTCGATTACCACCCTTGCAGGGAACACTGGATGATCTCTTTATAGCGGCGTTATCCATATGTTTATTTCGTAGATGAGGTAGGTCCTTGGATGAACTCTCTTCAGATGTCTTGTTTTCCGAACCTGATGATTTACAACAATCATAGCATTCTCTATCGTTGTCACATGGCGATGTAAGTCTATTTTCTAATGCTAAATTTCTTAGTGTTTCCATAGATGAAGATGTCGCGTGACTTCCTATACTGCTGTCAAATTCCTTTAAATCTTCAAGAAGACGGGCAGAATCTACAGAACTCGATCTCTTTTGCATCGCTTCTTTATTAGACGTTTCAAAGCTTTGAATGCTATTTCCACTTCCATTTAATGTTGGAATACTAAAAGACTTTTCGATATCTGCTCGACATGCTTTTGTCATAGGGTATTTTAAGCTTTGTGACCAGTTTGGATTTGGAGACATCGGTGTATAACCAGTATTTGTACTAGTTTTGTTAACCAAACTACTTTTAGCTTCTTTCGAAGGTTCCATTAGTAAATATTCATCCATTTTAGTTCTTATATCATGTATAGTCGATGATTTACAGTTACCACATTTTAAACAAGCTTTAGGTTTTAAAGGTAAAGGTAAAGTTGTAGATGCTAAATTTATGTTGGCACTAAGAGCATCTAACTCACTTTGAGTTACGCCCGCTTTCTTCAGTAGATCTTTTGCATTTTCATAATACTCTAAAGATAAAGCAAATTCAAGGTTCTCGTAATTAGCGTAAGGACCTTCAAAATCTTTGTCTTCTTTTGGTTCTAAATTTTGATAATTAGTAAATATTGTGTCATTTGGATCGTTTGGATTTTTATCTTGGTCTGTGACTGTACTTTGTCTGTTTGTCTTTCTGGAAACATCTACTGTTGCATAAATAGCCATGTCATCAGTTTTGTTATTAAGAACTTCTGTACTAATTCTTTCACTGCTTGTGTTTCTTTTACAATATGGTAGGCTTATTAGATTATTTGCCCAATTTGTAACCTTTTGACACGGACAATCAACTGGTTGTAAGCTTTCGTTGCATTCTACAATTACTGGTTTCTTTTTTGACCCAAATTTTAATATACAACCACATCTTTTCTTTAACACTAAAGATTCTGGTGTAGAAGAATTCGTAACTTGAAAGAGATCATCAGCTAAAGCTGCCTTTATTCTTTTTGGTGTATCGTAGTACTCCGCGTTCTCCAACTGAAACCAAATAAAAAATTAAAGTAATGAGAAATTAAGGTAAAGGTGAAAAGTAAGGATTAGACACGATAAAAATGTACATATACTTACCTCATTATAAGTTGCCTTTGGAATGTCATAATTTTCATATGGACCCACTTTAGAATTGTTACTAGGACATACATTTTCATTTATATTGCAATTACACCCCTGACACGGCAAAGGTGCAGGTGGTTTCTTTTGGTCTAAATGAGCTGGTTTTGGGGGTCTTAAAGGAGGTTTATCTTTACAGAGACACTCTTCTTTTTTCGTCATTTGCTTTGGTGCATGGTATTCCGTGCTGTTAGAAGAATTATCAGAACAACTTTCTGGAACTGCTTCCATTGTCCACGCTGGGTTGAAATTACCTCCGGTAGTCAAAGCTACTGTGGAGGATCGAGACATTCCGCCAAGTTTCGTTAAGCAATTATTGCAACGCTCTAATGTGACATGGTCAGCTCCACTCCATGGAGGCTTAGCTCCCATTTCAGTCAATGGTCTATACTCATTATCGTCCAACTCTCGTCTTTCCGCTGATGGCCAAAAAGGTGAAACTTCTCCACAATCTTCCCCAAAATAATTTTCTTCGTATAACGCACTAGCAGTGTCAGGTATAGACTGGTCACCTGAATTGAAGTCGGATAAACGAGTGTTTGGTCGAGATTTAAATCTGCGCTCGGTTCCTGAAAAATATTGCTTCATATAATAAAGCTGATAATATAACATTATTCTATGCTAAAAGTTACAGATTTGATTAAAAACTTATATTAAAAAATCTATTTAGTAGAAGTCCAATTAATTTATAATAAATAATGCTGGAATATAGATTGTATCTGATAAAAAGCAATACATGAGGTAAACATTTTCATATATGTATACCATACATATAAGTTAACTGATTTAAGCTTTAGAGGCTTGGTCATTATTATTTGGAGCGAAAATACTCTCGATATTCATCACGTGAATATGACCTCGACGATTTAAAATTATAAATACTCATCTATTCAAAGAAATTCGTTCGGATATAAATCTGTTTTTTAAATTTTAATATATATAATACGCACCGGTACTTCTCGGTGTTCTGGGCTGGAAATTTCCTTGAGCAGCTTGGTCGAAAGCATCTGTAATATCTTGGGACTGATCTGTTATAAGCATATGCAGTCCTTCGCCCTTCCCACAGTGTGAACCACCCTCGAAGCAAAATCTGCCCTCCACCACGCCGTAACGCCTTTGGAATAACAATAAATTTTGAATTATTAAATAATTAAGCAAGATAATCATGAAAGTATTGTGTAATATTTAATCATCAAATTAAATTGTTTTGATACTTTTGTGTAATAGAGAGAGGTCTACGAGAAAGCAATGGAAAATAGCAACTTTCACATATTTTACCACCAATTTTCGCATTGCAAAAAATATTTCACCACATAATAATTTTATTGATAAATTTAACAGGGTTTATCATGATTAATTTTTATATTTTATTTTTGCCCGACGTTTCGACCTGTGGTTATGAGCAGAGTCGGTTCGCGTCATGGTAAAATATCAATGAATTGTAAAAATCATAAATTATTTACTTATGACTTTTAATGGAAAATCTCTTAATGGATTTAATTTCAGTACATTTTTAAATACATATATGATCAATTAAATATACTAAAAAAACTTAAATAAATTTCAATAAACAAGGAAAGTACCAAAGTTTTTTTTTTCCAGACATTTTCCAAATAAATCTATTTCCTTTTACTAAGTGCTCTAACTAAAATAACACGAGACCAAAATAACATTTTAAATAGAACTAACTCAGTAAACTTTATTACGAAACGACTGCCTCGTTGCAGCAGAATTGCAGTTGCATAAAGCAGATGCAAAGTTGTGGTTGATAACTCATATATTGTCTCTTAGTTCTAATAGGCTGCGGTAATGTACAAGCACTATACGTCTCCATTTAATTTGTTCAGCTATTACATTTTAGATATTATTTTTAATTTCTATTTTACAGAAAAGGCAGAACTGGTTTTATACTATAAAGTTTTCTGACTACTATGTACTTTACTATTATATATTTTCTATGTAACTTTTTTAATATGTAATTGGAAACACTTCTAAGAGCTGTACCCTTTTCAATAAAGAGGCTATAGAATTCATTTTTCATATTGTTCTGACAGTTCCAGATATTAGAGAATTCGAAACAAATTCTTCAGCTTGATTCAATACGAGTAGTATAGTATTATAATATAATTGCATATTATAAACTAACGACTCACCTTCGATCAGCTCGGGTTCGTACCTAGTTACATTTTCATGTTTAGTATAGATTTCTCAGAGATAAGATATTTACGCGCTGTGAAAAGTATCCTATATATTGACGTGGATAACCAGCTATCATCATACCAAATTTCATCAAAATCTGTTCAGTGGTTTTCTCGTGATGCGTTCCCTGACGGACAGATAGACAGACAAAAAATTCTAAAAACTATACATTTGGCCTCTGGTATCGATAATAATTACTATTTCAATAAGATTTTCCAAAAAAAATATTTAATGTACAGATTCGACTCGGTTAGAATTTTATTAAAGTATTTTATTTAGTATAGATTAGGTTTAAAATTCTTTTTCTTTATAAATTTTCTTTTATTAATGTACCGGAAATTTTGCTTTTTCTCTAGTTAAATATTTAATAGACTAGCTTTATATAAACATTATTTTCAAATACAGGCAATGATTTGGCCAACGCAGGCCGGTAAAGCGGCTATTTAGGGCATTTTACTCTGACTTGATTTGCAAATATTAAAATAAAAAACTGAAAATTTTGTTAAAATAAAATATAGCTTATATCAGTCAGGCATAGAGTAAAAGATAGCTTTCTATCAGTAAAAGAATTTTAGGAATCGGTTCAGTAGTTCCACTAATTGACCCCTACATACGAACAAAGTTTACCACTTTATTGTATAGATTAAAAAATACTATCATCAATCTGAGTCTTGGAACCGAAGACTAATATTAAAAACTACTTCCTGCAGATATGACAAAGTAAGTAGGAAACATATTATTCGTGAAATTCTGGTATCGGGAGTAACCCACATTACTGGATCATTTTTCACGCGCCTAACAAACCGTGACGATGTAATTTTAAAAATATTTGCATCAGAAGTTGGCGAGTCATATGAACTGGCATAAGGCACTTCCTAACAAAGTGAAGTCAGATTATTTGTCAGTGTGGTTGTAGATTGATTACTGTTTAAAACAAAATTTCTTGAGCTTTTATTATAAAGTTATAATAGCTTAAAACAGACATTGTTTTTAAAAATGTCGACTAAATTAATGTAAGCATTATGAGTATAAGTAAAATTCACTAAGAAGAATGAAGTTTTTTATTTAAAAAAAAAGTACATTTATATTTATTATTGCTATGTATCTACTTTTCCAATACATGTAAACTTTCAAAAAAAGACATTAAATGTTTATGCAACAAATAGTTGTAAGCCAAAGCCAAACTTGGTGTCCCGTCAATAGTAGCTCGGCAAGTCACAGGAAACAGTATAAGTTGTCGACAAAATGTCGGCGCGGCACATAAAATGGCTGCCGCGGCGGAAGTTAATGCCATTAACTCTGTGGCCAGACTGCATAAACCATATGAACGTTTATGATCCAACCGTGAAATGATCGAGTTTTATTGAGTATGTATGTTCTGTGACTGTGAGCCAAGGATTTTATGGCTGGTTTTATTTATTTACCAATTCCAACTTAAAGTTTATATGGACTAGATCCTTAAATGCTATTTTATAGTTTTTATTCTAAAGTTTGATACATAATCATTATAAAAACGGATAGATATATTTAAAAGTAATACATAGATTTAAAGCTTAAAATCGATTAAAAAAATTCGAAAATTATAAAAACATCTACAAATTCGCCTTATTTGCTCAAAAAATAGAAAAACCATCATTTTAACAATTAAAATAAACACTCACCTTAAATGAGCTAGCTCCCATAATCCAAGGACTCGAGGAGGAACTCCACTCGTGAGGGCAAATCGTCTACCTTGGATGTGGAGCCTTGCAGGACCAGCAGGCAGTTTCTTGGACCCTCCACCACCGATCATCACTAAGAATTCTTTCGAAGATCCGAGCTGCCCACCAACTTTCACTTGCCACGCTATTAGTCGTTCTCTAGTTTCAAACGCAAGTACTACAGTTACGTCTTGGCATATTATCGCAATGGTGTTTGATTCTTTGTCAAGGGTAAACCCTGATTCGAAGCCGAGAAAGTGTTGAAGTGATAGTGAAGCCTTGGTTTGGCCTTTCTTATAACGGTCTTTCGGATCCCTATATAATTGCAGATGGAGGCAATCTGAAACAACAAAAATTATAAAAATTTATTAGAAGATCTACACATTAGTCTATTTTCCACTGGTCTTAATACATTTTAATACAAGTTGATTAGCAATTATAAATCTCTGATTTCATTTTAATGAGATTGCGGCAAATATTTACGTATATACGCTATGTGTATTTATTTACTCCAATACAAGTTGCATAAATTCATATTCATTTCTATACTGAAAATTAATTTCAAAACCTATAAATTCTCTGCCATTAAAGTCCACAATATTCATACGTATACAATAAAATTGTATTTCCACTGTATTTAAACTTGCTTTTAAAATTATTTCAATAAAATAAGATTACGCCAATGGATTAAATAGTTCGTTAATTCCCACTTGTCTAAAAATGCACCGCTAGCTTCTTTTTTGAAGCAAAATCCCTAGATTCTGTGATGAACATAAAAGATTTTTAAGCTTGTTGTCCTTCAATGTTAATTAAAAAACTATAATTTGTTATTAATCTCCGGACTTTACATATTTTTCCAGTACTAATAATTAGGTGTTCTCAGACGGGTACTTGTGGTAATATTGTTGAAAGTATTTTACGAGTATCGTGCGATAACCGTAATTTGAACCTACTTCATATGGATTCCCAAACAAGGGAGATGCCCATGGGCTAAAATTGTTTACATACATAGTTGCATACTCTATAAGTGTTACTATTTTTTCAAATAATATTATGCACTAGCATTGCCCGCGGCTCCGTCCGCGTTCAGATGACCAAAAACCAAATTCTTAGGCTTTACATATTAGTTATACTCTTACAATGAAGTTTTTGTATTTTTTCTCAGAAATGAGATATTTTTTGCGGTAAAAAGTATCCTATATGTCGACCCGGATAACCAGCTATCATAATGCCAAATTTCATCAAAATCCCTTCAGTGGTTTTTCTGTGATGCGGTAACAGACAGACAGACAGACAAAAATTCTAAAAACTATAGATTCGGCCTCTGTATCGATAGTAATGTCTATTTCAATAAGATTTTCCAAAAAATATCTAATGTACAGATTCGACTTTGTTACAATTTTATTATATGTATAGATTTCATTTAATCATAATAACATTAACAATTAATAAATTACATTAACACAAATTCTAAATAATGAAAATAAAATACTCCTTAATATATATCTAGTGTTGTTGGAAATAAAATTTTCTCATTAGCGCTACATTTTGGTGGAAGTTCGTGGTAAGACGCGACCTAATTACCGAAGGCGGTCAGAACAGTTCAATTAGCAAGGGTTTCTTTGATTTCGACCGAATTATTGCTTAATGCTAAGCGAGCCACGGTATTGAATTCTGTTTGAGATTTTAGCACTACGGTTTGAGCAAGAATGAGTTCAGTAGGTTCTTTCTATGTTTACGCAATACTAATAAGTATTTGAATGAATGACTATTATTTCAATAATATAGAACTATTTTCTTTAACTAACATAAAAAATATTGTTTTTAAGATTCCTTATTTCAAAAGGAAAAAAGGAACCCTTCGTTGTCCTTCCGTAGGTCCTTCTATCTGTCTGTCTATCTGTGCCTTTTTTTTCATAAAAAAGCTAAAAAAATTAAAAAATATAGTTTTATCTAACATGAAAATTAATTAATTAACATACTCTAATAAAAATAAAGTAGCCCAAAACGTAATATAAAGGTTAAATAGAAGTGGTTTGATTTTGTGAGAACGTAAAATCATTTGTATACCGCACTAGACCTCGTAAACTGGGCAAAAACACGGGACAGCCTTCACCCGCTTTTTGGCAATATCCGTAAATCTAACCGTTATATTGATAGCCGTTACTCAAATGGTTTTTGTTAACTCATTGTGATGATTGGCGTTTTTATTGAGACGGATATGGATTTTTATTTAAATAATAGCAATGGTTTATTACATTTAGGTTTTATGCTCGGTGGTTAAAGGGAGATGTTTGAACATATTTTTTTATCTTTATCCTAATTAGGGTAGACCTACGATTCCTTGTAGGTCTACCCTAGGCAGGGAGCTATCGATATAGTATTTTCCCATTTTGTTATCTAGGTACTTTTACTATTAGTAAAATACATATTATGTAACCAACAATAAGTAAATCCCTCATTATTATCGATACAAAGGCTGCATCTATAGTTTTAGAATTTTTGTCTGACTGGGAACGAATCACGAGAAAAGCACTATACAGATTTTGATGAAATTTGGTATGATGATAGCTATCCGAGTCAACATATAGGATACTTTTTACTGTGGGAAAATATCTCACCTCTGAGAAATCTACACTAACTATTAAAACGTTACTAGACGAACCCGAATGGAGCGAGGGTGAGTCGGTAGTATTAGTTAAAGCTATATTTAACGGCCTGTTTGGCTCAGTTTGTAGTGACCCTACTTGCTGTGCCAGCGGTCGCGAGTTCGAGTCCCGCTGGGGGCATTCATTTGTGTGACGAGCACGAATGTTTGTACTCCAGTCATGGGTGTTTATATTTATAATAAGTATGTATTTAAAAGTTATATAATATACATATGTGCAGTGTATCAACTATCTTGTATCCATAACACAAGCCTCATAGCTTACCATGGAACTAGATGGTGCAACACAAGCCTCATAGCTTACCATGGAACTAGATGGTGCTGTGTGTAAATGTCCCAACATATTTATTATTATTATATTTTCGTAGTATTGTATAGTTGGATAAACTTAAATAAACTGACATAACTTATATTCCCCCTAAAACCAGTAAGAAACAAATCTATAGTCAAAGCAAAACTGTAACCAATTAAAATAGGAAATAGAAGATGCATATAAAATAAAAAGGAAGTGAAACAACAGATACTCGTAGGGCCTTTCAGCTTATTAATTAGAGCGACTCTCTCGTTCATAATTGCTTGAAAGTTCTGCTAATTACTTTTAAAAATGAGAACGGCAATTTTATCTACATTTTTACTCCACTCTAATTTTGTTCGCATTAACTTATTACAGGATTCAGATTTTAGACTCGTTACTTCGTTTTGAAGGACGTGCTTTAATGAATATTTTTGTATTTCGATTAAAAGGGAAGTTGTTCAAATTTTGTAAGTTTCACTTGTTATTTGAATTCAAAGTATTACAGTTTACCTCTATTTTAAATAAAACTATGTTCTCGGATTATTTCGCGGATTTATTTTGATTTTTGGTTCCCGACGTTTCGAATGCTTTACAGCTTTCATGGTCACGGGAGAGACTGAGGTGTTAGATGTCTCGAAGGTATAGTTGTTACAGACAGCCTACCCACAAATAACAAAATGAAAAATAGCACCAAGTACCTTACAATATTTTATAACAAACAGACAATTAGTTTTACGTACACTCCGTACACGCATAAAAATTTAAAAGAATTTCTTGACAGAAAAATCCAAAACCTCTACTTGGCCCGATCCAAGACTCGAACCTCCGGATCTGCAGCCGTACTGCAGCCACTAAACCAACAAGACAGTCTATTATGTATTAAAAAGTGCACACAATATAATGTAGGTCATAAAAATATTTTATAAAACATATAAATAATAGTTTGATTAGAAAAAATCAAAAAACATCACTCGTTGTACAATTGCCAGTGAGGTTGCACCGCATAAAGAGCGCAACAACCTTTTGTTTTGTTAAGCTTTGGAGAGTCCTTCAATCATTTCGTGCGCGATATTTCCTCATTGTCATTGTGTATTGGATATTGATACGGAAAATACTCGTACAAACGTGAACTCGATACGTTTGATTTTTAATGATTTAAAATTATAACGTAGGTATTGTTTGGAACTATTTAATTGCTTGCGAATGAAATTGAAATTATTATTTTTTCATTATTATTCATTTGAACAAAGAGATATTACGAATAATATATATATATATATATATATAAATATTCTTATGTATATGTGTGTATATATATATACATGACACGGTATGATGAGTTGTTGTGGGTTTAAAAGTAATACGAAAAAAAACAAAAAAAATTAGTTGGTAAAGGTGGAATAAATAAAAAAAAATATACAAGAAATTAAAATCTTTACTATTGTAAGATACATATGCATTTGTTACTTATAAATGAAATAACAGATTCTAAATACCGACATGAACAACTCCACTCCCAATACTGCCAAATCCAAACTTATTTCCATTAGACGCCCTGTTTTTCCTCCGAGACCGCCCGATGAGCTTTGCAAAACTTCGCGAATACATTAGCTTCCGCGACAAAACTGACAAATTTGAATCGACATGCCTACACTTTGTAACTGCTAACTTTCCCAGAGCCGTAATAAATTCGTTTTCCATTACGTTTTTCCTCAAAAATCAATTTGTAAGTTAATTAAAGTGGGTTAATGGATTGTGCTTAAGAAATTTCGGACGTAGCTCAGGTAGAAAGTTGGTCGTTGATTGCAAAAGGTAGCTCTTTGAAACAAAACTCTGAAAGGGTTGGCCTGTAATTTTAGTGGAGTCAAATTAGGAGCTAAAGAAGCTTTGTATGGGTTGTTGTTGAAATATTTTTCGAATGCAAAAATCTCAAACGTAAATACCCTTTACGAAATAAAGATTGATGACATTTGCGTCCCTGCCAAGAATGTAGAAAAAGTCGAATCATTAGGAATGTGGTGCAAAAATTGATATAGATCGTTTTTGATATTGTATTAAGATAAATAACTATACCATTCATTACATTTTGGTATTTTTATGGAAAATTGAATTACTTTATAAAAGTGCATTATAACAATTTCTTGAAACCGTAACATACTATGCCTTATTATTTTGTATGTAGAACTAGCGACTCACCCTCGCTTCGCTCGGGTTCGTCCCTAGTTAATTTTTAAGGTTTAGTATACATTTCTCAGAGACGTGATATTTTCCCGCAGTAAAAAGTCTTATATGTTGACCCGGGTAACCAGCTATCATCATAACACATTTCATCAAAATTTGTCTAATGTTTCTCTCGTGATGCGTTCCCAGAGAGGCTGGCTAAAATTCTAAAAAGTATAGATTCGACCTCTGTATCGATAATAAAGTCTATTACAATAAGATTTTCGACAATATATTCAATGTACAGATTTGACTCAGAATTTTATTATATGTATAGATAAAACGTTTTAGTTTCAAGTCAATCAAAGGGATGCTTCTACTAATGTTTTGCTATTTACGTATTATTGACAGAGAGTGTAACCCATCTTGCAGTTCCATTATGGAGTCACAACGTATTATTTCCGCTGTATTTCTCACAGACAAAAATATTTAAATATTAGAAGCCACTGTCACTTGAAACAAAAGATCGTAATAACGCAAGAAATGTACAAGGAAATGAAAAAAGACACATTATTTGTTACGAAAATGTTAACAATGACCTAAATTATTGAGATGTTGAGATGTTCGGGGCGTGTCGCGATCCGTCTTCTGTCCTCGCGACAATGCCTTGCACTTTGTTCTTTCCCTATTAAGAAATGCTTGGCGATATTTCATTTATTTTTGAACGATTGAGGGTCTTCAAAGTTTAAGTCTGTTTTGTAAATATTGGTATAAATAAGGTAAATGTTGAAACAAATTTTCAAGATGTTTATTTATTAATATCTAAGATTTTATTGATTTCTTTTAATTAGTTTTTTTCCAATTACATTTTTAAACAAACAAAGTGAATGATATCGAATTATCTAGATAGATTTTTGCTTGGAATTTATGTATCTAAAACAGAATCTTATAGTTTTTGTATGATCATAACAAAGCATAATTAACAAAAGAATTGAACCTGTGACCTTGAAAACCCATCGTCTACAGAATATAAACCAACACCAGATGGTATAAAATAAATTTGAACGATTCGAAAACACATCGAAACGAAATGATCGCAGGAAAATTGGAAATGTAACGATAATAGCAAGTATTAAATCACGCATAATTAAAAGCCCCCATATTTCCATCAAGGCTAAATGATTACCATTTAGCGATGTGAATGAATGCGTCGAACAGATCGCCACGATGATTAGTGCAGTGTTTGCCTTCACTCGCCGGAGCCCGCGATGCGCGAAATACTTGTTGTTCATGTTGTACACACTTTTATTTTTTAAGTGTTTGTTTATATTTCTGTTTTAATAGGTCATTTTATCCTTGCCATTTTTTGCCTTCACTTGTCGGGATTTATTCTGACTGAAAACGTTTGATAGTAAAACAACAATTACGAAATTACCTTAATTTTTAAATAAAAGTATCTGTTCGGATTTTTAAGCGGATTTATTTTGATTTTGAGTTCCCGACGTTTCGAATGTTTTACAGCGCACATAATCACGAAACAGACTATGGTTTTAGATGTTCCAAAGGCATTATGTAGTTGTTACAAACAGCCTATCCACAAAATAACAAAATGAATTCAAAAAATATAAAAATGGCACCAAAATACTTTACAATATTTGTTATTTTAATATTAAAAGTTTCTATAATTTTAAAAAGCTTTTGAATAAATCTGCAAAAAAATCTGAAAAGATAGTTTTATTTAAAAAGGTCAAATATTCGCGTAAATCTAAGAAATTAAATTACCTTAATTTTTTTAAGCTGATTTCAAAAAAGAAGGTGTAGTCTGTGTGTACGATACGTGATTATCCTCGTAAATTATGATGTTATTTTTGGTTATAGCTCAAGTATTCACACTTTTGTATAAATAAAAGAAAACCAAGGGTGAAATATTTTTTGATTTTCAATGTGTACAATCTATACATATTATAATAAAATTCTACCCGAGTCGAATCTTTGCATTAAATATTTTTTGAATCTATAGTTAAAAAAAATTGTCTGTCTGTCTGGGAACGCTTTACGAGAAAATCACTGGACAGATTTGACGACACGTTTGGCTCAGTTTGTAGTGACCCTACTTGCTGTTGCCAGCGGTTGCGGGTTTGAGTCCCGCTGGGGGCATTCATTTGTTTGATGACGAATGTTTGTACTCCAGTCATGGGTTTTTATATTTATAATATGTATGTATTTAAAGTTATATATGTGTAGTGTATCAACTATCTGGTGTCCATAACACAGGCCTCGTAGCTTACCATGGATCTAGATGGTGCTGTGTGTAATGTCCCAACAACATATTTAGATTTTTATGAAATTTGGTATGATGATAGCTGATTATTCGGGTCAACATGTAAGATACTTTTACTGCGGAAAAATATCTCATCTCTGAGAAATCTATACTAAAAGTTGAAAGTTAACTAGTGACAAACCCGAACGGAGCGAGAGTGAGTCGCTAGTTATAAATAAATTTCTATTGAATAAGCTGTACCTCGAGGTCCTATTTAAACTTGAAACACTAAATTCTACCACAAAGGACGGAACAATAACGTTTAACTTCACTAAAGCAAATATTATTTCACAATTCATTAGGATAAGAAACAGCTAACAAAAGGGGTTTTGTGTTATATCGATTAGTAGTGCAATGAGATTGCGATCTTCATCTGAACCCGGAGGCTGGGTGAATGCCAAACTGAGATAAATGACGACACGCTATTTTCTGCATAGAGGGAAGATTTACTTTAGGATGCGCCCGTCGAGTGTGATTGAATATACTTGTACCTAGTAAAGGAAATTACATTTTCTATAACCAGAAATTATTTTAATCTCAAGATAATATGATAAATACTGTTAACTTAGTTTATTAAAGATTTTTTTGTAATAAGCAAAGACCTATACAATATATATATATATATATATATATATATATATATATATATATATATATATATATATATAAGTATCTGAACTGATATTATAAATGTGAAAGTGGATGTTTGTCACTCAATAACGCCAGAACGGCTGAACGGATCTGGATGAAATTTGGCACAGAAATAGATTATAGTCTAAAATAGCTTATAGGCTACTTTTATCCCGAAAAAATGTACGGTTCTCGTGGGGTAGATTTGTTTTTGTTATTACACTGTTAATTATCCATATATTAATAGATAGTTCTTAACATACACACTATGAGACTATTCTAAACATCGTTTTTAATAAATTAAATATAAATTTAAAATAAAATTCTACCATACAAGAAATTTTGAAGTCGTGCGTACACCGGCTTCTGTTTTAATTTAAAAAAAAAACGATTTATATAACCTAACAAATGTCTGTTTTTTCAGTTTACCTAAGCCTCGTATATTAATTAACAAAAATAGCATAATATATACGCAAAACCATTAATTAATGCTACTTTAGAAATTGTATTTGCTTGTACAACTAATTATATAGATACCGTATCTAGTGTAAGATAATCCATGTACTGGTTAAACCATACAAGCGATACGCGCCTGATGTAATCGAATCATTGTAATTTTCGATATTATTTGCCTAAGATATCGCGATCACCGAGCCTCGTGACGAATTAATCCTCTTAGCAATAATAGAGTTTGAAGATAATAGCTAATTGGTGGATAAAACGTAATTTATTTATACTCGTACGTATATTATATATCTATATCAGAGTAAATCTAAATAATTGTATAGATGGAGCTCGCCAAAAAATGTCACTGAAAAATATTAGCGTGATTTGCTTTTTATGCTACTATTCTCGATTTTTCCATACAAATTGTTTATTTTCGTTAAAAAATAGACAAAATTTTATATTATATGTATTAGTTGTTAATTTTGAGCTTATGAGAATTAAGTATGTATAATAATTAATAATAAAAATAAAATTAGAATATATCTTTATTGACCCAATTCTTTGTTTTTACATAAGCCTGTTGAAGCCTCTGACTCCCAAACTAGAATAAACCTGTATGTCAGGAGTCATTGCCCTCTTCCATCTTTAATCATAATTGGAGGTCAATAATATTACAGAGCTTGTTTAAGAATTAAAAAATATATAGCTATAACTAGATGCCATGGCTTTACGTGCTTAGAAGCACGGAGATGTAACGAAATGTTACTGAAAATTTCTTAATAAGAACTTTTGGATCTGTGGCCGTACCTGCTAGACCTTCGACCAAGAAGGTTATACTTACATTAAATATTGGTTTCGTATATATTATCTATACATTATAAATGTCAAAATAAAAATATTAATATAAAAAAGTTGACCTCGTTACAATTTCATTTCACCCCACACAGTACGTCTGTTGATGCACTTCACTGCCATATCCTGTTCTGGGCCAATTAACCAAAAAAATCAATCTCGATATCGGAAATGCGATGAGTTAATTTGACACTATTGTCTTCCATGACGACTGCTGTATTGTTCACTTAATAATAAAATTCTGATACATTTCGTTCGTATGTAGATTACATTGAACACAATCGATGCTCTCTTTTTAGTCCTGAACAAAAAGGTGAAAGTATAAATGAATAACGACATAACTATTGTATTGTTAGTTCTGAATAACAAAGTTTTTTTTTAAATCTATTATTTTGTAGCTGAATTGTTGCTACCTACTATTTTTATTAAATATACTAGTGCAGTTTAAAAAGGTAAATTCGAATTTTGCGTTATTTTTAAGGATCTTCTATTTTCGTTCTGGAGCCCTAAAAATTCCTGGAACTTATTCCAGAAATATTTAGGGCTCCAAAGCGACATACCCCATATGTAATCGGTAGCCCTACAAACTCCTGTATCGTTCAGTGAAAGTCCCATTACAATCGATTAAGCTGTTTCAAAGGTTACACCGGAAATACAGATAGACAGATAAAATAAAATAAAAGTTTATTTAGTACTGGTAACATATCTCAATGTACATGAGAAAACAGATATTTTGAAATTATTGACAGACACTTCAATTATATTTATTTACTACCACTGCCCGCGGCTCCGCCCGCGTTCGATGACCAAAAACCAAATTCTTAGGTTTTACATATTAGTATACTCTTACATTGCAGTTTTTGTATTTTTTTGCTCAGAAATGAGATATTTTCTCGCGATAAAAAGTATCCTATATGTTGACCCGGACAACCAGCTATCATCATACCAAATTTCAACCAAATCTGTCCAGTAGTTTTCTCGTGATGCGGTAACAGACAGACAGACAGACAGACAAAAATTCTAAAAACTATAGACTCGGACTCTGTATCGATAATAATGTCTATTTCAATTAGATTTTCCAAAAATGTTTAATGTACAGATTCGGGTTAGTTACAATTTTATTATATGTATAGATAGTAATTCCTATAATACGGACGCTTGTTATGATGGTGATGGACACCTATAATTTGAGACATACTGCATATTATATAGCATATTTGGATCCCTTAATTAATTACAAAGAAACTTAGTCGAATTTTTGACAGACTTCATAAAGATTAGAAAATATGTTAAAACTTTGAGGTTCAAATTTATATGGGGCCACTCAAATAAATTATCAGAAAATCAAGGATGGAATAATACATACATAGCTTGTTAATGCTTTTGAAGATGGTGCCTTTGTAACTAAAGAAGTAATTAGAGGTAATTACTTAGCTCACACAAAGGATTTTTTATACTATGTGATTTTTTATAAAGTTATAATTTTATGAGTTACTGAAAAAAAGTTGCCAGCAATAAGTCTTTGTAAAAATGTATTTCACTTTAAATAATAACATTTAAATTAAACTTATCTCGACTATTAAATATACTAATCAACTAAAACACCGAGCGCTATCGATGCTCCAAACAAAATGATTTAATTAAGAGTACAAATTGGACTAATGCTAAACGTTTTCAAAATTTGATAAATTATTAAAAATGAAATGACAATATTTTGAGTGTTCCGTTACCAAAGATATGATTTTCGTATGATGATAGCTGGTTATCCGGGTCAACATATAGGATACTTTTTACCGCGGGAAAATATCTCATCTCTGAGAAATTCATACTAAACGTTAAAATGTAACTAGGAACGAGCTCGAGCGGAGCGAGGGTGAGTCACTAGTCACTACATAGTATAAAACAAAGTCGCTTCCTGCTGTCTGTCTGTCCCTATGTATGCTTAAATCTTTAAAACTACGCAATGTATTTTGATGCGGTTTCTTATAATAGATAGAGTGATTCAAGAGAAAGGTTTATATGTATAAATACATGCATACTTATAGAAAAGACGAAAAATTCAAAGATGTGTATTTCATACTAACCGTTAAAACGTACCGAGCGAAGCGAGATTTGAGTCGCTAGTCTATTCTAAATGAAAGCCCCCGTTTAGTTATTTTTTACATTTAAGTGTCTGGAAGTCGGTTTTAATTTTTTTATTTTTTATTTTTATTTTAGTAGGAATATTTTCTCAAATTCAATGGTATACAAAGTGTTCTGTTACTTGTAAAATGTAAATATTTATACTAATAAATAGCTCCACTTCAAGATATTTACGTATCATGTATATTATTATGACATTTATAGGGACGAACCCGAGCAAAGCGAGGATGAGTCGCTAGTTGTTAATAAACAAGATACACTATTTTAAACTGTTGGTCTATAAATGTTTAATGTATGCAACGCCCATGGACCTTAATTAATAAGTAGAAAACCTTTCTCAGAGGAGTTTGAATTAACTACATCTAATACACTAAAAGTGACTATATCATGACATGATGTATACTAAATACTTTACATATAGGGTGTAATTTTAGTTTCGAACACGATTCGATTACGTGTCGACGGATTATCTGATAAAGTATACTCGTAGCGCATCTACGAGCATACTTTATCAGATACAAGCGCGATCTCATTTATCCGTAATGAGGAACAAGGTCTTCTGTGAAAGCGAAATACTAATTATTTACTAATTTAGTAAAATTGCTACAATGTGATGTAGCTATACCTTTACAGCTTTACATCATTTTTTATCTGTATTCAGCACTTTTAACATTCCACTGCTGTGCACGGTCCTCCCTTCAATACGAGGATCAGGCCATAGTCCACCACGCTGGGTAATTATGGGTTAATTTTACATGAATATGACTATTGAATTATATTTCGTTTTTTATTGCGAGAGATTTTTTTATGAACTCGAAATAATTATAGCTATAAAAATAAAATAGGTATTTTTTTTAAGTCAAACGGTTTTATAGAAAATAAAAATAAAAATGATGTATATAATGTACTAAAAGCTAAAAAATACTCATCACACCACTCTCTTCATCAATCTAGGACATTGTTCAGACTCAAAAATATAATAGTGGGGTGTAGCGTAACCTGAGTTAATACGTAACGCCACACAATAGAACTAATCAAAATGAAATAAACTACTAACAAGTCAAAAATCGTTAAGGCAATTAAAAGAAAAATCAACTTCTAAGATTTAAATAAAACTATCTTTTCGGATTATTTCGCGGATATAGTTTGATTTTTGGTTCTCGACGTTTCGAATGCTTTACAGCATCCATGGTCACGGGAGAGACTGAGGTGTTACATGTCTTGAAGGTAGGAAGTACAGACAGCCTACCCACAATTAACAAAATGAAAAATTGCACCAAGTACCTTACAATATTTTATAACTTTAAACATTTTTTTTAATAATTTCTATATATATTCATTATTATATTTCTATATATTAATAATCTAAGATTTTTTTTTTTATTTTTATTTATTTATTTATGTACCATAAAATATACGTTATACAAAATAAAATAACAAAATGTTGACAAAGGATAACTTATCTCTTTAAGAGATTTCTTCCAGAAACCCTTCAGAAGTGAGAAAATAAGTTAATATAGTGCGGTGTAGGTACAGTACAGCATTGAATATATACACATACATATATATATATATATATATATATATATATATATATATATATATATATATATATATACACATATACATACATACAAACATATATACTTACATATAAATACATACTAATCTACAATAATTTATGTCTGATTTGATAAATAGTACTGTTTAATTCTAAACTTAAATGTAGTGAATGAGGGATCATCTTTGAAAATTTAATTATGTAGTTACGAAATAAGGTACTAATAATGCCCTAATAAAAGCAAGATTGAAGATACAAAATGAACGCTCATTACAAAATAGCAAAGATCCAATCAATACAAAGGCTGCTAAGAAAATTCAGGATAATAAAAAGATGGATAGGAATTTACGAACTTCCAAAGCGAAGCCTCATACTAACAGTATTGGTAGCTTGTAGCTTGTTATCTTATACAAGAAATGCTTTTATATTTTTAACGTCTTTCAGGATAAAGAAATGGTGTGTTCGTTTATTTGATATTGAGAGGGTTTATTAAATTTGCGAAGAAGTTTGCTGAAATATCAAATGTTATCGACGCTTTTGCTTTGTTCAGACTTGCTAAATTGTTTTATAACTCCTTATTATACTGCCATGAAAAGTAGTCTATCTTATGTAACGTAGCATAAGTGCGTGCAGATTTTTGAATAATTATTAGTTTTTATTTGACTTCACTTATATATCCGTCAAGAATAATAGCGTAGGTATTCATAATATTAGTATTCAAGCAATCTTTATTTCAAATTTCACTTAAATTCGTTGAGCGGTTACAGCGTGAAAAACAAACACACATATATTCGCATATGTACTGGTGTGGTATATTTTAAACATTATATGTATTTAATAAAAATTAACTTTTTTTTAAAAGGTTACTCACAATCACTACAAGTATAAAACAATGTCGCTACCCGCTGTCTGTCAGTCCCTATATATGCTTAGATCTTTAAAACTACGCAACGGATTTTGATGCGGTTTTTTTTAAAAGATAGAGTGATTAAAAAAAAAGTTTTATATGTATATATTATACGTATATATATTTTATATGTATATATTATTTTATATGTATATATAATACATGCATATTGTAATAAAAAGAGCCGAAAAATTCAAAGATTTGTGTTTCATACTAACCTTTAAAACGTATCTAGGGACGAAACCGAGCGAAGCGAGGGTGAGTCGCTAGTATCTATATAATCTAGTCTTCGTGCTAATTAAAAAGAAAGACGAAAGTATGTATGTTTAAACAGTTATTGGAAGTAAGAGATGTAACCATCAGTTACATTCAAACCAAGGCAACAAGTAAACGATTGAAAGTCCAAGAGGAAATGTGAATCTTTAACGAACCAGTTATTTATTTTCAATTGCAACACAAATATAAACCGATCAACACACGCTTTCAACTCGTGCGAAAATAAATTGTATTTTGTGGACAGTAAGGTACTTTTAAAATGCAAAAGAAAGTTGGTTTCGACGATGGTAGAGTTATCTTTTATTTCTTGGTCTGGGCGCTTCTAATTTGATAGCTCTTGTATTTTTGCACTTCGCCAATTATGATTTTGTCAAACTAAAATTGTTGACTGTAAACTGTAAAGACGACAAGAGGACTAAGAAATAAAAAAATCTATTACATTATATATATACGGGGTGGAACACGTTTGCTCACAACATGAGATAGAAGAAAAATACCTAAAATATGGAAGGTATTAAGTTTCACTCAAAGATTACTATTCTTTATTTTTAAAATTATTTAAAACTAAATAAAACTTTTTAAATATTTTTTATAAAGCTTACCAAAGCCGATAATCAAAATAGCATATCAATAACATCTCTACATATTTTATCGAACTAATTGAGGGTAAGTGGTAAGAATAAAATCTCTCAAACAAACATTGTTACAATAACCTAAACCAAGGAAACTTATGATTCGTACAAAATGACTTTATTTTTTCTAAAAATGTTTGCGACCAAAGTTATTTAATGAACATTGCTTTAATAAATTGTAGAGAAATAGAGATGTGTTTAAAATTCTTCTACAGAAAATTCTTGGAAGCAACTCATTAACTAATATTACAAATTCGAAAGTCTCTTTGTTGTTCTATTTTATAAAACAAAGGAACGTTTCTAGGCGAGTTTTTGTATAAATATATTAAACTAGCGCCTCGCCCTACGTTTTGAAGTTTAATATAGATTTCTCAGAGATGAGATATTTTCCCGCAATAAAAGTATCCTATATGTTGACCCGGATAACCAGCTAGCATCATAACAAATTTCATCAAAATCTGTCCAATGGTTGTCTCGTGACTCGTTCCCAAAAATACAGAAAGAAAAAAATTATAAAACTATAGATTCGGCCTCTGTATCGATATTAATGACTATTTCAATAAGATTTTCCAAATAATATTTAATGTACAGATTCAACTCAGTTACAATTTTATTATATGTATATAGATTAGGCTAAAATATAAAATAGGCACTTATATAGAGTTTTTTTGTCAAGTGGTTTTTATGGGTAGGGATTTTTAACGAAAAAACTGTTAGACATTACGAAATAAAGGAAGCAAGATTAGGTCCCTGTTTAGACATGCATGATATCCTTTAGCACTGTTTGGGCTAAAACTTCTATACGATCAGGACAAACAATCTTACGTAGAGAATCGAACCTGCTACCTGAGCTATACTTGAAACACCTGTGTCTGTTCCTATGTAGTATTCTATTGTATTTTGTGCAACGTACACTGAATATTTCAATATAAATATTTAAGTACATTGAAAATAAATTTATTTACCTAGAGCGTGACTCGAACCCACACTATTTTATGTAAATGGACCAGATAAGGAAAACTCGAGTCAAAAATCAAGATGCTATTAGCATCTCTTGAATGATGACCGACGGAAGCTGCTAATGGTCCTGAAAGTTTTAAAACTATATTTACATAAAAATGAAGGCAGCTTTGTAATACGCCCCGGGGAAGATTTATGTACCGCAGAAGATATCTCTGGCGCTTTCAGATCTTAGATATGTAGCATTTGAGTGGCTCTAGGCTATTGTGCGGCTAAAATAATATCTAGAAGGCGTAGTAGTAAATCTTTTAAACATACATAAAAAATGTTTTTTCTGTCTTTGTGAATATATTTTTTAGATAATTTTTAAAAGGTCTTTTTATTTTTATTAAGTAATGTTGAATTCGGCGCAACTTTTGAGTGAGAAGTAATTGATTTTTCTTCGGAAAATGCCTGCACCTAATGCAAATCTCTCATTTGACAGTTTCATAATCTTTTTCTCATATATATATATATATATATATATATATATATATATATATATATATATATAAAAATTAATCGCCGTTCGTTAGTCTCACTAAATCTTAAAAATGGCTGCGCCCATTTAAATAATTCTTTTTTTGTTTTGCTGGGAGTATGTTAAGAGGTGGTTTAAGTACAAAAAAAATATGGAAAAATCCTAAAGAACAGCTGGAAAATCGAAAAGTTCAAAACTGTTTATTCTGTATGGGAATCTCAAAATATTTAAACAATGGCTAGAGAACCGTTAGTACTAAATAAAGAAGTCACACCAACGGGCAGAGCATCATGGGATTTCATACCATGACGCCCTGACAGTCCCCTGTCATAGAATTTAAGTCATCAGAGCAACCTCAGGTATCCAGGCAGAATATAGACGTGTGAGGAAGGCTCAAAGAACACTACTTGAGTTTAATTTTGAAATATTTAACATTGGACCGGCATTATAATTTTTTGCTAATATAATTTGTATGCTTATGACAATAAGGTAACTTTTTCATTGTCTTAACATTTATTTATTCTACAACATAGAAACGTCATAAAACCAATTATCTAAATTATAATCTTAATATTCCAAGAAAGATCGTAATAATTTCAAAGAAGACCGAACTCTCCTCGCTGTAAGTTTACTCTCAGTACTAAAAAAGTCATGATGAAAATATGAAACAAATTATTATAATAACTTATAAAATATTTTATAGCGATTATAACATTTATATATGTTTGAGTAATAATATAACAAAAACATAAACCGATATGTCAATAAATAACTGCAGAAGTGATTTGTTTAAAATGTTTAAAATGGATATAGTATGTTATCCTTAAGAGATAGACATAATAATTTATGCCATCGCAGATTTTTCCGTAGACTTATATAAGATACACAATTCCACCATACATTATTTTGTTATATCTCAAAGAGTTTAGGCAGCGTTTTCGTTGAAACCTCCCAGACGGCTTTTTTTTCGACACCTCCAACAAATATCATTATATTTTAGCCAATGTATACAAAAACTTAACCAATTATATACTAAAAAATCTTCCTCATGAATCACTATATCTATTAAAAAATCGCATCAAAATCCGTTGCGTAGTTTTAAAGATCTAAGCATACATAGGGACAGACAGACAGCGGGATTTTTGAAGGCGAAAGCTAGGCGTTATCAGTTTTTCCCGTCTGTCACTGTGTCTTAAAAAGACATAAAGAAAAATTAATCTACTTTCAAACTACGCACAAAAAAGGAATTTCATCAAAATAACCAGTATCTTCAATTATATTTCATAATATTTACTTTGAAATCACTAACGTTTACATATTACATATATTAAACATGCAGAATTAGCGGTGAGCCAGTAACCCTATACGTGAAAGGATCGCAAAATGTAGGACAAATGTTAATTCGGGCAAACGGCTGCAAATGCGACCTCTCATTTAGCTGCCGGTGATTAAATGAAAATAACAGCTAACATAAAAACCGTTTCCTCTTAACCTAAAGACATTATCCGAATCGTGTAATGTACGAAATGCTCATAATATGTTAAATTTTCTCAAAATTATCACTACACTCTATTTATTTTTCATTATATTACCATTTCCTTTATTTTGCTAAATAAAAAAGATATTTTTTATTTAAGCTGTCTTAGTAAATGACTTTTTAATTAAAAAAATATATTCAAATTAATAAACAACTTATTCATTGTAAATATAAGACTTATTTATACATATATATTTAATTACGTTTTAACGTTTAGTATAGATTTCTCAGAGATGAGATATTTTCCCGCAGTAAAAAGTATTCAATGACCCAGATAACTAGCTATCATCATACCAAATGTCATCAAAATCTGTTCAGTGGTATTCTCGTGATGAGTTTCCAAACAGACAAACAGACAAAAATTCTAAAAACTATTTATTCGGCCCCCGCATTGGTAATAAAGACTATTTCAATAAGATTTTCTAAAAAATATTTTATGCACAGATTCGACTCCGTTAGAATTTCATTAGGTATATGTATAGATATGAATTTTTAAACAATTTCGATCGTCAATTTTTAAGTGTACGTTGCAGTTAGTTACGACAGTAATTCAGCTGGGAGGATAGGCTAGATTAATCTTATGTAAGTGTCAAAAAAAATCGATTTCGTTAAAATTATTAAATTAAATTGTCAAAATTGTAAACTAAAAATAATCGATTTTTATAATTAAATAAATATCGATACATAATTATTGCATCGACTTAAAATCGAAACCTACAACATTCCTTTTACAGACGTAAACAATTTCCCCATTACCCACAAAAGCCCTTGACACGATAATCTATATGGTTTACATTTTATTTGACGATTTTATAATCAAAAGGAAGGAAACTCGGCCTTCAGCGGCGCTTACAGCATCCATATTGGATTATCTTATTTACGAGATATTTATGCTTTGTCCACAACCTTAATACCTGCCTTTGAAAGCAGGTTAATAAGCGGCAAATGATTATTTTATTTTAAAGACATTATTTATACTTAGAAATTGAGTTTTTAAGTCTTTTGCGTACACTTATATCTTATTATATTATACTAAGGACATGTATTGTGATAGAGTGTGATATTGAGAATTATTATTTATACAACATTTATTAAACGAATATAAAATAAACTATATTTCAAGGTTTTATTCGCGGAATTATTTTGATTTTTGATTCCCGACGGTACAAAATAAATCCGCTAAAAATTCCGAAAAGATAGTTTTATTTAAAATGTCAAATATTCGCGTAAATCTAAGAAACTATTAAATAAAAATTATTTATACAAAATGTATTGTGCACTGCATAAACTCAAGCTAGTATAATAATAAATATACAAACAATTTAATTTTTCAGGATAAAACAAATGAAATCTCACAGACAAAGCAAGGAGCATGTGCTAGTATTGTGTAACAATATTTTCATTTCCTCCAGTAGGCTAGCGCTAGCACAGGTGCGGTGTAGGTAACAGGAATTATGTCGAGTAGTCTGAATGCCCATTCACTGCCTGCTATTCACGGTACCCTGAATTTGTCATCTTCATTAGAATATACAGTCGGCGTGCAAAGTGGTTTTTGCTTAATTTGGGAAGTTTTAAGAAATAATAGTGTATGCTTGAGATTAATTATAATATCTTTGAAAATTTGGTAGGGAAAATTATTAATAATTAATCCGTTCTAACATCGCACCCGTTAACATATCAATATTGTACCACAAAAATTACTTGATGTGATGGTCCTATATCGTTTAATAATTATTTTTGGGCTGACCCCGGCCTTAAAGGCATCAAACTTAGGTCTAAACTCATTATCAGACACACATGCCTTTGAATAGTAGCTTTAGTTTTCGGAAATTACCTTCTGCAGGCTAACTTACATATTAAATAAATAAGTACGTTGGGACATTAACACACAGTACTGTCTAGTTCCATGGTAAGCTACGAGGCCTGTGCTATGGATACCAGATAGTTGATACACTACACATATATAACTTTAAATACAAATGTATAATAAATATAAACACTCACGATTGGAAGACAAACATTCGTGCTCATTACACAAATGAACGCCTACAGCGGGACTCGAACCCGCGATCACTGGCACACCAAGTAGGGCCACCATAAAGTGAACCAAACGAGTCGTCTATGTTTAATATTACCTTAAATAGTATTATTGTTAGTGATGAAGTCCAAGATAAACGTTTGTTCACATTTCATTACGACTGTACAACAAATAGGTCCCCAGAGTTACGTGACCTCATTTTTATTTAAATCCTGATTAAAAAGAACTGTATCAGCGGAAAGCACGAAACCATACATCATGAAGGACGAGAAATATCATTAAAAATTCTACTCAAATGTTCAAATGTGATGGTACAAGTGGAAACTAGAATATTTTATACCGCGTACACATTAAGCGAGATTCTCATTTTTTCTGTTCTCTTCTCAAATTGGTTCAAGCACTAACATATTACGATCTATTAAATGGAATCTATGAGTATATATATATATATATATAATGAAATTCTGAGTCCAATCTGTACATTAAATATTTTATGAAAATTTTATTGAATTAGTCATTATTATTGATACAGAGGTCGAATATAGTTTTTAGAATTTTTGTCAGTTTGGGGACGCATCGCGAGATTACGAGAATATTACTGGACAGATTTTGGTCAAATTACAGGATACCTTTTACTGCTGGAAAATATCTCATCTCTGAAAAATCTTTACTAACCGTTAAAACGTACCTACCAGTACGTAGGAACTAGCTCGATCGGAGCGAGGGTGAGTTGCTAGTAACGTAATATATCTAACATCATCTTATTTCAGTGTACTGATAATAACGTCTGTATAAAAGCTTCATTGAGTTCTGTCATGGCAGTCAAGAGACATGGGATTAAATATATACATACGAATATATGAATTAAATTAAACTTTTAATTCATTAAAAAAATTATAATACAATATGTACATATATGTATGCACGAAAATATCAGAGCTAAGACACCTGGGATTGAACCCGCTTCACTCGGTATAGCAAGCGTGTGCGTTATCACTGGACTGCCACTGCCTAAGGAATGAATTTATAAAAAAAGTGGCTTTTCTTTCTAAGTGTTTACCATAAAATCTGAGGACTGATATAGGTTACGATGGATCAATAACAACTTCATATAATATAGACGACATTAGTTTGAAAATTGAAAAAGTATCCAAATAATTCATACAACCTTTAGGGAAGACATACAAAATTATAATTCACAATTAGTTGAAATCCGTACAGACCAATTAGTTAAAGCGAAAGTGATATAATCAGAGGCGTGTTGATTAAACCCAACGAGTGGCCTCAGTTCGATACAATCACGGCGTAATGGAACAAGTGGATGGCTCCCTCGGGGCCTTAATGCTCATTGAAATGGCATTTGCCCCGGCTTTCTTTATAAATTAAGTCAAGTGACGTGAAATTTAGATTTCGTTACTTATATTGAAATGTTCTGACAGTATTTTAAAGGTTGTATATGAAAGTTTGTATTTTCATTTGCATGAGGCAAGTTGAAATCGGCTAAGCAGATTTTGATGGAACTAAAATAAAACATACATAACTATAGGAAATACTTAAATAATATTGATTTTAAACTCTTCAACAGTCATACAATTTTGATTTGTCACTTTTCTTTTCAAAATTATATATTTCACATATAAAACCTGTATTAAAATATATAGAAAAATATTCATTGAAAACACAAAACCTAGTTCTAGTTCTCTAGCTCAGATTACTCCGTATTAAAACGTAGAGATTACAAAAACAAGCTTCTGAAATTTACACAAAACTGCAAAAACTTTCAGGTTTCAGTGTAAAAGTTGGCCGCAGAGCAATTATTTCTCTATATTTGAGATCCGTCAAAGAATAAGGACACGATATCAGAGGGTAGGCCGGGACCATTAATACCGTTCAAAAACATTGTTTGTTAAGGACCACCATTTTTCGTACCCCTTCTTTACCTTAAAAAAGGTCCGCTAGAAATAACTACGCCTTGCCAACTGTTTACGCTGTTTGATTCAAATCGAGTTCATTTGCTTAGTATTTTTGATTGAATAAAAATATTTGATATTATTTACCAGTTTTTTTTTTTTGGTTACTTTGAAGTATTTCAATGTGGATAGAGATTATTTATTCAGTGAAAGGTTTGGCTTGAATTTCTTACACCATTTTTTTTATAAATTTTCGCTTTTATGATATTGAGTTCTCAATATAAATAAAATACGTAAATATTTGGGTTACAGAAGATGTAATTCTATAATAATCAATAAGAAAACATATATATATATATATATATATATATATATATATATATATATATATATATATATATATATATATATATATATATATATATATATTTATCGGTATAAATTAATATAATGTTTCATTTTCTGTTAGCAAAGCGGAGAATGTGATCTAAATAACATATAAAATATGTACTGAAAAAGAGAGAATAACAATATAAATATAAAAAAAAAAACATTAATCCATCATAGCTGTTTCACGTAATATATTACACTATGAATCTAATAAAATTATTTATTATCTTGACCTTAAAAATCCAATGTATGTTATTTCCATCATTGGGTCACTTAAATTTGTTCAATATGTCCATTACTACAGTAATTTGACAACACGTTTGGCTCTGTTTGTAGTGATCCTACTTGCTGTGCCAGCAGTCGCGGGTTCAAGTCCCACTAAGGCATTCATTTGTGTGATGAACACAAAAGTTTGTACTCCAGTCAGTCTGGGTGTTTAATAATATGTATTTATAATATGTACGTATTTAAAGTTATATATTATGTGTAGTGTATCAACTATATAGTATCCATAATACAAATCTCGTAGCTTACCATGGAACTAGATAGTGCTGTGTGTTCATGTCCCAGCATATTTATTTATTTATTTACAGCGAATATCTTGTGACAGACGGATAGACAGTTCAAGTCCTCATAAGCGTATATTTTTACCTAATAAAGTGCCTTAGAAGCCAGGACATTAGTTACCACGCGACATCTCGATGATGAAGTACTTCTAGATCCCAAAGACGAATGCCCCGATTCCTTTGTACGTGATCCACGATAAACGAGATCGTTACGACGAGTTAAGTGTCGAACTACGTCGTCCATTCTGCTAGCTTTGCCTTAGTTATGTCAGGAGCACAATGGAGTTTCCTTTTAGATGGGATTGGCAAGATATGTAATTTAAAGGTTAACTAACCAGATTTATTAGTTACTATTTGCTTTTTTCAAATCTTTCATGTTTTTCTTACGTTCAAATCAAGCAAAACTAGTCAAAAATCGCTAAGCTGATTGTGAAACCTTTAATGCTAAATATGTATTTAACTAAGTGCATTTTACAACTTAATAGAATAACGACTCTGCTTATTAAAAATAATATAACATAATGTATATAATGTAAGAAAATTTTATTACTTAACTGGCCCACGTGTCTATCTACGTATTATACGAGTATTTCATCCAAACACGTCCAGTTTCTTTAGCGTGAAAGAATAACAAACATGCCGTATATGTTTGATACAAAGTTTAGCATTTATATACAATATGAGAGCCTTAGTATATATACAATCATTAAATAACCTTTACTATCTACCTATATGTAATATTTTCTTACATTTACGCGGATATTTGGCAGTTTAAATAAAACTATCTTTTCGGATTTTTCAGCGGATTTATTTAGATTTTTGTATAATTATATTATGGTTAAGGTTTTGACGGATTTATTTTGATTTAGATTTTTGGGACAGACACAACTCTTGGAGACCACGACAATGTAAAAACATTCGAAACATCGGGAAGCAAAATCAAAAATTAAAAACACATCGCGAATAAATCCTAAAAATAAAGATTTTTTTAAATACCTATACGTATATTCAAAATTAATAATTCCTTTAATCAGATTACTTAAGCCATAAATTACTTTATCCAGAGCGGCTTTACCACTGACATGTAAATAGGATTTTCCTCTAAAGCCATTGTTATAATTGAATGCGATATTAAAGTAAATAAATCATTTCGATACCCTAGCTCGGAACAAGGACCTAGCCATTATACAGCGGCTTACTGTCAATCAAAGGCAGATTTACACCGAACAAAAACTCGAGAAGAATGTAATATAGAACTCAGTTTCAACGTAACGAGCTCCCTACAAAAGGATCTTGATTATCTTGATTCTTCCGTCGACGGACTATTGATTTGGGAATGGGGTGAAGGGTAACGTGATTCTTGTACAGTTCTTCTCGGCTTAGGAATGGTCTAAGTTATATAACTGGTTTATTTTTCTTTGAGGCTTCTGTGAAATGGTACTACATTAAACATTGGTGGATATTTGTTTTCAATATTTCAAAATTATTTGGAAATCCTTTGTAATTTTATAATACAAGAAACAAATAAAGAAGTGCAAATTATTTTTACACTTGTGATTTATTTTTAAACTAGCGGCTCACTCTCACTTCGATCGGATTCGTCCCTAGTTACGTTTTAACGCTAAGTATGGAATAGATAGACTATTATGTTACTGCTCCGCTCCCTTGGATACTAGCATGATGATGTATAGCATATAGCCTTCCTCAATAAATGAGCTATCTAATACAAAAAAAATTCAAATCGGATTACCAAACAAACTCTGCCTCTTTATAATATTAGTATAAATATAATTTGTATTTATGTGAGTCATTTACAAACATCAGAACAGTATCAGATTTCAAAGACGAAAAGGTTCAGTAAAAAATATTATCGTTTTTATTTATTTCTATTCGATTATAGAAGGCTAAATTATTTACCGATACGTAAATATTTAAAATATAAAAATATTTTTTCATAGAAATATGAGAAGAATTTTTAAAACTACTACTTAAACTGCTTTAAAAAATTCTTTTACTGATAGAGTCGACTGTCCAGTGTCAATGAGCTTCTGGTTCTATTTTATTTGGAATTCTATATCATATTTTTTTTCAATATCCTAATTGTAAAGTCTTAAATAAAACTATCTTTTCAGACTTTTTTTGCGGATTTTTTTTTATTTTGATTATTTTCACCATTGGAGACCATCTCTCCCGTGACCTTGATTGCTGTACAGCATTCGAAATGTCGGGAACCAAAAATCAAAATAAATCCGCGAATAAATCCGAAAAGATAGTTTTACTTAAATGTCAAATATTCGCATCAATCTAATGAAGTATTACGAGTATGTGTAAAGTTCTTATAATAAAGTTATAGCCTAAAACTAGTCTGAAATAAAACTGTTTAGTATTCCTTTTCTTTTGTTGTGTATTATGGGATTGTGCGGAACCGATTGATGTTTCCAGCCCTTCAATATCTTGGCATTCGGTCCACGTTTATTGTGGATATTTTATGCACCCTCCATCAACCCTTTAGAGAATGGGACAAATTAAGAATGGTAATACTGTCTTTAATTAGTTTTATTTTCTGCCACACTGCTTAACTCGATGATAATTATATTTTTGGAACAATAGTATGTTGCGAGATATTTGGAGAGTAAATTGTTACTGAATAATTCAATTTAAAGTTTAATTTTTTCTTGCCTATTTGTTTTGACGAAAAATTATTACATTTCTTAACAAAACTTTTTCTTTAGTATTTAGTCGTATATATAAATAGGCAAAGATAAAACAGCTCAGTACCTTTTCCTCCTGTGTTTGTCAACCAATTTTCTTTTTTTTTAGTTTACTAGGGCCTATAGATGAACTTTACTGTTATCAATAAAAAAATTGGAACTACTTAGTTTTTTTTTATATAAGTACATTCTATTCATATATATTTAATTCAGATTTTCAATAATAATTGTTATGGTCAATTTTGACCACTAAGGAATATTAATAGTACCATTTGAGTGTTAATTTCAATTAAATATTCAGTATTAAATAAGATGTATGCGAATATTGGGATACGTACATCAGATGTATCCCACACAGATGAGCAGTGAGTTGCATTAGATATAGGGGTTTTTAGGGTCTAAATAACTCAAATTGTTAAATGTATATAATATATTGAGACTGTATCAATTTATAGATAAGCGATGGCAAGGTTGATCGCTAAAATTACCATCGATTTGAAAATATTAATAATTTGAAACGTATAAGGAACCGTATGGTTAGTATAAAAGGCCAATAATTTGATACACTCGTGCTTACAAAATATTTGAAAAGTTTTCCCAAACAAAATAAGAAAGCTTCAAACTCCATACCCCGGGATTAGATATCCTGAGAGGGTCGCATTGTGCGGTCGATACGATCGCGATTGTCTACCAACAATGCGTTAGATTCGTTCAAGCTCACCTCTTGTATTATACTGTCCTGGTTCCGACCAATACCTTCGAGTACTTCCCATTTGTATGGAGTGCTGTGAAAAATTACAGCTATATCGTATTAGAGGAAAAGAATTGCTTTATTTCTTGGATGTAGATAGAAAAAGAAATATTTTTTTTTAAATTATAATTGCTTACTGCCTCTGGCTTTGCTTGTGATTGTCTTATATATAAACATACATATGTGTGTCATTTTCTGGATATGAATAAAAAATCATTGTTTATAATATGTGTATGTACATTGTACGTAATACTTTCATCTCCTAATAGCTTATATTATATTTAGATTTAATAATCTACATCCCTCTAGTATAGTAGTAAAATCCTTAAAATATATTATCCCTGTACAAAAACGTTTGCATTAATAAATAAAGTGAAGATGATACAATAAACACAATCCTGAATCAATTGATAATCTGTAAAAATATTTATTTAAACATTTATATTTGAGTAACTGCCACTTTAGCCTGCTTTTTACTATTATCTCTCCATCTCAATCAGGTTGACTGAAAGAGATCTTTTCTAGAGATATGTCCACCTTTGCTAATTTTATTGTATGTTAATTTATGTATTCTATACATAAGTACAATAAAATATAGTATATAATATTCACTGTGCTGTGTTCTATTACAGAAACTATTTGCAATACTAGTGAATATAGTCAGGGGGTGTCACTAGTGCATATATTTATGACTCGCTCCACGTGCGCAGGTGGGCCGCGGATCAGAGCGACTGGTATTCGGATTTGCCAAATCCGCTTTTCATTTAAATATTGAAAAAATTTGCATGTGAATAACTCGCCTAAGCTCAATACACGCTTACTGGTAAAATATTGAGCGCTCACTAAGTGTAATAAAAACATTTTTGTATGGGATGTGATTGAATCAGATTTTATAGGACACGGTTTTTTTGGGGATTCAACCTGAAATAAAATGTACGGATAAAAGTAAAAGTTAGTCCAAGAGGCAGCTGTGAAATTGACTAGCTATGGGATATCCGGGTATGTGTGTTTGTGTTAACTTTGACGGATCTAAAGCCACCTATCTCATGCATCCTAATTGATTTCGATATCACGTGTCTGTTGAGACAACATAGCTTGTAGCTATCCAAGCGAATACTCGTATTATTGAAACTTTGAATTGATTACTGTGCGTTTGACAAATTTGCCATATTATGTACTAGTGGCTTACCGTGGCTTCGCTTGGGTGCGTCTTTTTTGCATTTATAATATTCCCACATTAGCTTTACGTGATTTTCATTATAAAATATCAATCACTCTTTATATATAAATATAATATACCAGAATATATCTTTATGTCTCTAGCAGCAAAAACATAGAACTTTCATCTGACTCCCTTCAAGTTTTATTTTCGCGGCAAAAAGTAATAAGTTTAGGCGGAAAACGTAGTAACAGACACACATAGTAGACAAAGTTACTTTCACATTTGTAATGTCTTCATCAAAAAGACACTACTTAATAAAAGTAGTAATTTAAATTTTTGTAAGTTTATGATAGTAGTTAGTAGATGTTTACCCACAAAATTATACAATAACTTAGAAGATCGATAAATAAAAAATAATTTTAAATGTGCTTTTCTTTTCTTCAAAAATTACTTTAGAGACTCTGTCTGATTCCATTGCTAGGGTTTCTTAAAGAATTTCAACGACACGTTTGGCTCAGTGTGTACTGAGGCTACTTGCTGTGCCAGCGGTCGCGGGTTCGAGTCCCGGTGGGGGCATTCATTGTGTGATGAGCACGAATGTTTGTAGTCCAGTCATGGGTGTGTGTTTATATTTATAATATGTGTGTATTTAAAGTTTATATTTGTGTAGTGTATCAACTATTTGGTATCCATAGCACAGCCTCGTAGGTTATCATGGAACTAGATGGTGCTGTGTATTAATGTCCTACATATTTATTATTATTATTTTCTTTCACCGAAAGAAACAAGTGGTAGGTAATTATGTTGAAAATGATTCGCACACGAAAATATCAGAGGTTAGGACCCGGGATTTGAACCCGCTTCACTCGGTTTCCCAAGCGCTACCACTGTGCTACCACTGCCTCTATCTATCATATTTCATTAAGTACTTCTTATATCTAGCAAACTCTAATTCAATTTACGGTTAAATTACACACGACACATTACAAGGCACAAAACCAAAGTTAGCTAACTAAAGCTGTGCCACAAGACGATAGTTCACACCGCCTCCAATGCAATTACGTAGGTCAGTGCACTTTACATAATTTTAACATGAACCAGGCGTTAGGTCTTGCGGTGGAGGGATTTGGTCGGAAATCTATTCGAAGTGACTAAAGCTAGAAGTTACTGTCTTTTTATGTAAATTAAAGTGTTTTAATTAAAGAATTATCCACCATGAATATAATTTTCATGATTAGCAGTAATTTTGTGTTACACAGTTTAACTATTTACGAATCAGTGACATCTATTATCTATTCAAGCAAACGAAAATTGCCCGAATAATAGCCCGAATTAGCGCTAACCAATTTCTTTGTATAGGATGAGGCATCTGTACTAGTATGCGATCTGTGTTGAAACGTAATTTTCTTAGATTTACTTGAATATAACTGTACTGTCTAACAAGTATGTAATGACTTTTGAGACGTCTAAAACCTTAGTCTATTCCGTGACCTTAATTGCTGTAAAGCATTCGAAACATCGGGAACCAAAAATTAAAATAAATATGCGAAAAAATCCGGAAAGACAGTTTTATTTAAAATTGTGTGGTACGGTTTTTTGATTTTGTGATTAAGTTTAAAATTATGTTTTTCAAATGCTGTGGTTAAATACGTAATTACGGATATAGGATAATAAATAATTATTAAAAGTTAAAAAAAGATAGGAGCTAGATTTTTTATTTCACAAGCAATGAACACAATTCAAGTATGATTTTATTCTCTAATAGAGATGAAAGATATAAAAAAATTGATAAACGAAAATCAATACGTTTTTTCTTGGAAATTTATAATTGTATCACCCTTGAGCTGTAATAATAGATTCTTTAAAAAAGCTAATTTCTAAAACGAAATATTATAAGTAAAATTATAAAACTATAATATTTGACCGATATATCGAAAAATATACACGCGAATTGCGTACCCTCTTTTATTTTAAAGTTAGTTAAAAAGTTAAGATTAATAAAATGATATGTTTCTTAATATTGATTGAATAAACATTATCACAATATCGCAATGTGGACATAATAATTATTACAGCGGAAATAACACCTTTGACTTCAGGTCTATTAATTGATGGGAATTTTTATGCAAAACTCATGTTAAGATGACACCATCGACATATTATGCGGAAAAGAATTTCAAATTATAAGTTTATCTAGTAAAGGTACATACCTATATAATACGCTAAGTAAGCAAAAACCTTTCTACGTGATAATTAATAGTCTGTAAAGGGCTTTATCATATTGATACTTCTTTTACAAATGATGTTAATAGATTATATCAATCTAAAATATTTTTTTAATTCTAAGTTACATAAATACGATGTACCACAGATAAAATATTGCAGGAAGAGTTTTTACTTGCATTGTGTTGATTTATATCTCATAAAAGAAAAAAAATGATACTTTTATACAATATCCGTTTTATTTAAATGAAAGCTACCAAAATATATATTTTAAGTAAAGTCGTTTGAAGACGGCTACGGTCCAATAAATATATCTGTGGAGGGTTGCAGCGCCCTTTGTTAGTTATACGTCTCAAAGGGCTGGTTTTTTTTTCATCGTCACTAATCACTTTTAAAATGAATGCTCTGATTTTAAACTTATATGTTTTTATCTCTAGCAACTTATCCACGCTTCACTCGGGGTTGTCTCTATGTACATATATTGTAAACTAAATTTTATCCAAATTCATCCAACGATTTCAGCGTGATGAGATATAACACATACACACATACACATATTTTTATATTTAAAATAGCACAATAAATTATTCGACCTCGAAGGAAGCTTTGACTCTAATTTAGCAAATATTATTTAAAAAGCTTCTTAGAAAGTTCTTAACCATAATTACGTAACTAATACTTTTATTTACGTTGAATCACAATGATTGCTACTATACAGTGCACTTGAACTAATCCTAGACAAATATTTTTATGATCAGAGTATTTACCTTGAACGGGAATCGAATGCCTTACCAATGACTCTGTCACTCTTTCATAGTGATGAAAGAAAAATAAAAGGTAAAAAAATAGTAACGCGACGGGAACATGTTGCGTGCATGCTAATTACCGTCGAGTACGCACTCCGGTATAAATCTGCCTCGGATAGCCATACATATTATAGATCTGTATGCGCTATGTGTGTTCTCACTGACAGCGTGCACGTTGCATATATATTAACTAGCATTGCACGTGGCTCCGCCCGCGTTCAGTTGACCAAAAACCAAATTCTTAGGTTTTACATATTAGTATACTCTTACATTGCAGTTTTTGTACTTTTTCTCAGAAATGAGATATTTTCCCGCGGTAAAAAGTATCCTATATGTTGACCCGCATAACCTAAGCTATCACATATCTAATTTCATCAAAATCCCTCTCGTGGTTTTTCTGTGATGAGGTAACATACAGACAAAAATTCTGAAAACTATGGATTCGGCCTCTGTATCGAGAATAATGTTTATTTCAATAAGATTTTCCAAAAAATATTCAATGTACAGATTCGGCTTAGTTACAATTTTATTATATGTATAGATAAATAATACATCTTATCGATATATTAATATTCTAGATAATAATAAATATATTTAATAATACTACATAATTCACGTGACTTCATTTGCATATTCAATAATTTTTACTTAAACGCAGGAATATTACCTCCAAATTAATACGACGCGTCTTAATATTTTATTATGTGACTTCCTTATGGAAATTTGAGTAATTTTTAGTAATATTTATATAATAAATATTCCTTAAGACTTACCAATTTGTCGAGATAGCCTAGATATAGGTATAGCCCATAAACAATCTCTATGTAAGAAATTATGCCTGCTTATGAATCTGATGCTGTGTAAATTAAGAATCATATATTAATAAACTAATTTGCTATCATATCATTTGCTAATATACCATCACAACTAATGAAAGCTTTGTAAATATCATAATATTTGAATATATTGCATATTTATTGATTAGAGAGTAACAAAAATTACCATTAATTACTCTCTAGATAAGTTTCAAATTTTTCCGAAGTGAAAGATAATTAAAAAAATGTATGGAAACTTTACTACTAATTTTATTATGAAAGTTTAACAAAATATTTCATAAATCCTAAATAATTGTATAAAAAGATAAACTTTATAAAGCATTGTATGTATTTACTATTCTCTACCTAAGACTTATTCTACGTACGTGTTATTTTTAGTGCCCATAAAAGGCATCATTGTTAAAAAAGGAACGAGTTTGGTATTTTGGTGTTCTTGACTGGTGTTATAGTTAAATTTGTCTTTTTAATAAAATAAAATAACAAAGTCATACCTTTGACCGACAGTTTATAATGTATGGAGCTCGTCAAAATAAAACAAAATTATACTCAAAGGTTATAAGAATAAGAGACTTTTCTATGGCTTGTACAAAAATGTCAATTTTAAGCTTATTTAATTCATTACATTAAACCAAGAGTATATTTTTAGTTTTTTTAAAAAAACAGTTTTGCTCAGCTACGAAAATAAAATTGAATTGCTACATTATATGTATATTGTTTCTTGCGCTGAAACAAACTTTATATGAACGTTTTCGAGCTTAGGGATGTAAAGTTTGAATGTAGGGTGTGAGCTTAATGAGAAGTTTTAACGTATACAAGTTTCATCTTTTAACGGAAACGAAACAGAATTAAGTGTTTGATCTCATATAAAAAGTTTCTCAAGTTCGTATTTTATATTACTTTGCTCATTTATTGGAGTAAATCTGTACGAATTATATATCTTTCTTTCGAATTAAATTATAAATTCAACAGTTCGAAGTGCGCATGTTTCTAAGTTCTTTTAAGCAGCTATAAAATCGACTTCATTATTTACGTAATAACGAATACGAAACACATTTTGATAAATACAAATATTTGTTCGGGTGTTTGTTGCGCTGCTCGAACACACTACCCACAGTGAGACAGATATTACTATTAAATAGTTCAAGGCAGGCGGTTTTCAAGATAATTAATAAATTTTTGACTAAAAAGGTACACAATATTAACACTACTATAAATATAATAATTCGCAGCCGTTTATTTACCTTGTATAATTTCAAACTTATCGATTTTTTTTCTTAAAATTCATATAACCCTTTTGTGTCGCAATATAAATAATGTATTTATTTTTGAAGTCGGTCAAAAAAGTAAAAATATTAAAAGAAAAAACGATTTAAATAATAAATGTTCATCCCCGCTAGCACTGCCACCACCCAACGATAACAAAACTCCATGATATTAATCACGATGGTACACGGTGAAATCGCATTGCCGACACTATTTGCGCACCTGCTGGTCGCTAGTCTGTGCGCTGCCTTGTATTTACGTTGAAAATATTAAATTAACCTATTTCGTTTTTGTTTATTGTATAAGAAAACGTATAATATGGCAACTTGATTTTCTCAAAGTGTTTTATAATATTAGTAGGACTAATAGGACTAGCGGCTCACTCTCGCTTCGCTCGGGTTGGCCTCCAGAAAAACAAAAGGAAATCTATCCCACGGGAACCGTACATTTTCCGAGATAAAAAGTAGCATATGTATGAGCTATATTATTGTAAAATTTCATTAAAATCCAATGAGTAGTTTTTGCGTGAAAGAGTAACATACATACATCCATATAACATCACAAACTTTCGCATTTATAATATTAGTAGGATATAACATTAAAAACACAGAAAAAGTATATAGACAAGGGGAGTCAGAGGCTAACGCTATTATATAAACTGAATAAAAATTTACCTAGCTGTGGTTTATTACAATCGAGCAGATCTTAAGATATCACTTGAGTTAGTTCTACACGGTCTCACATAAACGAGGGGGTCAGCCTTATCGCTTGTGCTCTAAACAGAAATTTACATGCGCTCCAAGCCGCAGGAATTTGCTTATTTTGAAGCAAGTATTCGAAATAATTCTTAAATATTTAAATTCTACAAGAAATGAAATTAAAAATTAAAAAAGCCCATACATTAAGTCTAAATACGAGATCTCTGTGATTTTAGTAAAAAGTTGAGTATCTTGCAGATTCCAGCTGACACTCAGCATCAGGTGAGATTGTCATGCCGTTGTAATATTATTAAAGTAACGGAATACCACTTTTCGAATAGATAAGTTCTGTGGAAGTTGCTTTTATCCTTTTACCGTGTAGAAAAGAGCTTCTTAATTGTAAATTAACAGTTTAACATAACAAAAATGTCATATTTAACTTTTACAAAAAGATATACTTTATAAATTGCAGACTAACTGCTAGTAGACTCATGAGGTTCAGTAAAAATTGTAATTATTCAATGCTGAATAAAATATTTTGAATATGAATCTTACGTTAAAATGATTCGCACATAAAATATCAGAAGTGTGAGACGTGCATTTAAACCTGATTTTCAAGTGAGCATGATACCAATGGGCTACCTTAGCTATACTTAGGTATTCGGGTTGCTCCTGGTACTTCTCTGATAGCAGAGCAGCCCCATGGTTATCGTGGTGTGCTTCGGCAAACATACCGTCGTCATTAAGATGAAGAAGGATTAAGTTTAATTAAAGGGATAGTACTGGCTTTGTCGGCGAATCCCACATGACCACCTGTATGTATGCAGGTGGTATGCCTAAATGCATTTCCCAACTCAGCTCAACAAAATTACTCATAATTGTAATATTAGTAACATTACATTAATGTAATATAAAAGATTTTCACGGTTGATTTTGGATGTTTAATTTCCCTTCATATCTGACAATAATAATTTAACGTCGTTACATATCACGTGGTTACATATTCACTATTACATTTATCGTATTGGAGTCATTACCTTTTGTGCCAAATAAAGTTAACTTTAAATTACTTTGCCAATATGATGTGAAATGGAGATAAATCAAAGGAAAAGGCACAATAAAATATATACGCTTAAAACTTAATAGAAAATAACATTTTTACACATCACATTTCCAACTCAAATTAAAAAATATAGGACATTCAACTCACTATAAGACCCAGTATTCTAAATAAAGAGAAAGTGTGTTAACTTCATTCAAAACAAAAATTGTGAAAATTGAAGAGTTAACACGTAGCGTCGCGTCGTACAAAATTATTCTAGGCCTGTAAAACTCTCACGAAAGGCGAACTAATCCTCTAATGCACTGTACAGTAGCTTGTGGCTTCCAATTTACACTCCCAACCTTATATTCGAAACTAGCTCTTATGACTTTAGGTTAAGGTTCAAAATATCACTCACTGTTTCGGTGCAACGATAATGCAGTTAGTGCAATTACATTACCTTCAAAAGCCAAACCCACTTTTTCAATGCTTAACGAACACAATTTATGTCCATTTGTTCGTAAATTTTGAATATTTATAAATTATTGAAAAGAGTATGTTATGTTATACAATTACATAAACCGCCTTTATAGAAGGAGGAGAGTATTATTTGCTAAAGATTTTTTTTTGTATAAATACATTTATACGCCGATTACACTTAAGATCTCTAGACCGATTTGCATGTTTTATGTTTTTTTATTTCAAAGTAACAATCTATACATCTATACAAATAATAAAATTGTAACTAAGCCGAATTTGTACATTAAATATTTTTTGGAAAATCTTATTGAAATAGTCATTATTATCCAATACAGAGGCTGAATCTATAGATTTTAGAATTTTTGTCAGTCTGTCTGTGACTGCATCACGGAAAAACCACTAGAGGGATATTGATGTAATTTGTTATGATAATAGTTGGTTATTCGGTTCCACATATAGGATATTTTAACTGCAGGAAAATATCTCATCTCTGAGAAATCAATACTAAACGTTAAAACGTAAGTAGGGATGAACCTGAGCGGAGCAAGAGTATATGTTGACCCGGATAACCAGCTATCATTATAGCAAATTTCGTCAAAATCTGTACAGTGGTTTTCTCGTGATGTGGTCGCAGACATACAGACAAAAATATATATACTATAGATTTGAGTTTTCATCTCTGTATCGATAATTTTTCAACAAGATTTTCCAAAAAAATATTTAATGTACAGATTCGACTCAGAATTTTATTATATTATGTATAGATGGATAACAACAGTCTCAAATGGTTTGGCATGTCTAAAGAAAAATGATGGAAGGTTAGTCAAAAAGTTACACTCTGGAATACTAGCCGTGTTTCATAGATTTAAACAAGACCAGATCGAAAGCCTGAGGAGCCTCGAAAAACGTGAGGATGAGAAAATCGTAGAGAAAATCTGAGTAAGCTGTAAGGAATATGGCTTAAAACAACGTAATTTTTTGGGAGTTATACGTACATATATAAAGTGATAACCCTCTGTCATTATAATTCAAATTTCGTAAATTTGAAATAAACCCACTTATGTATAATTTACAGGTAATATATTATTATCGTAACCAATTTGATGATATCTCATCCACTCGTCCCTTGAACCACGCGACGTTAAGCGTCGAACCGGTAACGTATTACGTCCGGCTAACGATATATAGAAAGACGAAATGAATCGTTTCCGAGCCAGCGCGGGTGATATTAAAATTCATTTCAAAAGCCTTTATTGCACTGAACTTTGAACGCTGATTGTTCTTTGTGTGGGTATTTCGTTTTTCTAACATTTTTACTTTTGGTCTTAACCGTTTCGTTGAAATGTTCTGAGTAACACAAAATAGAAGTGGTTATGTGCGTGTCGTACCGTGTATTAATGGTTCTGTACCAATAAACAATATATTTAATAAAACTTACGCAACCATTAAATATGGTGCTTGAAAATAAGTTCGAGGTTGGTAGCTATTGAAAAATTATTTCTAATGTCTGGCTTTGATGCTCCATCACAGTGCAGTGATTTCAAATTCTATATATCTAACAGTTGAATACAAGTCATAATCTCTTACTTAGTTTTTTTCTTACTTTTTGCTTACTTTCATATCGATCAATCGGCCTATCGCCGTCTACTGCTGTTCAAAATCCTCCCCCAATGAGCGCCAACCATCCCGGTCCAGGGCAGCCCGCATCCATCCACTGCCTGCCACCTTTCTTAGGTCATCTGTGCATCGTGCTTTATAAATAGCACGCTACTAATAACAATTATATTGTCATTGAAGTATTTAAGTAAGATACAAAACCGAAGGGAAAGCACGGTCTTAGCAATAGCACGGTAATATATGCATTACATTACCGTGGCAATAGGGTTCTATATCGTTTAGATACGGAACCCTAAAAAAGAACATGAACATATGCTGTTACATCCAGTTTTTGTATAGGTGAAAAGAAAAATGCGGTAACAATAAGAGAAATGTCACTAAAGCATGGCTCAAACATAGTGAATATGTAGCCTACATCGAGTACGTGTCATCGTAAATTTATTTGAATGAGGATATTATTGTGCCTTTCAGCAGAATTTCATCTAGTAAATCTCTTTTTTTACGCGTATTTAAAATATTTGTTTATAGTTTTTAGCAAACCAAATACAAGCGTGTAGTTTTAGTATAGGTATACCCACATCGAAAGAAACCTTTGAAAAATAAAATGTAAGAGCTAACATATTCGCAAGTCCTTTAAGGACTATTATCATAAATGCGAAAGTTTGTATGAAATATTATACAGATAGACTATGACTAGGCCACTCCAGAACATATAGGTTAGAGCTATGTATCCAGAAGTGAGGAGATGTTCCTAGTCTATATTAATATTATAAACAGACAGAGTTTGTTTGTTTGTTTGATTGATTGATTGATTGATTGATTGATTGATTGATTGATTGATTGATTGATTGATTGATTGATTGATTGATTGATTGTTTGTTTGTTTGTTTGTTTGTTTGTTTGTTTGTTTGTTTGTTTGTTTCTTTGTTTGAATGAGCTAATCACAGAAACTACTAATCCGATTTAAAAAAATCTTTTTGCATTAGATAGTTTGTTTATTGAAGAAGGCTTTGGGCTATATAACATAATGCTACTACCGGAGCACTATAAAGTAATATAATATATAGTCTATCTATTCCCCATACTAACGGTTAAACGTATCTAGGGACGAACTCGAGCGAAGCGAGGGTGAGCCGCTAGTTAAATCGTAAAACAATATAACGGTATATGAGAACAAAGACTTTATAGTAAAAATACAAGTTAAATAAAATGGCAACGGGAGAGTCCCCTACCATGACCAAGATTGCTGTAAAGCATTAGAAACGTCGGGAATCAAAAATCGAAATAAATCCGCGAAAAAAATCCAAAAAGATAGTTTTATTTAAAATATCAAATGTTCGCGTAAAACTAAGAAAGTATTATACAGCACGAGTTAATTTGTTAACTGTCAACTCACTGTACACCAGATTCTGATGCTGAGAGCTATTTGTTATGAGCTTACAAACCGTTACTTTGACACTTGTCGTGTTAAAAGTTCCACGATTTATTTAGTTTTCCACTCGAGTCTAGTACATACTTCCATATAACATTTTATTTCAAGGACAAATGAAATTTTTTAACTGGTTTTAATCAGCTTTACATATTAGTATATAGTATATATAAGGCAGAATAACAATATTATTTTACTATTTAGTTTATAATAATACTACATGACTTTGAACGTAGTACCAACTTTCTCGGTAGATAAATGTATCCACAGTTACAATTAATAATATCCATACTAATATTATAAATGTGAAAGAGTGTTTGTCGAAACAGAGTGACGGATTAGCATGATTTTTTGTATGGAAATAGTTGCAGGGCTGAAGAATGACATAGGCTACTTTTTACCGCGGGAGATTATCTAATTCCCACGGGAAAACACGTTACAATACAAAAACATATTTATGATCAGAATAACTTGAAACTTGGTACTAATTCTCTTTAATAAAATTAAATAAATACATGTTTTAGCATTTTTCAAAATTCATCCTATAAGGGAGTAAAATAGGTGATGAAAGTCTGTATGAAACCTATCTTTTTAGATATATTTTTATAGTTTTAGCGCGAGTGAAGCCGCGGGTTCTGCTAGTACCTAAGTACAATAAGTACGAGTATAGAATATAGATTTTAATCCCTAACTCAATATTTTTCGGTTAAAAAGATTATCTTTCGTTTTTCTTTGACACGAGCGTTACCCAAAAGTCACATAATTTTTATCAGCAAATTTATATCATAAAAACCTTTGCTACTATATGCGATATGTGATTTATGAAGCGTCCTAAGCAACCCTTCTCTAGAGATAAAGAATATCTCGACCTAGGTGTTCTAAATGAAAAAATAATACATTTTGTTGAAAAGCTTTTACCAACGACAGTGAATAATGGTATTTCTTTTTCTTCAAACTATTTATTATTATGGTTTTAGTTTCTATAGTCTGATTTTTACTTCCACGGAAATGTGACAGCTGTCATTCTTTGACTATTCAGATATCATAAACCTTTTCTGCTTGAATTTTTATAATATAAAATAACAAAAAATATGAAACAGAATTAGATCAAGTAAACTATATGTATGACATTGTAAATAGTCTTTGTTTTTTTGCGTTCAATGCACGCTAACTATAATGTAAATTTTTAATGGTTAAATGAATGAAACAGAGTAAAACAAAATAAATATTTTACAAACAAAGCGGTTTTCCTAAAAAAGGCTTGCAACCTATGGATTATTGGACAGGGATTCCTGTAATAGAAAAATAATTTCCTTAATAATTATTGTAACTTCAATAATATGCTTATAAAAAATACCATTTTAGAGTTATCAATGATTTTTTAAGCCTTAGTTTTTCTGATCGAAACCTTAACTTCAAGAAAGGTTTATTTTTTATTTTGTTAAAATGCTTTCCGTTTTTAGTGACAATGTTTCAAAGTTAAGAACACTTCTGAAATGTCTGAATTCCGTCGAATTAAAAATCAGACTATAGTTTTTAACATATACATACATAATACTTTCTTAGATTTACGCGAATGTTAGACGTTTTTAAATAAAACTATCTTTTCGGATTATTTCGCGGATTTATTTTGATTTTTGGTTCCCGACGTTTCGAATGCTTTACAGCATCCATGGTCACGGGAGAGACTGAGGTGTTACATGTCTTGAAGGTATAGTTGTTACAGACAGCCTACCCACAATTAACAAAATGATTTGTAAAAATATATAGTAATAGTGTTGCTTAGTAAGTTGTTTTTAAATAATAGCAAACTAAATTAAAATTATTATCCTTAATTAATTTTAACTTTTTTAAATTACACATAGAACAATTATATGACTTAAATAATTAATACTATATTTTATATTTTTCTTTATGGTTATAAATATAATAATGGCAACACTAAATATAGATTACTAATTAATATTTTTTAAATTGTAATAATTATAAAAATAATAGCAAAAATTAAATAAATAATATTCCATATTCAATTATAATTAAAATTATAAAAATGTTTTAAAGTTAAAAAATATTGTAATGTAATTGGTGCAATTTTCATTTTGTTAATTGTGGGTAGGCTGTCTGTAACAACTATACCTTCAAGCATGTAACACCTCAGTCTCTGCCGTGACCATGGATGCTGTAGAGCATTCGAAACTTCGGGAACCAAAAATCAAAATAAATCCGCGAAATAATCCGAAAAGATAGTTTTATTTAAAAATATATGTACATAATATGTAGGTGTTTAACAGTAGCTTATATGCTACTCCATGTAGTGACTTATTTATATACACGACCTCATCCTAATCCAGCTATTTCATCGTGCAGTAATATTGACACGAGAAGAAGAAGAAGATCGTGAAGTAATTAGTTACTATTAACAAACAAACAAACAAACTCGTATACTCATATTTTTTTGCATTTATAATTATTTGCTTTATACGTAAATATTTCTTTTAGTCTTAAGAGACCTTAATGTATTATATTTAGGTTTTTTCCTTATATATTTAATATTTATTATTTAGGTTTTCTAGTGTCTTCTTTTGATTTTATTGGTTGAAAAAAATATTTATGAAAGTAAATTGAAAAAAAATCGTAAAGAGTGTATAGAATTCAAAAAATAATTTGTCTAAATATCTACAGACGACCCCGTGTCGATTGGTTAAAATTTCATACCGAAACGTTCAATAGTTTTTATGTGATGGCGTGACAGAGAAAAAATTGTTTTCATTTTAAATAGGCATGTATATTTAGAGAGAATAGAATGTCATTTTCAATGGCATTTTTTTTTGTAATTTAGTAATATAAGGCAATTGACACCAGGGTGAAATGTGTCTTAGAGTATTTCCTGCCTATAAAATATATCTGTCACTCGTCCATGGTGACATTTGGATTAATCCCTCCACGACCGCGGACACGCCGGCGTTAAAGTTAACAATAGATTTCTTAGAAATTTACCTGGAGGTGTAAAATTTTCTGTTTAGAAAATAGACAAATGACACTAGCTTTTTTAGTGCGCCCGTGACCATGGCACTGACCGAAATATTGGGATTGATAAATATACATAAGTAATAAATATGGTACATTAAATATAATATAAGAGCTTATTTGTTTTAATAGAAACGAGCTAAGCTTTGACTTTTAGTGAAGTAGCTAAACAAATAAACGAGCGATATTCTGAAGCGTAAGTGAAATGCATATAAAGTAAAATAAATAAATATAAATAATAAGCAATTTTATCTACAGCCATATAATTATGTAAACCAAGTATTACTACATGTTACCAGACATAAAGCTCAAACTTTAGACGTGCCTACAAACGTTAATTAATGCAAGGATGATGTTTCGAGAAGTTAAGAACCTCTGAGCCACATTCGGCTTATTTGGCATGTCAATATTAGCTCATATGTCGCTTCTCTGAAAATAGTGGTATGGAAATATACATACTTACAAAATGTGTCTGTACGTACTTCTACTTATAACTGCCTCGGTAGTTTAGTGGCTATAAAAAACAGATCCAGAGGTCATAAGTTCTAATCTCAGGTCGGGCTATGTATAGTTATCGGAAACAGACTAAGATCTAACCTAAAAAAAGTTAATGAATTCGTATAATATATGTATTTTTTTGTGTTGCAACCGAGGAAACCCGTTTTTTAGTAAATAGCCTATACTAGCTATAATTTCAAAAGTTAAGTTGAAAAAATGTATCTTTTAGAGTGGAATAATTTACTTTAAGAGCAATATTGATATTATTGTATATTTGTCATTAAAAATAACTAATTATTTTAAACAGAATAATTATGTTAATAAACATAATTACTTACATTTTCTATATCTTATGAAGGCTAAATACTAATTGATTTCCAAAGAAATCTTCTTACTCTGCTAATATTTTATGTAAATTAATGCGTACAAGTTCTCGACTCGAGCTCAATTTGCTTGATCGTCAATAAATCTGTCACTTAGGTATCTTTAATGTTCAATCTATCTTAATTAGAACTTTCGTCATTAAATAATTTGCTGACCGAATATTTAGAGGATAATATTAAATATTAAGTTACGAACAATATGGCAACTAATAATAATTAACCTATATTACTTTAAGTAGATAACGTGATGGCTTTAAGTAAAATTCCTTTTTCTATTGCTTCTTCAATTCAATTCAATTTGTTTGATTAGTGGATTTTAGCAGTCTCGTGTGCATAATTTACTTCGCCAATAATAATAATAATAATAATAATTTAGCCTTTTTATTTCCTTAATAAAATTACATAAATAGTGTGTTTATAGAGCATGCACTTAGTATATAACAATTTTATAAAAAAAAAAAAAAAAAAAAAAAAAAAAAAAAAAAAAAAAAAAAAAAAAAAAAAAAAAAAAAAAAAAAAAAAAAAACAAAAAACAAAAAAATAAATTAAATCTCTTTAAATAGCCTGCACAATAAACAAAAACTTAACTAAATTTAATTTAATTTACTTCTATTTTAACAGTTATATACTTTTTTTTCAATTATTATAATATTTTTTTTTTATTATTATAATTTTTTAATTTATTAAGGACCTCTCCATAGAGTAAAGGCCTCCTCCATTTTACTCCACATAGCTCTATCCTTGGCTTTGTCTAACCACTCTTTTCCTGCTGCTCTCAAAATTTCATCGAGCCATCGCTCCGCCGGTTTACCTCTGGTTCTTTTGCCTATAGGTCCCTTCCATGAAGTTATCTTTTTGGCCCACCTATCTTCGTTCATACGTGCAATATGGCCAGCCCACTTCCATTTCAGTTTTTTGCAGTGTTCTAGAGCGTCAATCAACTTCGTTGTTTTTCTTATATCCGTGCTTCTCTTTTTGTGTCTCAGTTTAAGATTCAGAATGCTCCGTTCCATGGCTCTTTGGGTTGTTAATATTTTGTTTCTGGTTTGTTTGTTGAAAATCCATGTTTGGGCTGCGTAGGTAAGAGAAGGTAAGATACAAGAGTCCAACACAATTTTTTTCAGCTTCATTGAGATATTTGATTTCAGAATTTCTTTCAGGCTCCAAAATTTATTCCAGGCCATATTTACGCGTCTCATTAATTCATCTTGGTGTCTAGACTTTTTAAATGACACTTGTTTGCCTAGATATATGTACTCTTGGACATATTCTAGTGAGACACTGTTAATGTGTATTGGTGTCTTTATACTGTTTGTCATAATTTTAGTTTTTGTTGTGTTTAGTTCTAGACCAATTTCATTGCTGACATAATTAATTTCATTTATCATTGACTCTAATTGCGAAGAATTTTCTGCAAAGAGTATGATATCATCGGCGAATCTAAGATTACTTAGAAATTGACCGTTAATGTCTATACCTTTGTTTTTCCACTTTAGTGTCTTCATGATATTTTGTAGAACGGTTATAAAAATTCTGGGAGAGAGTGGGTCACCTTGACGAACGCCTCTACATACATCGATTTCCGTGCCCGTTTTGTCTAATATTACTCTACTTGTGCTTTTCTTATATATGTCTTGTATGAGTTCTATAGTTTCTGATGGCACATCACATTCCTGTAAGGCTCTCCACATGCTGATATGGGATATAGAGTCAAATGCTTTAGCGTAGTCGATGAACGCTAGGTAGAGCGGGCGTTTCATTTCTTCGTATTTCTCTATAATAAGTTCCAATGAGTGGATGTGGTCTATAGTTGAATACGTACTTCTAAATCCTGCTTGCTCCACTGGCTGGTGTTCTTCAGTGTATATCGCAAGGCGTTTTTCAAGGCATGAAGCAAACAGCTTGTAGAGATTTGATTGTAAGCTGATTGGACGATAATTGCTTATGTCTGTAGGGTTTCCTTTCTTGTAGAGAAGCACTATATCCGATTTCGCCCATTCAGTCGGAACTTTTCTGTCGTCTAGTATTTTATTGAACAGGGTGGTTAAAGGTTGTACTAGAAGAGTTTTTCCCGTAGAAATGGCTTCGTTTGATATCCCGTCTGGACCGCTGCTTTTTTCTTTCTTTAAAGATTTTATCTTAGTAAAAATTTCTTGAGTAGAGAATCTTTGTATTCTAGTATCATTTTTCTGTAGACGTAGAGTCTCTTTACTCAACTGTGTTTTACATGCATAGAGATCTTTATAAAACTCAGTGGCAGCTTTTATTATTCCCGATCTAGAGAATATTGCCTTGTTATCGGTAGAGTTCTTTTTCAAGCTAGGAATCCAATTTTTAGATATTGTTAATTCTTTCAAACCTTTTTTCACACTTCTTGATTTCTTCAGATATTTTTCAATTGTTGTAAGTCTGTAGTCTTGATATTCCTTTCTGATAGTTTTGTGAATATTTTTATATAAATAGCATTTTTCCTTTTTCTCTTCTAATGTTAATTGTTTTTTATTTATTAAATCGTTTCTTCTTTTTATGAGGTTTTTAGTTCTGTCTGAAATGATGAAGTGTCGTTTTGTATTTGTGTTGTTATTACGTATGGATTTTAAACTTTTATCGATTGCTTGCTTAATTTTTTCATAGTACGTCTCTACATCATCATTTTCTTCCAGTTTTATGTTTGAAGTATTCAACTTTAAAGCTTCAATGTATTTCTCTTGCTCGTATTTAGTTTTTAGTGAAAATTTGTTACTTTTATATGTGGCTCTAGATTTTTTGGTGTTGGTTAACAATAGAGTACTTCTCACTAGTCGGTGGTCGCTCGGGAACGATAGATTGCTTATGACTTCAATATTAGTTATTTTATTTTTTAGGTTTGACAGTATGTAATCTATCTGGCTTTTATTTTTATTCGGCGAAAGCCATGTCCAAATGTTCTTGCTTTTCTTTTTGAATAGGCTATTAATAACGAAAAAATTATTTTCCCAGCAGAACTGAAGAAGAGCTTCACCTCGCTTGTCTCTTTTTCCGAAGCATGAGTTTCCTAATATTCTGTCTTCGCCTTTCATTTTTTGACCTACTCGGGCATTAAAGTCACCCATGACTATAAGGTTTCTACTGCATTGCTTAAGAGATCCCTGTATTTGATCATAGAATTCTTTTATTTCCAATTCAGTTGCGTTACAGGTCGGCGCATGAACCTGGACGATAGATAGGTTTGTATTTTGAAAATTCAAGTGTAGTATGCAGATTCGTTCGTTGATTGCAGTAAAACTCTCTATGCTGTTTTTTAGGTACTTTCTTATGAGGAAACCTATCCCATATTGTCCTTTAGTCTCACCAAAGTAGCAGAATATATGGTCTTCGCTTTCTTCTATATTATAACCTGTACGTCTGATTTCTGATAGACCAATGATGTCATATTTAATAGTTGATACTGATTGCTTGAACTCTAGTAGCCTTTCATCTGATAGTAATGACCGAGCATTGTATGTACATATATATATAGGCTGGAGTGGAGGGTTTTGGTCTGTGACCCCCGCGGTGACCGGCCGTGGTGGGGGACATAGAGAGGTCGCTTCTTTATGTCATTTCTTGGTTAATAGCTGATGCGATGGGGACTTAATTTCTGTATTTACGGGTTTATTTTTAACTAAATATAGATCCATTTTATTTTTCTTGGTTGGATTCTTAGAAGTATTTTTGTGTTCTTTCTCAATAACGGTCGCTGTTTCCGGAGACTGCGATAAAATTCTTTTTTGACGTTCTTGTTGAGAGTTTACTTTTTCTGGTAGAATTACTAGTTTGTTGTATTTTATATATGCCTTTTTTCCTTGTTCTCTTTCTCGTTGTAGCTGGATATTTAGTTTCTTTCTCTCCTCAAGAACTTCCGGGGGAAAGTCTTCTTTAATGTAATAAGTACCGGAATTTTGCAGCATTTTCTTATTTTTGAGTAATTCTATTTTTTTGCCCATCGTAGTCAAAGTAACAATTATCGGTCTTATCTTATTTGATTTTTTCCCCATGCGTGAAACATACTCAATATCTCCCTTTTGGCAATCTACTTTCATATTATTATTTATCAAATCTAAAATTTTATTTTGTAAGGTAAAGTAGTTATTTTCTGTTTCTTCTACTCCGAAAAAAATCAGATTTTTCTTTCTTAGTATTTTTTCAAATTTCTGAATTTTTTGCGCTTGTTCTTCTGTAATTTTTTCTAACTGTTGTTGTCTAGTTTCAAGTATGAGAAATTTTTCATCTATATTTTTATTTATACTATTTGGAATACTCTCTTTCATTTCTTTTAGCTCCCTTGCTTGTTCATCGAACTTGATTTGTAAAGCTTTAAGCATTTCTGTGATTTGTTCCATTTTTTATTTATTTATCTTTTATGTTTCCTGCCCTCTAGCGAAATGTTGTGGTACTGTGATTGTAGATCGATGTCTTCGTATCTATGAAAGCTAAACAGTTCTTCCAATTTATAATAGATGTCGCTCTATCCAGAAAAATTACATATAACGTATTGATGATTATGCGTATTTGCAATTTTTAGGTTATATTGATCACAATTAATTTTTTACTGTTTTTCCCAATGTTATTGTTATTGTTACACACTGTTTCACCCTCGATATTTGTATTTCTAGTATAATTTTAGATGTTTTTTGGTTTTATAGTCTGATTTATGCTCACAATAAGTTGGTAATGTTTTGTTTTCACTTTTGCACTTTATCATAGTTTTTATAAGTCAGCACATATCTACTTTTATTTAAAATGCTTTATTTTCACTTTCACTTGTTTTTTGGTAGGGTTTTTCACTGTTACGCGGGGTTTATTTATTTTTTTTAACAAGAAAGACACAGAGCCGTTGTTTACTGTTGCGCTGCAGCGCCCTCCCTCCTCAATTACCTCGCCATTAATTACATTCGCCAATATGGCGTAGAAATTGCTTCTTTTTATGATGCGTGTTGGGTAAGGTAACCTGCCACGGGGCTCTAGTAGCTAGTCAACGTAATCAAAAGATACTGACAAAGGTATCAAAATTATTCCGTTGACCAAAAATCATGAAATTTGCAAGAAGCAATGTCTTATAGCACAAGTAAAGGGAAAAATCCAAAAAATACATAAATTTGTATTAACATTACAAAAAAAATTATAAACTTATTATAATGTTTCGCCACGGAATCCTCAGAGTGCAAGTCGAGTGAGATATTTTTATTTATATAGATTGCATGTTAGGTTAGAACCCTTAAAGTATTTAGTGCACATTTTGATGTGTACATAATAATGCTTGATTTCGCTCTTACTATCACATCTCTCGTCACATGATCACGCTTCAATTAATAATCTCATAAGTCACATCATATACATAATTATAATAAATTAGTTGCAGTAAGACTAGAATATTAATAGATGCTATTATTGGAAGTCCTGAGACCGACTTAGTCAATATTGTTAACCACCTTAATACATCTAATCAAGATAGTGATTAAAAGCATTATTGGTCTAACATAGAAATTAGAGAAAATATATTAAATAAATTCACCAATGGTATGGAAAATGCTTAGTGGCTCAGTTTATAGTGACCCTTCATGCTGTACCAGCGGTCACAGGTTCGAGTCCCACTGGTGGCATTCTTTTTTGTGATGAGCACGAATGTTTGTACTCCAGTCATGGATGTTTATATTTATAATATGTATTTAAAGTTATATATGTGTAGTGTATCAACTATCTGGCATTCATAACACAGGCCTCGTAGCTTACGATGAGACTAGATGGTGCTCTGTGGCAATGTCCCAAAATATTCATTTATTTGTATTTTTATTATTATTTACATATTAAGCGACGTCCCGATGATCACCTGGTGTAAAAGTAGGCTACTCACTACCTGGTTGACGATCCAGAGGGCAGAGGGACCTATAGAAGCTGGGCCTATCTGATGACGATGTTTACCGACAGAATGAATGGGTCCTCAAGGTTAAGAAAGACGACCCCGCGTAACAGGAAAAAGCGCGAACAAAGAAGATAATATTTTAAATAAAACTATCTTTTCGGATTTTTTCGCGAATTTATTTTGATTTTTGGTTCCCGACGTTTCGAATGCTTTACAGCATCCATGGTCACGGGAGAGACTGAGGTGCTACATGTCTTGAAGGTATAGTTGTTACAGACAGCCTACCCACAATTAACAAAATGAAAATTGCACCAATTACATTACAATATTTTTTAACTTTAAAACATTTTTATAATTTTAATTATAATTGAATATGGAATATTATTTATTTAATTTTGCTATTATTTTTTATAATTATTACAATTTTAAAATATTAATTAGTAATCTATATTTAGTGTTGCCATTATTATATTTATAACTATATAATCAAATAAATTCGCGAAAAAATCCGAAAAGATAGTTTTATTTAAAATGTCAAGTATTCGCGTAAATCTAAGAAAGTATTAAGAAGATAATAAATAAATTTACCCCTATCTCTCGTTTATCTTAATGGTTTTTTATATTGCACAGTAGGTAGGTACTTTTTAACCAACTTCATTAACCGACTTAAAACAAAAGAGGTTATCAATTCGACACATAATATGTATTTATTATATTATTAAAACAGCAAAATATACACATACGATAATCTACTAGGGGTTCCAAACAAATATACAAAATTTTATAGGTGTATGTCCACGCATTTCTCCGAAAGTTAGTTCGTAGTTTTAGCAAGTTATAGTATTAAAATTTCAATTCATACAACTAGAGAAGACTACAAAAAAAATAAGCTAAATGGTAAATAGTTCGTAGCAACATCTTTCTTTCCAACATTCAAATTTCACGTACTTCACGACCTCAAGAAACATACCACGAGAACAGCTGAAAAAGCAACAAAAACATCTCGTAGAATTAAATATTTGCGAGCAAATAACCTAAAAACGTATTATTCTCTTCACTAGGTCGAGCTTAGTACAGTCGTTGCAGAAAATTACCCACGATGACTTTTGACTCCGCGTCCCAGTTTAACATCACACAGGTATAAAAGGTGTCGCGTTGGTCAGATTTTTTTCAATTCAACCCCTAAGAAGAAAGGGATAGGGGGTAGAATTGTTCACTCGTCTGACCAATTCTTTCTATTGTAATGCAGCTTTACGACTGAAATATCAGTCAAGGACTTTAAAATTGTTACACAAAGTATAACAGGTAAATTGAAACACTGTGCCATAAAAAAATAATGTGCGACTCCGTTTTTTTAGTATTACAATTGAGTGTTTTCTAAAGTAGTTGTAGCAGATTGTCTATAAAATTTAATCTCGAATATACTAAAAACAGATAATTATCTAGTACACAAAATGCCTCTGGCTATAAATAAGTCAATTTCATAAAGCGAATATTTATTTTCCATATAAAAAAAAACACAAATATTTCTACTGTGTAAACTGACCTATATTTGCATTCCATTCAATCATTCTAATAGTTTGTATAAAAATCCATATCGACATCCAACGTTATACGTTAGCAATTAAAAGTTAGATACTTATAACTAAGCATGAGAATATGAAAATTGGTAAATAATTTTCATTTAACTTACGATTACTACAGTGTTTTAATGATGACTTAGCATCATAATAAATTTAATTCATGGCGCGTGAAAGTCATTTTGATTCAGATCCACTCTATTTTAATCAAATATAGAGAGATATAAGTAAGTAAGAAAATTTCAAAAATAATAATTTTATTCAAAGAATTTTAATATACATTAGAATATTTTCCACCCTTACAAGTATTTGATTAAATATCCGAATAACCATAAAACATTTTATATTGGTACAAAAAAAATTCTCAAAAGCTTTCAAACTTTCAAATTGATTTTGCTTCATTTCAAGGAACATTCGGTTCGTTTAACTTATTTTTAATTAAATGACCTAATCGCATCGGATCGTTTCTTTTTGGGCGAAAAATGAAGATTATCTAATTCCGCTTCGAGTTCAAAGGAGATAAGAGTCGTTATAAAAGTTTATGAACGGCGTTAGAATGAATAAAGACGTAAAAATTGGTGCGTACGCCATTTTGAGTAAAAAAATGCCTTTTTTTATCTACTATCTTGCGTACACAGTATTTGTGTTAAAGCATTGTAAGAAGTGAAATATGGCATAGTAAGACGTAAGCATGTTTTAGTACTGACTTTGCTTATAAAAAATAAAGAATCTATGAAAATGACATATCTGCACTAATATTATAAGGAGGTAGAGTTTGTAAGTTTGTATGTAGGAGGTATGTTCTGAAACTACAAATGCGATTCCAAAAAATCTTTAACTAACGCGAAGCTATATTACCGAGTGCTATTGATTATTTTTTATTCCGATATAAATGTGTTTACCTTTAATGGAAGCCGCTAATTTGTTGAGTTACTTTATCGGCTAATATTAGACATTTAGGGACGTAAGGGAGTAAGATGCTAGTTATGAACAAACGATCTGACTTCGACAGAATATGATGTAGGTAATCTATACTGATATTATAAAGAAGGAAGATTTCTTTGTTTGTTTCTTTGTACCGAATAAGCTCCGAAACTACTAGACCGATTTAGATAAAATTTGTTATGAAGATAGTTTGAAACTCTGGGAAGAGTATAAGATATATTTTATCCCGGAAATCATCCTTTCAGGGGATGAAAGTTTGTATGGGGAATCATCCTCCTCCCATCGACATGCGGGGCTCTGTCGGTGGGCATTTTTATTTCCCTAGCTGCTCGTGGGACCTATATGAGTAAGGACCAAAATAATAAAAGCACCAAAGACGTTACCACGTCACAAACCCTGGACGAATTGTGCCAGGACCTCATGCCGCTGACAATGGGTGCGGATGAAACCGCCCAAATGTCAGCGCAACCAATGGAGGTGACTGCAGGCACCGAAATGGCGATAGGGGCTTCTACAAGCCCTGAATCACCTACTGGTAACCCTGCTGCCATCTCCTCTGATGCTGTCCGACCCAATCGTAAAAGATTGAGTGGGGCAGCCTTAATCCGACTTAAGGCTCTTAGGGGACAGGGAGTGGAGGCTGCAAAAGCCTACAAACTGTCCGCTAAAACCTTTGCGGAACTCAGGGCTATGGGGTATCGATTCGATGCTTCGAAACCCGAATCCGAGCGCTCCGTCAAAAGGACCCGCTCGGAGGAGGAATCACCACAGGGACAACCAGTGAGGAAGTCCCAAAGGTCGAGCGAAGCACCGTCGGCCCCACCACCTCCAGCTGCCTATAGTGCGGCCTTATCTTCCTCCAAAGTTGGTGTGAGGGACTCCACTCCCATGACTGACGCACAGCTGCAGTCACTTTATAATGCGATCGTGGCCAAAATCACCACTTCGGAGAAGGGTAAGGGACCTGCCTTTGGCGGGCTATCATTCAGGCCAGGCTGGCTGCTTATTACCTGCATCAACCAGCACGCCAGGGAATGGCTTGAAAATTGTATACCCACCCTACAGCCGTGGCCAGGAGCCAAGCTCGCTCTCATTAATGAGAGCGACTTGCCCAAACCAAAGGTTGGGGTAGTATACATCCCCGATCCGGAGTCAAAAGACGTCGACCAAGCGCTCTCCTGTCTCCGGATACAAAATGATGGCCTTAATACGGAGCTGTGGAAGGTTCTCAACAAAAAGGCGGAGAAGGGCGGAATCATACTCACCCTCTCCATCGACGACCAATCTGTTGAGACCCTCCAAAAAACCGGCCTGAAAGCCTACTTGGCCTTCAAGTCTGTCCAGTTCCGGATTAAGGGCATCAACCAGCCCACACCCAATCCTGGGACTTCTGCCTCTGGACCTGTGCCGTCTACCTCTCGTTCTGGGGCCGCGGCTACTGGAGCGAGTGCCAACGCTGCTGCGCCTTCACCATCTGGTGCAGCTGCACCTGGCGTGGCTCCTGTGGCCGGGACCAGCGGAACGACTGGAACTCTGCACAGGTTTCCTCATACAGGGGGGCACACCAGGGGTGGACAAACCCCCAGAGGCAAGAGCCAGCGCCCCCATAAACAAAAGGGCCGCAGCAAGGGACGTGACAAGCGCAATGGGGCTCGCCCCCAGTAGCGCTACACACCAAATTGGCGATGCCCACACCAACATACTCCAGGCCAACCTACACCACGCTATCGCTGCCACAGCCGTGGCAGAAAACATCTTTAAAGCACATGGCATGGATATAGCGCTGGTTCAGGAACCATGGCTTAACGCCAAGTCCAAGATTTCGGGCTTAAGTGGAGTAGGTAAGATCCTAGCAAACGAAAATGGCACCAAGCCTAGGGCCTGTATCGTTTTTAAGAAAGGTATTAATTTCTTGCCTGTTACAGAACTTTGCAGTGATGACATGGTCGCTGCAATCACCGTTCTCAGAGGGCGTGGTCAAACTAGAGCACTGGTGTGCTCGGCCTACCTGCCCGGAGAGAAAGCCAACCCCACCGAAGAACTGTCTAAAGTCGTCGACTACGCTCGAAAACACAAGACAGAATTAATTGTTGGCTGCGATGCAAACGCCCATCACACAATCTGGGGCAGTACTGGTACCAACAAAAGAGGTGAGTTACTTTTAGATTTTCTCCTAGCTAACGACCTACAAATACTCAATAAAGGCTGTAATCCAACCTTCGCTACCAAAGCTAGGCAGGAAGTTCTGGATATTACTTTTGCTACTGAACAAATCGCTAAACACATAAGTAAATGGCATGTCAGTAATGAAAACTCTTTGTCCGATCACAAACATATTGTCTTTAGCATACAAGGCTCAATAACTACTGAGCCTAAAAGGCTTAGAAATCCCAAAGCCACCTCGTGGGTAGACTTCAAAAACCTGCTCGCTGAGGCAGCTAAGGATTTTCCAAAATCAATCAAGACACCCGACTCCCTTAACATTTTAAACAACTTACTAACGGATGGCATTCTAAATGCCTATGAAAATAGCTGTCCTGTCAGGGAACTCAAGGTTAACAACAATACTCCGTGGTGGAACAAAAAGCTAGAACGACTTAGAGTCTCCACACGTCGCTTATTTAATCAGGCCACTACACCGTATGGGTGGGAACGGTATAAGAAGGCTCTGACTAAATACCACAAAGAGATCAGAAAAGCTAAAAGAGCATCTTGGAAACGATTCTGTGAGAATATCGCCCAAACACATAAAGGAGCGAGAATCCACAAGGTCCTTGCCAAGACACCAAATATCTTTCTCGGCTTCTTAAAAAAGCGAGACAATTCCTTCACGACCACAGAGATGGAGACGCTGGAACTTTTAAGAGCAACCCATTTCCCAGGATCGTACCCTGTCACCGACAGTGAATCAAACCCAAAGGAAAACTACATCCACAGGGCAAATAGTTGCGACTGGAAGATGGCCAATACCATTTTTAGGCCTAACCAGATTAGATGGGCTTTGAAAAAATTCAAACCATTTAAATCAGCAGGGGAAGACGGAATTTTTCCAGCTCTGCTTCAACAGGGCATGGAACTCCTTATCCCGCATCTGGTAAAATTATTTAGAGCAAGCTTTGCTTGGGGCATTATACCAGAACAATGGACTAAGGTCAAGGTTACCTTTATACCGAAGATCGGTAAAAACGACTACTCTCAGCCCAAATCCTTTAGACCTATTAGTCTTACTTCTTTCCTACTAAAAACAATGGAAAAAGTAATCGATCAGCACATTAGAACTAGGTATCTTGTGGCTAGACCACTTTCCTGCAACCAACATGCTTACCAAAAGGGTAAATCCACAGAATCTGCCTTAGTAGCTCTGATCGACAAGGCAGAAAGGTCCCTAGAGGATAAGCAGACAGCTCTATGTGCATTTTTGGACATTGAGGGGACCTTTGATAACACACCTACGGCAACCATCCTGAAAGGATTAAATGCAAAAGGTGTTGATATCACAACCACCAGATGGGTGGAATATATGCTCTCCAACCGGTGTGCGAAAGTAACGTTAAACGAACACTCGCACAACTTCTACACTACAAGAGGCTGTCCGCAAGGAGGAGTGCTTTCACCCCTATTATGGACACTAGCTGTAGACCTACTACTTGTAATCATGGCAGATCTTGACTACGATACACAGGGCTATGCAGATGACCTTGTTGTAGTAGTAAGAGGTCCCTGCCTGAACACAATTTCCACCAGGTTACAAGGAGCTCTCAATACCATCACAAGATGGTGCAGAGAAAATGAATTATCAATAAACGCTGATAAAACAGTTATTGTACCATTTACCAGGAAAAGGAAGCTTGAAAGGCTGACTGAACTCAGACTCAATGGCAAAACCCTTAACCTATCAAATGAGGTAAAGTACCTTGGAGTCACTATTGATCAAAAGTTGACCTGGAACTCTCACCTCAACAACATTATACAAAAAGCCAAAATGGCCCTCTGGATATGTTGTCGAATGGCTGGAGCCAAGTGGGGCCTCAAACCCAAAATGGCTCTCTGGATGTACACCGCCGTGGTAAGGCCGATCATAACATACGCCTCAGTCGTATGGTGTAACAAAACCAAACAAAAGACAACTATGAGTAAACTAGACAGCATACAACGGATGGCATGTCTAATCATCACGGGAGCCTTCCATTCGGCACCAGGTGACGCTCTAAATGCTTTGTTGGACATAGCTCCGCTATATCTCCACGTGCAAAAAGAAGCTAAATCTTGCCTCTACAGGCTCTGTACACAATCGAATGTAAAGTTGCAATCGCAATATATGAACAAACTCAAAGAGTTGACATTCGAACACAAAACTCTGAAAATGCCAGTCGATGGCATGAGTACAGAGTTTAACTTCGCTAAACAGTACCAAATAGATCTTCCCAACCGGGACATGTGGCTAAAAAACCAAGAGTCTCACAAAAAGGGCAGTCATGTTTGGTTTACAGATGGATCCAAGAAAGGATCTGATGTAGGGTGCGGTATCTATGGCCTTAAGCCTAGATTTGACATGAGTGTCAATCTGGGCAAGGAGGCCACCATCTTCCAAGCCGAGGTCTTCGCCATCAACAAATGTGCTGAAGTCATGCTGGAGAGAAAGCTTAGAAACCAAAATATCTACATCAACTCAGATAGCCAAGCAGCACTTCTGGCTATAGATTCTCTTGAGACCAACTCTAAGTTGGTCAAAGACTGTATGGATAATCTGAATGTCCTGGGCACATCCAACAGAGTTACCCTCAGATGGGTCCCGGGTCACTCAGGCATAGATGGGAATGAAAAGGCTGATGCATTGGCAAGAAGGGGCGCTGAAACCCCTGAATGTGGCCCAGAACCATTTTGTGGTATTGCAAAACAACATGCCTATTCAATTCTCAAAATTCAATGCAATCGCCAAGCACTTCAAGAGTGGCAATCCACGCTAATTAAGGGATATCGCAAAAAGTTTACAAAAGAGTTGCTTCAACTCAACAAGTATAAAACCAGTGCAGTAACCAGAATACTTACTGGTCACTGCAAACTCAATAAACATATGTTTACCCTCGGCCTCAGTCGGACCGCAATGTGCAGACTATGCCATGAGACAGAGGAAACTGCTATGCACATCCTCTGCTCGTGCGGCCCACTCATGCACCGCAGAAGTATCTATCTAGGGCAGCATATTATGCAACCGGAAGAGATACAAATGCTCCCCGCGCAGAAAATCTGGAAGTTCCTGGAGTCAACAGGACTAAGCGGAGAACTTTGAACTTACTATAAAGGGAGCTACAATGGACCAAAACTGGTCGACGTAGCTAGGGCCGACCTCGGCACCACACCCAACAAATAATAATAATGGGGAATCAAGCAAATAGTTTTTTAGTCTCAACGATTTTGGTACATCGAACAAAGTAATTTAGACGGCTTTTTAACCTACGCATAAATAAGTAAAATTATAATTATTTGTTAAGCTTCTGCCTTTTATTAATATAATACCTTTGAAATAAGTTCAAATCTTTTCTATATTATTGCAAAAACATTTTTTGTTTTGTGGCTCGTATATATCTATTAAGTACGAAGCTACTAAGACCCCAGATTTTTCCTGTACAAAATATAGAATTCAAGCAAAGTATAATTTCAAATAAAATTTGACTTTATTTCTATTTCAATTTACTATCTGTAACAAAAGAAAATCATTAGAATCTATCCAGTTGTTTTTGGGTTATGTGCATGCAATAAGAAAGAGAGACAAAACATTTAAAAAATATTTACAGTGTAATAAAAATGTATACTTACATTAAGTTTCCACAAAAAGTGTACAACTTGGACCAACAAAACTAAAAAGCAAAACTGCTATGCCACCTGCTCCTTGACTTTTACAAAACATATTCTCATTAAGTAACAGTGGGCTTTCAACAGTCGTCCATCTGACAAAAGCCGGTAATAACAAATTAGTCCCAAAATTTGCCGATCCTAAGAAACATATATATTTCTGCGTACTAACAAAATACTTAAGAGTATTAGGCAGGAGGGCAAATTTAATAACTCCACAAGGGTCGTAATCTCGTCCCTTAATGCCGGCTTTGAAGGGTTACGTTATTGAAACTAGAATTTACTTTCGCATACCAAAAACTTTTTCGCCCTGTAACATTTTATATTATATTTTCTTAATAACCCTTGTGTAATATTCATTTGTGACCTAATTTGTAGGAAAACCTTTTACGGTCTTACGAGATTGATTAAATATATGTATGTTATACAATATACATTGTTCTGTACGGTCGCTCTTTCAAATATATCATGTTAGGTTTGGTATCTATAATAATAAATAAAAATTTGCGCAAAACCGCAAAATAAAAAAAAGAAAGCCACCTACCTTTAAAATAAAAATATATTTTTAACTAGCAGTACCCGCAGCTATGCCCGCGTTCAAACTACAAAAAAACTCTTTACCTTTATGTTACAAAGCTATGTATTTAAATAATATTTTTCATATAAAATTATTAAAATCGATATTAAAAAAGTCGTAAAGTAGTAGTCGTAAAATATTTTTCACCCTCTTGCCCCCAACCCCCAGGTTGGGGGCAAGAGGGTGAAAAATACTTTACGACCTATTCATCTATTCTCAACCTACCAAATATAGAAAAAATATCATTAAATTCGGTCGAGCCGTTTCGGAGTAGTGCGACCACAAACACCGTGACACGAGATATTTATGTATTAGATAGGTATATTAATTTTGTTTTAATTTTTGCTTTACAGCAATGTTGCTGGAGAAATTAAGGTTTTTGATGTCTTAAACGTCATAGCTATTACAGATGATGTCCACAAAATCATACAATAATTTGAAAGAAAAGAGGCACCGAAATAACTTGTAATTTAAAAAAAATAATAAAACGAGTAATCTTATTTAAAATATTATCTATACTAATATTATAAAGAGGAAAGATTTGAATTTTTGTTTGTTTGCTTGTACCGAATATTCTCCGAAACTACTGAACCGATATAGATGAAATATAGTAAGAAGATAACTCGAGACCCTGGGAAGAACTTAGGATAGTTTTTATCCCGGAAATCATCCCTTAAAGGAGTGAAATATTTTGAAATTCATGACCTTGCTTTAAAACTTATACAAAATATAAGAAGAATTTTTATAATGCCTATTTTATTGTAAATTCCTTCTTTAGTACAATTTTGCTATCGCTATAAATATTGCCAATTGAGTACCGAGTATAACATGTATTTGCAGGAGTCAAGCTATGGACGCTCGTCTTTGGTTTTAAAAATATAACTTTAAGGCTAATTATATATTATCGTATTAAACAATCATATAAAAAATATATTTGTTGATATTCAAATTATTAGTAAATGGCTTTGTCCAAATACTCATTGCAAAAATATTTAAAAATAACTCTAACAGAGCTGTATTATTCTTGTATTTATTGTTTATTTTGAGAGTGATATCGCCATTTTTCATTTGTGAAAAGCTACAGTCCCATAGTTTTAGTGAAAAGCCATGAGTTAAATCTAGTGTTAGATATTTTAGGCTGTAAAATGTATAACAGATGGCAGGCTACCTTTCATAAACTCTGTCACGCTTAGATTTTATTTTTGGTATTTTTTAATTCCCATCGCCGTTCCCCGTATGTTTTGTCTCGTTGTATGTAAAATAGTATCGCGGATTCTAAAAATTCTCAACATCCTACTATTTTTCATATTGCATGGTATTGTATTAGAAATTCAATGAAATTTTGATATTATTTTGTTTTATATTACTAGAGACTCACCCTCGCTTCGCTCGGATTCATTCCTACTTAGCCAGGAGGACCAGGATAACCAGCTACCATCATCCCAAATTTCATCAAAATCTGTCCCGTGATTTTCTCGTGATGCTTTCCCAGATAGATAGACTAACAGACAGACAGACAAAATTTGAAAAACTATAGATTCGGCCTCTGTATCTATAATAACGACTATTTCAATAAGATTTTCCAAAAAATATTTAATGTGCAGATTCAACTCAGAATTTTATTATATGTACCTATATATAGATAAATAGATGCTCATATTCAGTAAGTTTCGAAACTAGAATTCAATGAAATGGTATATATTTTGTTTTATATAATACGGACGAAGGAGTAAATACATGGCTAAAATATAATACTAGCACATAATATTTATGTAGTACGCAATATTTACATATATATACCTGTAGCGATGTCTTTAGATGTTTTTAATGAAACTATCACACGAGAGACCAACCCGTAAAGACGTTTACTGCTAAGCATTCGAAACGTCCGGAACTAAAATATAAAATAAAACCGCGAACCCGAAAAGAGAGTTTTATTTAAAATGTCAAATATTCGCGTAAATCTGAAAAAGTATTGTACATCGTTAGATATTTAGACTAAACAATAGGGTACACGTGGTGCGTAAAAAACACTAATTAAAACATATATGGTTATTGCCATTTATATTAGAAAAAAAAACAATGTTAAAATTAAAAAAAAAATTAGTCCTGATTCCCCATCCTGATTTTTTGTGCAATTTCTTAAAATATTTAATCATATATTTAATGAAAACTGTGTGTTAATATGTTCATATTTAACATAGACACAGTAACTTATTGCTTATAGATAGTTTATGGATCATAGAGTCGCATCGTATTTATGTTACTTTATGGGCCTTATCTCGTTATATCAAGTTGTTCTAAAAACGTAAAGATAGCTTTTTCTACATATTTTTACATTTTCACACCAATCATTTTGCAAGGACATTGAAACGAGTCGCACATGAAAATATCAGACGTGCGAGATTTGAACCCGCTTCACTCGGTTTTCCAAGCGAGCGTGTTACCGCTGGGCTACCACGGCCTTCGTATACGATTTATCAATTCTACCCGCAATATATCTTAAGGAAGCCCTTCAGCACAGGACAGTAACAATATAGGTCAGTGGCATAAAACAAAGACTTATAAAACTCAGCGGCAGAAATAAAAATGGGAATAAAATACGAATTACGAGCCGCTTAGTCATTGCATTTGAAAACTCGGCAGGAAAGGGAAATGCTTATTACTTGCAAGCGCCTTATGTTCTATACTCCTTATGATCGTGGTTTTTTCTATAAAAATATTTGAAGATTTTAATAGATTATGTATCTACGAGTATTTTAGTTTTGTTACGTGATAAAACCGTAAAAGTAAAATAAGTCAGTGATTGATGTACTAATTAATTATATAATATTACTGAATTCGCGAAAAAATCCGAAAAGATAGTTTTATTTAAAATGTCAAGTATTCGCGTAAATCTAAGAAAGTATTAATATTACTGATATTAGTATATCATTTGATAAAATAAAAACACTTTCAGAAAAAATAAAAACCTACTTCAAAATATGTTTTACTTTTTAGTGTTTATTTTTGAAGCCGGTTTTTATTTCTTCTTAAAAAAATTTTTTTTTTGCATAGTAGTAAGAAGAAACTATTTTAATAAAATATTCGCTTAAGCCGTTTAAGTTAATTTCTTGCCAATTTTTATATGAAGACTGTCAAACTAAAATTCGCTTTTATTAGTAACACTAAAAATCAGGCTCTAAAATCCAATTCTAACCTATTGAGTTTGTCAAATGAAACTAAATAAGCCCAAATTCAAAGTATCTACTATTAGCCGTTGAAGAGTTCTAATTGAATATATTTCAGATATTCCTATTAGATTTTTAAAGTTTTATAGAGGAAAAAGCTCAACCAAAATAATAATCCATCGTATAATATTGTATGCATTTAGTAACGTTCGCAGATATTGATTTCACTATTATTTATTTGCAACACTTTTCTAACTCTACCTTATGCATTTTGACGATCATTTTGATTTCTTGCCTGAATCAGTTGCACTTCAAGCCTCGTATTATTTTATTATATATTTGGTGTGCCGCTATGAGTAGCTTTTCGGTTTATTCGCGGATGATGGAACCGCAAGCCTGTGGGTTTTGAGCTTAGAGCTAATGCATTTGAAACTTTATTACCTACGCTTAGAGTGCGTTTGAGTTGGACACTGAATATGTTACCACTGTCACAGGTGATACGCTGATAAGGATCGGTGCAAGTGATAGGATTTAACGTTATTTTGAACTAGAGTTTATTTACATACTAGCAACTCAACCTCACTTCGCTCAAGTTCGTTCCTAGGCACATTTTGACTCTTAGTATGGAATAGATATTATTTTTCAATTTTTTTTTGTCGGATATTTTAATAGTTATTCAAGGTGGAGAAAAAACCAACAAGTCAAAAACCATGAAAACCAGTCCAGCAGTTCTCGAGTTATAAGTGTTGTAACAAACACATTATTATTATCATAGTCTTTGAAGAAAAAATTAAGAAACGAAACTGACTAAAAAGGGTTAAATTATTTAATTTCATTCGTTTTATATATATTTTAAAATAAAATGATGAGTTGAAAATGGCATAAATTACTTTCACTCAAGTTCATAACGTTATTTTAAACTTGAAAATTGATATTTTTATACAAAAAAAGCACATATTGTATAACTAAAGAATAAAGCCTACGAGGATGGATCGAATAATTTATTTAGAAATCTACTAAACTAACCTTCATATATTTATTATTGCACATTTGCAAGTATGGGTACAATGGTACAATGGGTACAATGGGTACGTCCCGCTTTCACCTCTGTCTTGGCCTTTGAGCTAAAGCTAGCGCTAAATTGTCAGAAGCAGCGACTGTCGGATTACTCTGACGGACGTCTTCGCCCAGACCGGTGTGAGCGGGGCTTAGTAATACCTTCTAGCTTTATAGTATCCTATCTAATATTATATATATATATATATATAATATTAGATAGGATACTTATATATTATAATGTTGCATATTATGCAATAGTGACTTACCTTCCGCGTTTCTACAGTTTAATACGAAGATTTTTCAAAAGGAATAATGCACATAATTTTAATGAATAATTATACATATAAACCTTAATACTTTCTTAGATTTACGCGAATATTTGACATTTTAAATAAAACTATCTTTTCGGATTATTTCGCGGATTTATTTTGATTTTTGGTTCCCGACGCTTTGAATGCTTTACAGAAATTGTGGTCACGGGATTTATATTCTTGTTACAGACATAAACCTTTCTCATGAATCACTTCATTTATTAGTTAAAACCGTATTAAAATCCGTTTTGTAGTTTTTGAGTTTATCGCATTCAACCAGACAGACAGACGCAGCGGGGGACTTCATTTTATAATAATAAGTACGGATAGACGTATTTGTTTGTTTGTTGACTCGTCCTGCTTTTTTACGCAGCAATACAGTATATATGTATGTATAAATACGTATTTTTGCATAAATATGTCTAAGTTAAAGAGTATAAGAAGATAATTAACGTAGTTTAAGTAAATAGTTCCCGTATAAGATATTATCCTATTAAAAAAAATTAAAGGAAGAAGATAAATAAACTCTGTTTTTAACTTTCACCTCATTTATACGAAGTTGTAAAAACTAATTTGCCTAGAAAATTTTCCTTAAACAAATTTTATAAGCAGTAATAGAAAGTTAGGTATAAAAATTAGTTTACATTTGAGATTTTCAAACTGGAACAAGTAATAAAGACCAGCGTTAAACCATTAAAAAAGTTTAAAAAAATTAAAATTAAAAATTTTATATCGTCCGAAGTATAACTTAATGCATAATAGTTTTATCCTACCTTCCTAGATAATTATCTATACTAACTAATATTATAAAGAGAAAAAAAAAGTTTTTTTGTATGTTTATCCATTATTTGAAGAATGATTGATTCTCCATACAAACTTTCATCCCCATTTTCACCTCCTTAAGGGATGATTTCCGGGATAAAAACTATCCTATTAATAAATAATCGTATTGAACTGATCTAAAATTCGTATTTCGATTTAAATAAATAAATTATTTATAGTAGAAATTAAAGAATGATTGTTATTAAATCGATGTTAAAATATATTATCTCATTTTAAGCTCCTTCCTATTTCCGGAAATCGCAGTATATCAAATAAAGTACTGATGTCTGTTAATTATATAATAATAGAATAATTAAAGCTTACTGAATAAATCTAACATTTTCAGGTAAACTTTATGTTTTACTCTAACAGAAAGCTTCTAATTACTGGGGTAAGCTGTACTTAAAAGCTACATGATGTATTAGGGGGATGAAAAGCTTTTGATCAAATAACACTACTATCCCTAAATAAAGATATAATAATAAAGCAAACACAAACCTACAAAAGAAGTAGAGTTAAATAAAATTTCAAAATTTTCAGTTGCGTGTTGATTTATCTATACAGATAAATACTCGTAAAATTGAAGTGTCTTTTTGTTATGAAAAATAACAGATTTTTACTAGATGCATATGGAATTAATACGCACTTATGAGAAAAGCACAATTTTTATTTTTTTTATTTGAATGTTTGTTACTTAATCACGCCTGATCGGCTATACGGGTCCAGACAAAAAATGGCACAAAAATAGAATAGTCTGGAATATCTACTCATAACTTACTTTTTATCCTGGAAAAATGTACAGTTCCCGTGGGATAGATTTGTTTTCCTTTTTCACAGAGCAAGGATCGACTTGCTAAAATCTGTAATAGTATAGGTTTTTCTCCTAAAGTATACTCGCAATAACTATATACATCTATTATAAACATACCTAGTGACGCACCCGAGCAAAGCAAGGGTAAGCCGCTAGTATAAACATACTCACATCCAATTAAATTACAATGTTGTCGAAAATATAATTTAAGCCGATACAGTCGCGTCAACTAGCCTGCAAAAGAGTCATCTGTTCATCACTGTCTGAGCGCAGACTGATAAATCTCCTGAACGCCGTGAGCGGTGTCAAAGGGTTTGGCAATTTGTACCGAGTCTAGTTGGATACGAACACTATTTTGTCTTTTCGGTACTACATCTCTACCAGTAGCTTTTAGAGTTAACTTTTCATCTGACAGAATAGTGACCTGATCGTTATTACACAAGTATCCCATGGGGATCTTTCCATAATCCAAGATAGGAAGTAATCTAAATAACCCTCCGCCCTATAAACAATGTGTAAAAATCATTTTTATTAGTTGTTTTGCTATAACCACAAATATATTCCGCATTTTTATCACCTTCAAGTAATTATAGTCGATAAATGCGTTGATTTTAAATTTCTCTCTCCTCTTCCATCCGTTCAAAACGGTACTAAAGTCGTTTTTTTCTCTTTATATATTAGTTTTAATGATCAAAGTAAGTATTTATATAAAAATATACATAGTTTCCGCACTCGATAGAGAGTAACGTACACGTAACTTGTAGTACAGGTACTGTAGATCAGTATTGAGTACTTAATTAATAGAAGAGTATCAATGGAGTATATTAGCACTGTTACTGACTTTATACAACATTTTGTTGTAAAATCCATACTAATATTATAAATGTGAAAGTTTGTGAGGATGGATAGATGAATGTTAGTCTTTCACGCCAAAATGGTTGAGCGCACCTAGGTGAAATTTGGCACAGAGAGAGATTATAGTCTGGAATAGCACATAGGCTACTTTTTATCCCGAAAAAAAATATATTTCCCGTGGGATATATTTGTTTTTGTTTTTCACTAGGGACGAACCCGAAGCGGAGCGAGGGTGAATTGCTAATGATTCTAATAGATAAATCATATAATTTTTGATTAAAAAAAGTACTTAAAGAAATGAAATGACCAAAACTATTTAAGACTAAGAAGTGTCATTATTATATCAAAGAAAAAACAAGTCTAACCAAGAACAATAAAAACTTTAGTCATGAAAGTGTTTCATACATAATAACAGCGATTCGGTGTTGCCATTACGAGAACAGTGAAGTAACAATCTACTAATGTCCCTGTAGAATAGAAATTAACATGTTTCCTTTTGATTATGTTTAGAAACTGTTATATAAAACTAATAGAATAGAGAAATAAAAGATTAATTCGATCGGTCGAGAAGTTATAAAGCGTCCAACATAAATCCCATCCACTAATACCTGTTAAAAGTTCTGCAGACTTCATCGCATCGCTAAAGTAGTTTTTACTAGAACCGTGATTTTTGAAACGTGTTACTTACATTTTATTAACGTAATATTCATTTATGAAACTGTTTGATAAATGTTTTTGATATTTAATCGGATTATTATTATTAACTAGCGACTCACCCTCGTTTCGCTCAGGTTCGTCCCTAGGACCGTTTTTTTTGAGCAGAACCCTAATTCTTTTTCTAATTTAAAAGTAGTCTACGCTATCTATAACATCAGCTATCTTTCAGTGAAAGTCCCGTCAAAATCAGTTCAGCCGTTTCATAGATTATCCGGAACAAACATACAGCCAGACAAAAATTTAAAAAAATGTGTTTTTCTTATAAATGCCGTATATAATTTCATATGCATTTAGTAAAATGCTGTTATTTTGACATTACAAACAGACACTGCAATTTTATTTATCTGTATAGATGTTTAATATGTGTTTGTTATTTGTCTGGACGGATCTGGATGAAATTTAGTACATAGATAGACGATGACCTACAGGTTATAGATACCTATCAGTGACCTATGTTACAACATAGGTCACTGATAGGCAGGTAGGGATGAACCCGAGCGAAGCGAAGATATGTCGCTACCGATATACTTAATTCATTGTTGTTTTGTCTCACTTTTTTTCTTTAGGAGAGAAGGAAAAAGCAGTATAAATGTTTTTTTTTTGCTTGTTATATGTAAATAAAAATTCGCTGAACCGATTTAGATAAAAAAATTATGAAGATAGTTTGATACTCGGGGAAGGACATAGAATAGTTTTTATCACGAAAATCATCCTTCAAAGGGGTGAAAAGGGGGATGAAAATTTATATGGGGAATCAATCATTAATACCAATATTCCATACTAACCGTTAAAAGGTGCCTAGGGAAGACCCCGAGCGAAGCGAGGGTGAGTCGCTCATTAGTATTTATTTTCAATTTTTACCGCACAAAAATATTATGTTTATAATATTATTATGTTACACTTTATGAAGCATAGTTTACGATCGACCTTAGGTAATTTTTATGCCCCATTTGCGCTTTCGCCATGTGAGCTCCGATTTTCCTTAAAGCGTATAGAACACGTTCCCGTATCATTTCGTCGCAGGATGAAGCGTAATTGAGATATAAACTACATATTATGTGTAATGTGTATGTGTATGTATGTATGTCAATATGTAACTAATGATAGAGTATTATGGGATTGTATGAATAAACATGTGTTTCGAAATTTCTCCTTTGTACTGCTATGTAGTTTTTTGAAAAAAAAATGATAGGGTGAGTCCATTTTGACATAACGGTAATGTATAATAATGATCCAGCACTCCCAATCCCACTGCTGGACACAGATCCTTTCTCAACGCGATTGAGGTCAGGCCACAGTGTGGGTTGGCGAACTTCACATGTTTTTCGAAAACTTGTTAGGTTCTCTCGTACATATTTATAATGTTATAGTACTAAACAAGTTGAAAATGATTCGAATACGATTGACTTGGACTTTCAAATGCATCCAATGGTTATTATTTTGGAGAGTTTCGTGTCTCAGTAGTGAGACATTAAAAGTGCCATATTATTTATTACTGTTTATATATTACTAGCATTGCCCGCGGCTCCGCCCGCGTTCATATGACTAAAACCAAATTCTTAGGTTTTACATATTAGTATACTCGCATTAGTATATTAGTTGACCCGGATAACCAGCTATTACCATACCAAATTTCTTTAAAATCCATCCAGTGATTTTTATGTGATGCGGTCACAGACAGACAGATAGACAAAAATTCTTAAAACTGTAGGTTCGGCTTCTGTTAGCGATAATAATGTGTATTTCAATAAGATTTTCCAAAAAATATTAAAGCCCAGATACGGTTTAGTTAAATTTTAATGTATCTATAGATGTAACTAATTTATAAAGCCAAAAAGATTGTTTTTTGATAATTTGAACACAGGTGGGGCCGCGGGTGATTTAGTAGTAATTTTAATAAAATCATAGAAACGTCTAATTTGTACATTCAATTTTTTGGAATTAAAACTACGTATTTTAAAGACACATGGCGACATCTATTGACAAATATCTAAATAATACAAAAATAAATATTCATTAAAATAACTTTTATAATGAATAAAATAGTGCTATTGATATACTTTTTCAAAATTAGCTATTTTTAATAGTTTTTAACATATTTAGTAAGTTAACTTGCTAAAATATATATAGTATCATCGTTTTTTTATACTAACCAGTTTTTGTATTTTTTCTCAGAAATGAGATATTTTCGCGCGGTAGTATCTTCAGTAGTTTTTTTGTGATGCGGTAACAGACAGACAGGCAGAGAAAAATTCTAAAAACTATTAATTCGGCCTCTGTATCGATAATAATGTCTATTTCAATAAGATTTTACAAAAAATATTTAATATACAGATTCACCTTAGTTAGAATTTTATTATATGTATAGATAAACTACCCGAACCCACAGCTACGCCCGCGTTGAATCTATGCACAAAAAAAAACTCTTACTTTTATACAGCGACTCACCCGAGTTAAGCTCAGGTTCGTCGCTATGTTTTATATAATTATTGTTCATACAAAAATACTAAAATCACGAAAAAAAATGGGGGGTGCGAGTAGGAGGGTGAAAAATATTTTACGACCTATTCTTATACCTACCAAATATACAAAACAAAATCATTAAAATCGGTCCAGCCGTTTTGGAGGAGTGCGACCACAAACACCGTGACACGAGATATTTATATATTAGATATTTTTAATGAGTTTAACTAAAACAATTTGTATTATTTACTCGTAGTTTTAACTTTAAAGTTTAACTAACGCGCGTCAAGCCATTATCCTGATCTCAGTCGGATGTAGGAAGTCACTAACTAAAAGCGTAATTATCTTCACGCACCATTTGTCTCGATTTACAATTTAGCTCATTGTGCTCTCTGGGGTCGTGATGTATGGGAAGAGAATTTTTTGCTTAACGATTGCGAAGGGGGATGTTTTAATTTCTGTAGAATCGCTTTGGACGAGAGCTTCTTTTGATGTTGAATGCTATGAAATTGTTGCGTAAATTATGCAGTAGTCTGTAAATTTTGTTTTTGTTTATTATTTATTTGAAGTGACTATGTTTACAGATCTTCACAAATTATCTCTATACATATAAAATAGTTACGTTTTAACATTTAGTATAGATTTCTCAGAGATGAGATATTTTCTCGCAGTGAAAAGTGTGTTACATATTGACCCGAATAATCAGCTATCGTCATACCAAATTTCATCAAAATCTGTTCAGTGGTTCTCTCGTGATGCGGTCACAGACAGACAGAGAGACAGATAGATGAACAGACAGACAAAAATTCTAAAATCTATAGATTCGACCACTGTATCCATAATAAAGACAATTTCAATAGGATTTTCCAAAAGATATTTAATGTACAGATTCGACTCGATTAGAATTTTATTATATGTATAGGTTTAAAAAAGATATAGTATGTAATTGCCCTTGTTTGGCTTAGACCGACCCGAACAAAACAGCGTCATTCATTTCCCGTAATATAATGGGATAAAATGTAGCTTCACAAGCTATATTATTTTAGAATGCTACGTAAGGACGTATGTCATATTAGTATAACAATATGTGAATGGAATATTTAGAGATTCTTATATAAAGTTTGCTATATAAGTAAATACGTACAAATAAGCACAGGCTAACTCTCTAAAAGGTTACTAAAATAACACTAGCTATCTCTGCCAATGAATTTCCCGTCAAAATCGGCCCAGCTGTTTCGGAGATCAGCTGGGAAAAACAGACAAGCAGACAGACAAGCAGACAGACATAAATTTAAAAGGTTGTATTTTTCTTATAAATAATAAATATCTTATAGGTATAACTTCATATGCATTCAGTAAAAAGCTGTTATTTTGTCATTACAAACAGACACTTCAATTTTATTTATGTGTATAGATTTCCAGATAGCCTCAGAAAAATAACTGTAAAACTAAACCATATTTTTATGTATTTCTGGGTTTAAAAATTTTAATTGGTTTCTTAATTATTAATTTTTTAGAGTCATTTGTTTTAATAAAAAAAACTTTAAAAAAATGTTAAAAACCGACTTCCAGGCACAAAAATGTAAAAAAATAACTGAACGGGGGCTTTCAGGTATCTATTCTAAATGAATATCCCCGTTTAGTTATTTTTTACATTTTAGTGCCCGAAAGTCGGTTTTAATTATTTTTTTTAAATATACTTTTTTTCATTTTTAGTGTAGACGTAATAAGCAGGTAATTTGTAAGAAGAAAGTTTTTTAATAACATACTCGATAAAACAATTTATTTAAAAAAAAAAAAACAATTTATTGTTGATTTTTTTTTAAAACCGCTCGACCGATTTCGATAAAATTTATATGGAACCACCTGGGAAGTATACCCTTTGAAACAAAAAAAAAATCCAAATCGGTTCAGGCGTCTTCGAGTAATCGGTGAACATACATAAAAAAAAGATTCCGACGAATTGAGAACCTCCTCCTTTTTGGAAGTCGGTTAAAAATAGCAGCATGAAATTTATTTTTAATTGTTCATATGTGAAAGTCTGTATATCTCACTCATGTTCGTGATTTCTTAACCTAGAAACGGCTGGACGGATTTCAATAGTATTTAGTACTAATAGATTATGACCTAGAAGTATATGGCTACAGCTGTTAGTAATGAAATTTGATAAGAGATGGCGCTACCTATATACAATATTATAGAGCTATATATATACGAGGGTAATTCGCTAGTATGCACAGATATAAAAAAAATTCTACCCGAATCTACTACAAACATAAAATCCTCAAAACTCTTTATAATTTATTTCTTCTAAAAACAATTAAAATCACAGCGTGATTACTTTGTTTAAACTTTCACTTTCGTTTTACAAAACAAAATAATCGAAAGATATTGAACAAAAAAACAAAAACCCTAAACAATTCCCCAAATCCTCGCCTCAAGTAAAACAATAACCGGCATTATTTCTATTATTCGCTTCTATTTCTCGGGATTTATTTAGTTCCGCGGACAAATCAAATTTCCCTTAGCGTACATAAATGGAATTTAGAGCGCGCTGTCTTTGATATTTGCTGTCTGCTGACAATGGAACTTGAAATATTGGGAATAAATAATATAATATAATAGTACACTTATGTATGTGCACTAGTTACCCAGTGCCAGCGCACTCGCTTAGCACGTCAAGTGAAGTGAGTTCAAATCCCAACGGTTACTATCTGCTTAACGGTGTGGAGTTGTCTAGAGATAAATGAAGTCTGCCATATCACACTTGGCGTGGTGGACTATGTCCTCTCGCATTTAGGGGACTCCCGCAGCAGTGGGACATTAAAGGAACTAAATGAAATACTAATATATTATTATCGATACAGAGTAAAATTAACTTGCTACAAGAACATACATATGTACATATATCATGTTCAATAATGGGATGTGACTACTATTTGGATTCCGAGAAGTGCTAAAGCTTAAAATTCATACTACTTTAATAATGATTTATTGCAAGAATTTAATAGAAAATAATAAATTAGTTACTAACTATTATAACTTTTTAGCAAATATACACTTCTAAACTACTATTATAAAGAGGAAAGATTTGTATTTTTGTATGTTTGTAACGAATATACTCAAAAATTACTAGACCAATTTCGATGAAATTTCGTAAGAAGATAATTTAAGATCCTGGGAAAGATATAGGATATTTTTACTTCGAAAATCATCTCAGGGGATGAAAATGGGGATGAAAGTTTGTATGAGGATTCAACCTCGGACGAACCCGAGCGAAGCGAGGGTGAGTCGCTAGTCTAATATAAAATTCTACGTATTCATATCAATATTAAGTTATACTTTCTATCAATAAAATCATATTTTGTATAGAAGTAAAGTGTAATTAATTCTACACAGAAGAATAAATATTTACAAAACAACAATAGATGTGTCCCCGCGGTAGCTTCAGTGCTGGATGACACTCGATCGTACGTCGAGTTGCAATTATCTACCACAATGTCGAACAAGTGGTCGTATCACCCTACCGTGCACCCTACACCCTAGCAATAGGTGTACCGTTGCACCCTTCACGCCCCACTGCACCCTACAGGCACAATAGTACGTCGAAAGCAGACTTCGATAGAACACAATTGTTCCGCTCTAGAAAATAAAGCTCTAAATGAGATTTTTCCTTGAAGTCTCTCGAGAAATCGCCCGCGTCGTCTTCAGATGGTCACTGCCTATTTAAGTAGGCCTTGTATTACAAGATTACTGCAGGAATCTGATTCTGAGACCTAAGTTAGTTACGGTCATTACCTTTTCATTTAATTTTGTATTGATGAAAAAAAATGTAAATTTTACATATACATAATATTATGTACTTCAATTCAATTCTCTTGATAATGGCTTAAAAGCGTGTCAGTTGAATTATGTTGTTATTTTAATAAAATGACAGCTCGTAGTTTATGAATGACAGATGTAAGTCACCGATTCGATTGCTAGATATTTTATGAAATATTTAATTGAATATTAATATAAAAGTAGAAAAACTCAAGCTACTAATAAGCATATTAATTTTGTAGTGTTTCCGTGATGCGATAAGAGACAGATAGACAGACAAAAATTTTAAAAACTATAGATTCGGCCTCTCTATCGATAATAATATCCATTTCAATAAAATTTTCCAAAAAAAATAATTAATGTACAGGTTCGGCTTAGTTACAATTTTATTAAATGTACAGATATTACTATAACATGAGTTTTCATGACATTTAAAATTGAGAACGTGTATATCGTTCTATATACAGCTTAGCTTACATGTATCTACGAATCGCGCCCTTAGAAATCTCTTCACAACAGAAAACTGCAACATGGACAGCAATTAATACTAAACGATATTACGATGTAAATAGCACACGAATTGCAAAATTATCTCATCATTTTAAGACTCTCAAAGAGTTGGGGATTTTAATAACCACTGGTTATTAAATAAGTCCCGGGATTCCTGTGCGGAGAAATAATCCGGGGACAGCTTTGGATACTTCCTTTACAGAATTTAATTAAGTTTCAGTAATCTATGCAGTAGCCCAGTGGTAACTAACTCGCTTCGGAGACCGAGTGAAGCGGGTTCAAAACCCGGGTCGAGAGGTGCGAACCTCTGATATTTTCATATGCGAATCATTTCCAATTTTTAATATCATTTTCAAATTTTTAATATCATTTTTTCTATACACAACAAAACTGCAAGTGAATAACAATAATGATCACTAATTTGATCTAATTAATATTATATTTTATATGGAAATAACAAAGTTTTAGTTTATTAAAATATATATTATTTAATATATTTAATTTTAAGCACATAAAAAATAATTAACTTATAAAATTATATAAATGCGTTCCTTTAAACATTTCAAATTATATTAATTAAAATCATTAAAATATTAATAAACAATAGTCCAATCTCATGGAAATCAGATAAACCCATGAACGACTCTATTGAATGCACTATTATTACATTTCATAAAATGAACAGCTGTTTTCAACCTATTTATACTACAAGAGATCCACCCTAGCTTTTCTTAGACCACTTTAACATCCTATCTACGCTAATATTATAAAGAGGCAGGGTTTGTTTGTTTGAACGAGCTAATCCCAGGAACTACTAGTCCGATCTGAAAAATTATTTTTGTATTAGATAGCCCGTTTATTGAGGAAGGCCATAGGCTATATATCACATAATGTATAGACTATTATATACTTACCGTTAAAACATGCCTAAGGACAAAATTAATATATGTTTAAGTTTTATTTTAGTACACAGGGCATTTTCATTTTGACACTATCTAAGCATTTAGAATATTTATTATAAACATATATATATATATATATATATATATAATATATATATATATATATATATATATATATATTATATATATATATAATTTCGGCAAATTAGTCAACTTGCTATCTGTAATATCTAGTTTTATAATCCGAGAGTAATTCAAATTCTCTATGAGTGAGGCTTTGATTAATGAAGTTGAATGTTTTCATCAAATGCATCAGTGACACTTCATATCTTGTTCAAAGAGTGGATGTTTCATTCGACACACAGATATCTATTTATCGATAGACTCTGTGTGCTATCGACAGAGTAACTCGACTCGTTATACCGAACCTACAATTTAATATTATTATAAAAAATAAATTATAATTAAATAATTTACTAATTTTCATTTGTTCATTTGATTTATATTATTTTTTTGTACATTTACGCGAATATTTGAGTTCGTGGCTAGGTATCTGTGACAAATATATAATGACTTTTGAGACATCTAACACCTTAGTCTCTCCCGTGACCAAGATCACTGCAAAGCATTCGAAACGTCGGGACCAAAAATCAAAATGAAACTGCGAAAAAATCCGAAAAGATAGTTCCATTTAAAAAGAAAGATAAACTATTAATGTTGTTACTATTATTCTAGCAGCAGTACTAGTACTAGGACAACATAATTATTTTGTAAATTAAAGTCGTCCCTCGACACGATTGTAATCAACAGGAAGTAGATCAAGAGCCGTACATAGTAATTAGAGTAAAGCAAACAGCATCTACAGACTCCACTATTTTTAATTTCGATTTCTTTATAGATAAAAATGGGACGAATCTTAAGTTTCTTAAAATATTATTATGATTATGATTTTATTTCATATGAGATATGTTCTTTGTACATCACAAAGAATTATATTTAGTAGAAACCCTTCAAAAATACATACAAACACGTTAATAAAATTAATGCTCTTTATAAAAATCCGGCTCGAAGGTCCATTGTTAGATACACAAAGTGTAGGGAAGAGATGAATTTTTTTCATTTACTAATGCTCGTTGCGAGGAACAAAACGTCGGTGTTAACTATAGAAAAAACCATATCCCAAGGGAATAACAAAAGATATTTATTTCTAACCTAACGATCGACCCTACCACACTTATGTAGTTCGACCTACTTTCAGTTAGCGGTGATTATTATTGCTACTTACAGTCTAGAACCTCTTTGCTATGTTGACTCTCTACAATTGGTCTAGATTATAGCTTATTTATACTCGCAAAACGAACAATTATTTTTTTACCTACAAAGGTACAATTATTTTAAAATCACTTTAAATTTCACCCTCATACCTAACCTATTTCTTTAAAAAAAATCGACATCTATACATTTATAATTAAATTCTGAGTCGAATCTGTACATTAAACATTTTTTGGAAAAACTTATTGAAATAGTCATTATTATCAGTACAGAGGCTGAATGTATAGTTTTTAGAACTTTAGTCTGTCTGTCTAGGAACGCACCACGAAAAACCACTGAAGAGATTTTATACTGGTATGATGCTAGCTGGTTATCCGGGTCAACATATAGGATACTTTTTGCGGGAAAATATCTCATCTCTGAGAAATCTATACTAAATGTCAAAACATATCTAGTGATGAACCCGATGGGAGCGAGGATGAGCTCCTAGTCTAAAATATAGGAATGAAGTGTACTTAGTTTTATGTAAATGAATTATGAAATATATATTCCTTATTTGATTCGATACTACCCTTGAGATAACACTTGAGATGTGAAGATATCGTGTATCACAGAAAAATAACATGGACGCTCATTAGCGACCAGCAATCCAGCCATTTTAGTCAGTAGTACTGGCTTTTCTAGCCTTCACCACCACCATCTACATATATATATATATATATATATATATATATATATATATATATATATATATATATATATATATATATATATATATATATATATATGTATACAGGTAGTGTCCGTAAATGCATTCTCAATATTAGTGTGCTCGTAGCTATGTACTAAATCCGTCCAAGCAACAGCTTATAGAATATGAGGGCGACAGTGATAAAGCAACTATTTTGAAATCTCAGACAAATATTTATTTATATATGTATACAATTATAACATATCAGTTTTATTTTTATAAACTCAGATACAGTGAAATGTATTTATTTATTGAACAAACCTTTATTTCCATCGTTATGAAAATGAATGAAAATTCTTGGATCTCAAATATCTGGGTTAGCATTATTATAAAAGTTATCTACAACATCCTTATACTTACAGCTTGTGAAGTTAACATTATTATTAAAAAACCATAAATTACTAAAAACTAGTGCACAAAATATGAACTATAATAATACTTTACTTATAACTAGCTATTTTATTAAAAAAGGACTACGACATAAACACTCCTTCGCAATAAAATATTAAAGAGAATATGTCCACCACCATGAAAGAAACTTAAGTGCATAATTTAAAGATTCAGACTAAATGAAATTTTTCAACAAACGAATTCAATTTCCCCATTTGAAACACTCGTAAAACTTCTAACGGCATTCATAATAGTAATAGTGGAATATGAAGAATTTTAAATTCTACTCAAGTATATTAATTCTAGATATCGCTTAGAGTCTATTCTAAATGGCAAAAGTGCTAGTTTTTTGTTCGCGACTGTTCAGATGCTTCATCTCAATTTAAGATCGGTCTTTAGTGACTCACTGCGATTTCTCTTTGAAAAGTATTATATTCTAGCGTAAGTGTCGTATTACGGCAGACTTGTAATATTGGATAGAGTAGCTCTATTTATTACATTATGTAAATCACAATTTTGATGCCGACTACGATATGAATGTTCATATATTTTGAAGAGATTTTCGTTATAATTGAAGAGACAGTTGGCGCAGTTTAGAAAGTTGATCAAGTGTGATTTAATGGCACTAGTACCTACATAATATGTAAGTTTTATAGAATGATGCTTCATAAAATGTGGACAAGCTAGCCACTCGACCACTGAAGCAGTTTAATTTGATTAATATCACATATATAGAACCCCAAAAAAGTACTAACATATAAATAAAAATCCATAGATAATTAATTCAGTTATTTCCTACTTTACATACTGGATAAATATAGGTAAAAAAACCAGTCAGATTTACAATACATTCGATGCGTAACAACAAATAGTCGTAAAATAAACGCGAGCAGCGGCCCGCGAAACGGATACGTATCGTGTTATTTATTACATAAAAACTTTTTGTACACTCTGTGTAAGTTTTCTCATCATAGTCTATGGAAAGTGATTCTCAAACTTTATTTGTTGAACACATTATATCATATTATACATATGTCACCCAAAAAAAATTGTTTAAATATGTAGAAAGTATCTTTGCTTGTTTGTTTGTTTTATTTGTTTGTTTGTCCTTCGTTCAAGTCAAAATAGAGTGACGGATTGGCGTGTTTTTTTGTGTGGAGATAGAGAGCTGGAGAGTGACATAGACTACTTTTTACCACGGGAAATTATCTCTTTCCCACAGGGAAATACGTTATAATGCAACCCAGAAAAATATTTATGATCAGAATTACTCGAAACTTGGTATTAACTGTCTTTAATATAATTATATAAATACGTGTTTTAGCATTTTTTGAATTTCATTCCATAAGGGAGTGAAAAAGAAGATGAAAGTTTGTATGAAACCTACCTTTTAAATAAAACTGTCTTTTCGGATTTTTTCGCGGACTTATTTTGATTTTTAGTTCCCGACGTTTCGAATGCTTTACAGTAATCATGGTCACGGGAGAGACTGAGGTGTTAGATATCTCAAAGGTTTCAATATTATAGTTGTTACAGACAGCCTACCCACAAATAACAAAATGAATTCAAAAAATAGAAAAATGGCACCAAAGTACCTTACAATATTTTAATTTTAAACATTTTTATAATTTTTATTCATTTTATAATTGATGATGTTATATTATTTATTTAATTTTAGTTGATATTATTATATTATATTTAATATTAATTCAAAGTCCTTTCCAGGATCTAAAACTATCTTCATACCAAATTTCATCTAAATCGGTTCAGCGAATTTTTAGTTTATCCATTACAAACAAAAATATAATAAATATATTTTCTCATTATAATATTAGTACAGACAAAATATTCATAGAATAAACAAAAAAATATACTAAACTTTAAGTAAACTAAAATAAAATCATATAGTAATATTGTTTAAGCATCCCATTCCATCTCTCAAACCCAAACCTGTCAATTGCAAGTTTCTCGTAATGTTGTCTTTCCATGTTTTGTCAAATTACTTTATTTTACTAAAAGTTTTATGTTTTTGTTTTTATATAAATATGTTGGGACATTAACACACAGCACCATCTAGTTTTATGGTAAGCTACGAGGCTTGTGTTATGGATACCAGATAGTTGATACACTACTCGTATATAACTTTAAATACATACATATTATAAATATAAATTCCCATGACTGGAGTACAAACATTCATGCTTATCACACAAATGAATGCCCCCAGCGGGACTCAAACTCGCGACCGCTGGCACAGCAAGTAGGATAACTACGAACTGAGACAAACGTGTCGTCATAAACTTATGCAATTATTATAATTTCTATTTGCTTTTGCTATTTATGTACTAAAGTTTCAATAAATCTTTTACAAACATTGTATTTCTGTGATTATGTGAAAGAGACAAATTATAAAGCAAGTGAACGTAGTTAATTGTTTTACTGATACTCGTATTGTATTTAGTACAGTGTAATTCTCCAGCAATTCTTCGATTTTTTTAAAACGTGCTGGTAAAATTATTGACAAAAAGTAAGTACCTCTTAATATATCTAAAACACTAACAATGAATTGAAAAAGTTCTCCGAGGGGAACTGAACTTGTATCCTCAGATTAATTAGGTGAGTACTACACCAGTCTTCATAAAATATAGATATGTATACACATATGAATATACAATTATAATTATTTATATATTAATATATTGTATTATGTGTATATTAATATCTATATTTTTATGGTCAGATTGTTATGGGTTAAGCTTAATAGTAGATTACACTACTAAATTCTCTGGGAATTAACACCTGATAAAAAAATGAACAACGTAATCAATTAACATTATTTCCCAATTTTTCCACCATAATAAATCTATATATACGAGCCTTAAATAAAAAAATCGCCACCAATTTTACGCAACTGATTTATCGTTTCAAACTTGTTCTAAACCGAGGCAAAAAATAACTGACACGATCTCCCGCGGGAAATGAGATCCCTCCCCTCTCTAGTTAGAGGCCTTAGTCTAGTTATCCACTACGGTACTGCATATATACAAAATATGTTAATTGACTATAATTTTTGGAAATAACTTGAAACAAAATAGTACTCAGCTGTACTTTAAGCGCTATTATTTTTCTGGTTTATCCACTTTTATTTGCGTTGGTAACTATTTTCGTTAATCATATATTTATTTACCACGTTTGGCTCAGTTTATAGTGACCCTACTTGCTGTGCCAGAGGTCGCTGATTTGAGTCCCGCTGGCGGCATTTGTGTGATGAGCTCGAATGTTTGTACTTCAATCATGGATATTTATATTTATAATAATGTATATATTAAATTTATATATGTGTAGTGAATCAACTATCTGGTATCCATAACACATGCCTCGTAGCTTAGCATGGAACTACGAGTAGATGGCGATGTGTATTGATGTCGCAACACATTTATTTATTTATTATTAAATAAAAATAAACCTATCCCACGGGAACCGTACATTTTTTCGGGATAAAATTAGCCTATATATTTCCTCACAAACTTTCACATTTATAATATTAATAATACGGATAATACGGATTTAAACGAAGTGATGAATTCGATTCTTTGTGAATGCATGTTTGTGTTACAATTATTATAAAAACGGATGTTCGTTACAATATAGATAAGGTATAACTCAGCTCATGATTTGTGTATATTTGTTCCTTCTTCACGCTAAAATGGCTCGACGGGTTTCGGTTAAAATTTAGTACACAGATAGTCTATGACCTGGAGTAACATATAAGCTAACCTCTGCTGATTTAGCTCAAGAGGTAAAACACAGGCAGTTATTTGTTTAACGATTACACGAAGCTTTAAAATTTATATCTACTGGATCATGTGTACTAAACGGCCTCCACAAATATTAAATGCATAGGTATACATAAAACCGGAAATTCGGTTCTAACATTATTAATTGTATATATTTTCACCATTTCCCTCGCCAGCTATCACGAGATAATTACCTTGTTTTCTAATTTTTAACCATTTTTTATATCACCAAGGGGGTTGGAAAGCGTACAATCTTTTTGAAGGAAGATAATAAGCCAACCAGTCTTGAATCATGTGTGCTAACACAAACAATATAAGTATCTATCTATCTGACATTCAGAATTCAGTTTGTTAGCTCAAGATGGTTTATAATTTTAATTTTACATATTTATATCGAATTGTAGCGCAAATTATACCTTGTTTTTGGCTATTTTATACCAATATTAGAGATTTACCCTCGCTTCGCTCAGGTGTTTGATACGTTTTATATATCTAAAAATAGTTGTTGTGAGTGTACGTTAGGAGATACACACATGCTATCGCAGACTTTTCTATATGCCTTTTTAAGGCTTATAATTTGCTACTACATTATATTAATGTATCTCTAAAGTTAAAAAACAGTTTTTTTTTTCATTCAAATCAATTTCAAACAGTCATTTTGTTCGTAATAGTTACAAATTATATACTTCAATCTTCCTCGTGTAACGCTCTTTCTATTAGTAAAAACCGTATTAAAATCCGTTGCGTGATTATAAAGAAACAGACAGACCGACAGACGCAGACAGCAACTTTTTTTATACTGTGTATAGTGTTATAGATGAAACCAAACCCACGACCTCGGACGAAGTAGACGATCTATGGTAAAACAACACTACACCCTTTTTGTACAATTAATTAAACGACAAGAAAATTATTTATTATACAAACACCGGTTGGCTTTGAACGTATTGAGTTTCAAATTAATTGTGTCGAGTGTAACTCTTACAGTAAGTTATTATAAGCTTTTACTTAAATAATTTCTTTTGACATAGTATTTCCCGTTTCAATGAAAGAGTGCTGATGATATTGATATTATTAGTTAAAGGTTTATATTGTTAATACTTTCATGCCAACATAAAATTTTATGATGTACTAGCGACTCATCCTCGCTCCGCTCGGGTTCGTCCCTAGCAACGTTTTAACGTTTAGTATAGATTTCTCAGAGATGAGATATTTTACCACATTAAAAAGTATCCTATATGTTGGCCCGGATAACTAGCTATCATCATGCCAAAATTCATCAAAATCTGTCCAGTAGTTTTCTCGTGATGCTGTCGCAGTCAGACAGACAGACAAAAATCCTAAAAACTATAGATTCGGCCTCTGTATCCATAATAATTTATATTAATAAGATTTAAAGAAAATATTTATGTACAGATTAGACTCAGTTAGAATTTTATTATATATGTATAGGTTTTATAAATAACTTCCTCGCGCTTCGCTTTGCTCTCTAGATATTAAACAATATACTATGTTACTCCACGTCTTGGTCTATTTATGTGCTAAATTTCGTCAAAATCTGTTCAGTTATTTTACAATACACACATGACATAATTAACTAACTTCATATAGTAGGTATATTGTGAAGAACAAACATACATTTTTATAGTGAACCAAGCCTGCACTTTATCGAAAGCGTGAATCTATTTCGCACATATTGGAGTTTAAAATTGTCAGCTCGACCCACTCTCAGTAGTTTACAGTTTGGGTCGAGTTGGAAAGAATTTCATTTATAACTTTGATTGATACGTTACTTCGCTTCTATATAGTGAAAGTAAGAAAATAAAATTTTTCTTTTTACTAAAATATAAATTTAATTTGTGCTTTAAAATTAGTTATAATAAGTTCTGAATCGCTGGTTTTTCTGATTGACGCATTTTCTTCGTTTGTCTCGTCTTCATTTTGTTAGTCTCAAATAATTGAGATGGAATTTGCAAAATATAGCATTTCGAATGAAGAAAGACGTAGCTTTCTTACAAATTAATCAACACATTGAGTGATTTTAGAGGAATATTGATATATTCCAATGATCGTAATCACTATATTCATTAAAATGATTTTTTCATGGTTTATTAAATAAATAAATATGTTGGGACATTAACATACAGCACCATCTAGTTCCATAGTAAGCTGCGAGGCCTGTGTTATGGATACCAGATAGTTGATACAATACACATATATAACGTTAAATATATACATATTATAAATATAAACACCCATGACTGGAGTACAAACGTCATCACACAAATGAATGCCCCCAGCGAGACTCGAACCCGCGACTGCTGGCACAGTAAGTAGGGTCACTACAAATTGAGCCAAACGTGTCGTCAAAAATTATATATTTGATTTAATCGAAATATTTGTTTAAATAATTTTTCTATTGATTTACTCTTGCTACGCTCGAGTGGATCCCTAAACTTAAATGGTTTAGAAACGCATATAAAACAAACTTCGAGAGTTTTTTTTTTTGCGCCAGGTACCTTCGCACACGTATACAGCATAATCCCACTGTAGTTGTATCACAATCCGTTCATTATTTACAACGCATAGAAGATAGACATACGAACATTCATTTTTATTTATATAGAAAATTGAAAGAATGAATAAATATGTGAATGAATTTTTCAAGGAGTAGGACTCTACCAGAATAAATTCTTCGAATCCATTTCGTCTCTACGTAGAGACCTGACATTTTAAAAGTTCAATATGTGTCAAATAAAATCTAGCGAAGAATTTAAATAAAGGAGACTTGAGTAAGTCGCTTCGTCACTTTGGATAGTGGGCTCGTTGACTTTCTAACTGGCCTTAAAACAAAGGCAGTGGGACCATTTGAATTTTTTTATTAGTGTATCTTTACGTAAAGTAATAAATTCTGTAATATTTTACTAAAACAACATAAAATATTTTGCCTAAAATTACTCTAAAATAGTAATTCTAACTCTCTATATACAAAATATATATTCTTTTACTCCAGTCATTTAAAAAAATAAGTTGAATATCCGTGCGTAAAAATCAAATTTTATTCTAAAAAAAATACTAAATTGACTGTACAGAAGCCATTTAATACATGATTATCTAGTAATAATATAAATTATTTACAAATTCAGCTTGTTAATGAAATAACGGTCCCAGTATAATTATAGAAAGTAAAATTACGTTTTGATTTTTAACTTTGATTTTTCCGGTGATGATGACAGACGTCGTTAAAAATAATGAAGCGTCCAACATCGATTTTAAAAATCATTTTTAAATTTCAATATAACACTATCGAGACAACCCTCACGGCATAGTGTCGCTGGCGGTAGTATATGTATGTATACTTTTCTCTAACGAGCTACCTTTCCACCAGAATGTTATGCTTGCAATTTGTGCATTAGCATTAAATATTTAACTAACAAGTGATGTAAACAAAAATGGCAGCCAGCACTTGATGATAACATCCGAACAACGCTAGACGGAACCGAACGTCTCGTAACGCTTTTTCGTTATGCTACGATTTTTACCTTTGAACTCCTTTTTTTTTTCTTTGAACTCCTACCGCAAGCCACTTTAAGAAGCTTTGTTCCAAAAAAAGATCATTAAAAATTGCATCTGTGACCTTGATTTACTTAAATATCTCGGTCCCAGTCCAGAACTACGTCACAGTCGCTATTATTATACATAATTCTATTATATATTATTATACCTATTCGTAAAATTGCCTTTTTTAAAAGACTGATATATGAACGTGCACATCAAGCCGCTAGATCTATTTCCACGTTCTATTCCAATAATGATATGAATAGCTACTGAGAAAAGATTTTTTAAAAATCAACGCCCAAAATGGTAAAAGGGTAATGCTTTTCGATACAATAAATTCAGTTATTTCAATGTGTGTATATTTTCACAAATCTCCGAAACCAAAAACGCAGACAGTTGTTTCCATCATACTAATTGAGAGTGCACATCTATACAGATTTGTATGTGTTCAACTACGCGTATACAATGTAGCGTGAGTGGAAAACACGGCGGGTTGAACACGCCTCAACGCACGCGAGCTGATTTTTAGTGCAAATATATTTAAATATCTACATGATAAATGGTGTAGTGGTAAGCAACTAACAAGATCGCGGGTTCGAATCCTGTTTCCGTAGTTAGACAAAAGGCCGCGTATCTAACCGCAACAAACCATATAACTAAATACAATACTTATAATAATATTCATTGAGCATTACTACACTCTCGATCAAACCTTTTATTGGCTGAGGGTTCTTCTTTTTAAAGTGTTGTTGTTTAGGAGATTAATATTAAATACGTGTCGAAAAGAGACAAAACTTTAACTGTTATTTGGATATCGTGCGAATCATAAATATTATATACTAGCGTTATCTCGAGGCTCCGCCACTTCGTTTATTTTTGTCTGCTCTTATAGGTTGTAGTGTGATGTAACATAGTCTTCCTTAGTAAATAGGCTATAAGAAAGATTTTTTTAAATGGGACCAGTATATCCAGATTAAAGCATTCAAAAAGCAAACAAACAAACAAAAAGACAAACAAAAAACAAACTCATATTAGTAAAGAAAATTTAGATTCCTAAACAAATATTTGAATTCCATTTATTACTATTATTTATTTTTATTTACTAAATATTTTTATTTACAATAAAGGAAATTACAAATATACTTAATTATATACAAAACAAATATACCAATTAATAAATAATATTAAATTAATACAACTTTTTACAAAGACTTTGAAACACAATTTGATAGCATTAATCGCGTTGCGGTCTCGTCCGCAGTCGCTTCATCGCGACCGCTGACACGACAGCTGTGTCCGCGAGACCGCGGCGAGCCTCGTTCATATATACACCTCGCATATTGCATTCGATAGAAACACGATATGATAATGATAAACTTTATAAGGTGTTTTTATTATTTTAATACTTCATTTTAATTTTTTATTCATTCACCACTTCTTCTCAGGACTACGGCTTTTTCCATCCAAACTGGTGGTAGACTCCATGACGTTCATTAAAAAACTTTTTAACAAAAAAATAAAAACCAACTTCAAACAAAAGCACTAAAAAGTAAAAAATAACTGATTGGTAGTTTTCATTTACTATACATACCTAATCAAATATATTCAAAGTCGGTGTGCTTTGCTTTGTATGGGCTGGCACCGATTTCGAAAATGTTTGATTAGGTATGTATAGTAAATGTATTTAATAGATAGGTTTTAATTACTTAGCCAAAGCACACCGACTTCGAAAATATTTGATTAGGTATGTATAGTAAATGAAAACTACCAATCAGTTATTTTTTACTTTTTAGTGCTTTTGTTTGAAGTCGGTTTTTATTTTTTTGTTAAAAAATTTTCATTTTTCCCTTTTTAGTGTAGACAGTAGTAGCAAAGTAAGAATTCTAACGTGTTAGGCTTCTCAAATCAAACAAAATAAGCCCAAACTCAAAGTATCTACCATCAGATCAGGTCAACAATACCGAACCACTGTACTATCAACGGAAATAGAAACACTTGCAAAGTTTCAAGTCAATATGACAATTAGAAGTAGGTTAAATCCATCATTAGCTATTTTTCCACCCTTAGAGGTGTTTTTTTTTTTTTTGAAATTTAAATGGGACCAATCTGGAAGTATACACTTTCAAACAACACAAAAATTGTCCAAATCGGTTAATAAATTACAGAGTTCTGAGATAACAAACATAAAAAAAAATACAGTCGAATTGAGAACCTCCTCCTTTTTGAAGTCGGTTGAAAAATTGTAATAATTATGAATGCGAAAGTTTGTGAGGACGTATAGATGTCTGGATATCTGGATGCTCATTACTCTTTCACGCTAAAACTACTGAATGGATTTTAATAAAATTTTACAATATAACATATAGACTACTTTTTATCCTGGAAAAATGAGCAGTTCCCGTCGGATAGATTTGTTTTTGTTTGTCTAGAGGCGAACCCGAGTGAAGCAAGGTTGAACGCTAGTGATGAATAAAATATTTTGAATTTGAACTTCATGAGTTGCAAGTAAACTGACATGGACAACTAGTATATACTAATATGGCGCAAGTTATTTGACCTACAAAAACATCTACATTCGTACCGCGTCCGAGCTCAAGTGAAATTTAAACAGCGCTATGTCGAGAGTTCTCTGCTACGTAAAACAAAAGTTGAAACAAATATAAAAATACAGTAATGAAACATTTATAACATACCCCTTATTCTCTTAATGGGGTTTAGTGGTAATTTACTAGTTTTACTATTCAGATTCATTTGTATTAGATATAATATGTATTCAGTCCTTTTCAACATCCCACTGCTGGGCACGGCCTTCCTTCAATACGAGGGGGATCAAATCATAGTGAATTCCACCAACCCGCATTTGGCCCGCGTGGTGGACTATGACCTGATCCCCCTCGTATCCAAGGGAGGTCAACGCAGAAGACAATTTATTATAAATCCGAAAGTTTTATGATACTATTAAGCTGAAACGGTTGGATTGATTTGAGTAAAATTTAGATAGACGATAACTTGGAGCAGCATTTATACTTGCTAATAAAAGAAATATTTTAAAATATTTTTTGCAATGAAAAAATATTCTCAATACTTTGACTATTAAAAAATATTGATTACTAACATAAACAAACATAAAGTTGGAAGTTTACATTAAATTAAATAGAAATAAATCAATCACAATCGGTAGATAATAATTTACAAAATAACACAACATAATATATATTAATTGTATATAATATTACAACAGCTAGACTATACAGAGTCAATATAACTGAACCTCACCTTTTTTAAATCGGTTTAAAAGAAACACAAAATAAAGTATTATCCTAATATCCACAGAGTATGCAGACGCCGGTCCGCGGCAGCTATTTACAAACACCGATACTCGTTTACTGCTCTCCCGAACATGTTGTTCTGAATCTCATCCTATACAATGAAATTGAGCACGTCATTGCTTGTAAAATAGACTTTATCAAACATAAGGTATCTATTGCATTCTTATTCACATCAAATATACTCTATTTTAGACCCTATTTCTATATAGCATAGAATTGAAAATCGTATAACAATTTGCGTATATTTGGCATATCGATGTTGTACGTTTTGTATAACCCATTGTATGTAAAGCGTCTATCGCAATGGAATAAGGTTGAAAATCATTTGGAATTAGTTTGATAGTGTATTGTGCATATTGCTGCATCGGTTGGAGCTGGTACACAAGTTTGTGTCAGCTTAGGGCTGATGAATTTGTTTGGTTTGAGATGAGATATTATACACAATCTCTATTAAAGCTTTTGAAATAGAGACTGTTGCACTAATTAAGTTTCTCATATACGTTAAGTTATTAGAATATATTCTTAATAATATCATAAGCACGTGTAGGTATAGGTTTCTCTTTGTTTCAACACAACAATGAAGACTTGATGGGAAACGTAACAGAAAGACAGTAGAGACTTCCTTTTTCACTAAATTTAGTAGTTTAAAAGTTACTTAAAGACCAGTCATTAGTAAAAAATAATAACATAAACTTACCTATAGGTCATTTACAGTCGCAGCCCTAGCCCTCTTCGTTCAGCCAAAACTATTGAGGCGTTGTATTTTTAGAAATCCATCCAGTCGTCTCCGGGGACAGACCGACAAAATGCAATGAAAAGGCAAAACACGGTGTGGTGATAAAGATTTTACTACTGGACATTTGGGTAGCTTGTAAAGAGTAGCATCGAACGTCAGGTGGTTTGGTATTGAATTTGCCATCTAAATTACTTTCAAAAATTTCAATGCGTCTGCTTTTTTATAGAATTTTTATTTAACATTTGTCTGACTTAGGTACGTGTACGTATTTTTAACAATTTGCATAACTTTGTCCCGTTAAATCGTTCGGATCAGAAAATTTGTCATTCTCACCAAAATTGTTTAATATATTTAAAAGCCCCATTAAAATTGGTTACGTTCGTTCCATTTCATCGTTCCATCATTTTTGGAAGACATATTTTCATTTATAATCTAGGAATTCTAAACTAAACGTCAAACGTCTCTAACTTCTTAACCAGTTGTGATAATAAAAGTTTTGCGGAAAGATCTAAGAAGTTCATGCATTAAAGCGATCGTCGAAAGTCTTGGAAAACGTAAAATAGAACGTTATATCGTCGGGACTTATGTACTTAAAGTTTTGCTCCAAGGATTATGGTGATGTACTCGCTTTTATAATAGAATTCAGCAAATTCCATATTGCAACAGTTTGCACATCTTAAGGGAATTCAATTATTTGGCTGAGCTATTTTGCTCCGGAACTCTGCAAGGGCGGACCAGTGTTCCACTTTAGTGGACTAACGAATAGCTCACACTAACAAAATTATCATTATATTATATGAAACTTTGTACCTACAGTAGTTGCTAGTTTCTTATAGGTTACTAAAATTTTGTTTATTTTCATAGTTTTATTAATAATTCCCGACCTACTTTTGCTTCGCTATAACCTGCGTCTTTCGGTAGCTTTTTGTAGAGCAAAGATTTTTTGTAAGAATTTTATCACATTAAGCACGTACGAAAACGTACTTTGAATGTTTTGAACGGTATTTAAATGGTATAAAATTTAAGTAAAAGTATTATTAAAGAGAATTTCAGCTTTCTAAGATTTCTATAGTAAAAGTTCACTTCCAAGTAAATCTTTGAAGATTGTAACTTTTACGTGAAATACATAGAAGAAGAAGAATAATATTTACAACTAATTTCAAATGCTTTTATCTAAATTAACGTTATCTGCATAATTTGACGTGTGCATATACTAGTAGAACGTACAATATGCTATTCAATATCATATTGTGTACGATGGCTGTGGTTAGGCGGAACTATGGAATAATCTCTATACATTTGAAGTTTTGGTGAATCGAACATATAGTTTGTGTATATCTGTTTGTATATATATATATATATATATATATATATATATATATATATATATATACACACACATATATATATCTACACTAGCGACTCACCCTTGCTTTGCTCGGGTTCTTCCCGTCGTTTTGATGGTTAGTATGGAATAAAGATACTACACCTATTATATTAGTTGAGTTTGAGAAATGATTGATTCCCCATACAAACTTTCATTACCTTTTTCACCCTCTTGAGGGATAATTTCAGGAATAAAAACTATCCTATGTATTTCTCAGGGTTTCAAACTATCTTCATACCAAATTTCATCTAAATCGGTTCAGTAAATTTTTAGTTTATCCATTACAAAAAAAAATTACTCCTTATAATTTTAGTATAGATAATCGAACATAAAACCTATCTAGGTATATATATAAATCCATTTTCATCATATAATATATAATTATACAGTAGCATTGAACATTGAATGTTTGCAAAAATATATTTTATCATATTCTTTTTCTTTTCTTAGCTCGAAAAAATGAAAGATTAACTAAATGATATGTAAACATCATGATGTAAAGAAGCAATAACCTCTAATGGGAGATTTAATCAAATCGCAACGCGGCATCGTGTATAATACGTCTATTTAGACTCCTGTCGGTATCTAATCTATGCGCCGATTTGCAAGACAGCGTTTTCTGTTCTGAAGAAATCGCCTCGAGAATTACCCCTGAAAAACCTAATAAACCTACGGATACTCGACTGAAAATCACGTAAATATTGGTAGAAGGTATTGCAAATAATCTTAAGCTACACTTAGAGAGAAAGCCATACTATACTGTGGTGATAACAACGTGAAACATCGTTATGTGCAAGAAAATCTGGGAGCAAAAGTAATTTCAGATTATAGTTCATAAAACTAGACATAAAGTTAGACCAGCCAGTTGTGGATACATGTTACTTGTGTATTTATATGGCTTGGCATATTTTCACAGAGTGACGTCTTATATATTGCTTGGCCTCAAATGAGACATGAGTATTCCCTAGTTTAGGGGTTGGCAGATCCACCCTTAGGTCAAACTATCCATAGCCGACGCTCCATTAAGACAGGGGAGGTTCCGTTGGATTTTAGCTGGTAGTACTGGCTTCGCCGGTGAGTTGGCATTTCGTGCCTAGACTGATGTATTTACCAACGTAAAAAAGAAGGTCAAACTATCCATTAAAATAAAGAATCACTAAAACCGGTTTAATATAATAATGTATAATCAAAAAAACCACCCAACTCATATTTTTCAAAAATTCGCAAACAATAATTATGTTGCAAAATTTAGAAAAAAAAATAACTACATAATATATGTATATGTAATGAGCAGCGAGTGAGTTTCCATCGTAAGGGTTGTGACGCGTAATCGCCTCGTTCCGCGACAAATAGCAACTTTATTCAAATCAGAAGGGATTTGTTTTAAGCAAATGACAGCTGAAATTAATTTTTGTTTTGGCAAAGCCTTGTAAAGCGTCCTCCTCTCAATATCCTTCAAAGGTCGAAGAGTATTTTCTTAGAAATGGAATAAATTCTAACAGGCTTTTGTTATTTTACTAATCTTACGGAATGAAAATAATATGTAGCTTAGTCAGGACGAATTTCAAACTTATAAGAGGCCTATTAAAATTTAAGGGTTAAACGTAAACTGTCACTTTTAAAGAGTTACTTTTGAGCATAAATGTGGGTGTGCGTGTGCATGAAATTCATTGGTGAATTTCAAAATGCATGTGTCATTTCGCTTCAGAATTTCATATTATTATTCTTTAGCAACAAGTAGTATTTATAATATAAAAGATTATAAAATTAAATGTAATATTGTAAGCTTATTTCTACCAATCAATCAACATCGTAGCTAGTTTGTGACGTTGAAAACCTAAAGAGAGAATTTTAAAAAATATTGATCAAGTGCAAGACATAATGAGAGGTTTTATAATCACACAATATGTTTATGTTATAATATAAGTATCTAAAAATTATTTTTTAGTTTAGGTCTTATAAAATTGTTACTAAAATTGTCTAGCGTGAGTCCGAATAATGACTTGGCCCTTTTTTTAAATTTGTTGTTTTACATCTTTTTTTGCAACGCCATCTATGATTTTATATTCAAACTACATTTACTTCCACAGCTTGGTGCTGTTTCAGAAAAAAAATATAGATGGCACGGTATGCATAGAGGACGCTTATGTTTTGAAGCGCCATCTAGTGTATTCTTGTAAAATTAAATGAACGCAATTCCCTTGTACTTGCGCTACTAGATACTGCAAGAAAAAATGGCTAGATGGCGCCAGCACAAAAAAATATATTTAATAAGATTGGCCATTGGTCTATTCAAATTCTTGAACGTGAAACTTTTTTGTTTTATTCAATGTATAGACATGTATAACTAAGTTGAAAACATAATAAAATAATTACCTACAAAGTTTTTGCATTCAATAAAATAAATACTGTACAAAAAATTTGTCCCATGCAATATTTGTAAGATTGTAAGATCTTAATAAATCTTTTAAGAGCTGAAAAATCAAGCTTTAACAGATAAAAAAAATCATTTTTTTGTTTACTTTTACAATAAACAAACAATATTATATTTGAAATAGAAGGAAGACGAATTCACCAACGATAAACTAATGGTAATGACATTGGACTGATAAATACTTATTTGTTATCGCGATCATCGTAACAAGTTATATAGTACATATTTGAAACGCAGCCGCAGGTGAAATTCAAATAAATTATGATGACTTGACTTTATAATGAGTTTTGTAATATCACCTAACTATTTTATAAGGCAATCAAAAAGAGACTGACTTTTGATCTACAATTATGACTGGCAAAATCTCAAGGGAAGTGAGTTTTAAAACTGGAGTTTAAAAGCTTCGAAGTAAGATTGATATCGAAAAGTTAAAACTTAAAAGTAATAATATGAGTCTAAAAGTAAAATGATAGAGCTTCCAGTTTTCATGAACAACTAGCTTTATTCAAATGTGCTTTTAATTAAAATCATTTCAAAGTTCATCCTACAAGAATTGTAATAGCGCGTTAAATTCTAAAATTTCTTGTTCAATTTTCTTTAAGTTATGCTTTGAATAATTCAAATGTTTCATAGAATTAATAAAATTAAGTTAACAAAGTTAGGTATGGATGGCATCTTATCCTACGGCACTAAATTCGGTATTTATTTGCCAAGGAGCAGTTAAAATGATTTTAGTTCTGCCGAATTTAGCAAGACGGATGTTTTAAAGTTTTTATTTATGGTTGTATCATTATAATATTATATATTTTAGAAAATAATCATATTTTTTGGTTGAATTGGAATAGTTAAAAAAACTTAATAAAAATCGACTTCCAGGCACTAAAATGTAAAAAATAACTAAACGGGGGTTTTCATTTAGAATAGATACCTAATCAGATATTTTCGAAGTCGGTGCCAGCGGACAAGATTCTTCGAGTAATCGGTGAACATACATAAAAAAGATTCCGACGAATTGAGAACCTCCTCGTTTTTGGAAGTCGGTTAATAACTGTGAGATACTATTTACATATTACCTACTTATAAAAAAATGCAGATGAATTAAAAACCTGCTGCTTTTTGAAATAAATCAAAAATAGGCTTTCATGTTTAAAAAGAGACAACATTATTTATGGACTTGACTGTGGTATAATAAAATCGAACAAGTCTTTTTTATGTGCTGCCATCTATGCTGTAGAAATTGAATCGTTTTGTGGACATGTAAAAACTTCCTAGTATTCACTTTTATCTATAGATGGCGCTTTATTATTTTGCATATTTAATTAAACAATTTACCAGATTAATAAAATTAAGTATTAACGTATAATAGTTTCATTAACATTTATTGTAACCGAGATGAATCTAAGTGTACGTAATTGTTTTATTTATGTAATTTAGTGAAAATCATAATCTCGTACAACATTATGTCATTTTGACATTTTAGACGTAATAATCAAATGGAAATGTTATTGATGTATTAAATTTCCTTTAAATTCATTAAGATTTCACCAAAATATCTGTTTTATTGACATTTTACACTAAATTTATTTTAATTTTATCTTTAATAAGAGACACTTTAATCGCTTACCTCACACTAAATTATTATGCCCCATAGTGTGTCTCGTAGGGATGTCTCAAGGACTCAACGTTGCTTACCTGAAATAATAACAATCATAATATTTAACCGGAACTTATAAATAATCAATGATACTTACTACTCCTATAAAATCTATAATTCGTTTATTATGTAAAAAGTGGATATCTAGAACTGCCTTGCATTTTTAGATACTGATTTTATCTATACTAATATTATAAAGAGGAAATATTTTTTATTTGTTTCTTTGTTTGTACCGAATAAGCTCCAAAACTACTACACCGATTCAGATGAAAATTGGTACGAAAATGGTTTGAGACCCTGGGAAGGACATAGAATAGTTTTTATCGCTTATCGAGTCGCTATTTCTAAATAAACTTAAAATCTACCTACAACCTCGTACGATTTCTCTAGTAAAACTCCATATAAGATTAGAAAAAAGCATTTTGTTTTTGTAAAAAATTGTATTATAGGCACAATTAATTAAAAATTGAATATGACTTGTAAATAAGCTTGAAAATGTTCTTTTTATGTATAATATGTTTTATAATTTAAACTTTCTTTTTTCTTTATCTCAAAGGGGGAAAAGGTTAGAGTGATACTATAACTAATGATTAAAAACTTTAACTTTTGCTTTATTCCCAAACACTTATAACCTTCTCACAGTACGACAAACTGACACTTATGTGACGAATAAAATTGTTAATTAAAACAAATAATTAAATTATTGAAATCCTTTAAACAAGAATCACAAGTCGAGTTGAATTGAAACATTTCATATTCTTATGCGAAAACAAACGACGGCATAGAACGTAGAAATAATTTCTTCGAATTCAGCATTTTAATAAAAAAACCATCACTGCCTTTTGTCCCATAGATACGGAACAAAGAGCGGTTATTTTCAAATGCATAGCCAAAATCGAATGATGTGTCGCCATCAGACAATGCAGCTTAATGAAACCGTCTGCGAATAAAAATGTATAAGAATCCATCGAAGGACATTTTCAATTCGGTCCCGAGATACGGCGAGTAAATAAAACTTTTAGAAGCAATTCTCGCGCCAACTTTCATTTGAAAGTCGCGATTCCATACCTTTCGTTTGTCGTATTATAGAGATGTTTTTATGTTAGCAATATTTTTCAAGAAAATATTTCTTCAATAAAAGCGTAGATGAAGAAGTGATGGAGAATTCTGATTTCACTTTTGTTGTTTCTTCAGATGTCTGTTTGTTTGGGTGTCGATTTGTCCACTTCAAATAAATTATGTCTTTATCAGGACTTTCTAACGTAACGTTTAAATGTTTCAATTGTAAGGTTGCATTTATATATATATTTAGTGTTTTAATAGAAAATAATATATTTGATTAATTTGTAATGATTTATGTATAAGGCATTTACTTATGAGACCTTGGCCGATAGGAATGTGTTTTAAAAATAAATAAAAAAAGGGCGCGGATATTCGGTTGTTTTCCCGCGCTTTTGCACAGAGATGTCGGTACTCGGTACCGCCTGATAGGTCACTACGAATTGTTTGTAATACTGAAAATTATGATTATAAATTATGTAACTCACTGACGTTTCTAAAAGTACTGAATATAAGCAAGGAATATCAAGTTTTATTACGGACTCTACACAATTTAATATATTTTTTAATTTATATTCATAATCGATTGAAGTATGTTACAATTTACACATAGGCTATTTTTAACGATGGACATAGAGAATGGACTGAGCAATACTATCACGAAATTGACCACTCTCTAGAAAGAGAAAGCGAACGTGCGGTCAATACTCTGTCCCTGTTATTCCAATTTGAATTTATAAATGGAATATAAAAAAATTATAATATTATAATGGAATAAATATCTATCTGGAATAAATATCATTAATCATACTTCAATTAGTATAGAAGGCTTCTGGCCGCACTTTGCAATCTCTATGACGTCTATGTTTTAACAAATATACCTACTACGTACTAGGACTGCTACGTAGTTATAGGTGTACTAGCATTGCCCGCGGCTCCGCTCGCGTTCAGATGACCAAAAATCATATTCTTAGGTTTTACATATTAGTATACTCTTACATTGCAGTTTTTGTATTTTTTCTCAGAAATGAGATATTTTTTTGCGGTAAAAAGTATCCTATATGTCGACCCGGATAACCAGCTATCATAATACCAAATTTCATCAAAATCCTTTCAGTGGTTTTTCTATGATGCGGTAACAGACAGACAGACAGACAAATATTCTAAAAATTATAGATTCGGCCTCTGTATCGATAGTAATGTCTATTTCAATAAGATTTTCCAAAAAATATCTAATGTACAGATTCGGCTTAGTTACAATTTTATTATATGTATAGATAGAGATGTTACGTATTTTTAACTGCTTTTTTAACTCGAGAGTAACGTTTCAATGCCCAGTGGGATCACTTGACGCCAACGTCTGCGTACTATATACTACTGATATTCAATATTCACTGAGCAGTTCAAAGTTAAATTATTCACAGTATGAATATTTAAAAAGATATATATTTATCCATACTTAAGCTCACTAACATATGAAAGCTGAATCATAAATAGTACAGCAAAGTACATAAAATGCTTATTCTTACTCTATAATATTAAACCATATCATTTTCAATATATCATTTTAATAGGTTCCTCACGGGCTTAAACAGATATTTAATTTAAATTTAAAAGTGTAAAATTGACTATCAAAAGTATTTGTAAATAGTCTAATTGAATGTATATATTTTTTTAATGTATCTAAATAATTCACATAATGTAAATCAGTTTGCATTTAAATTAATGAAAAAGTTAACTTTAGTTTTAGAAGAATTTCCGCTATTTTTATTTATTCATACGGACAGACGGACGCGTCTTCGAACAATTAATCACTTTTTCTGAGACAAAATATAAGCAACACCCGTTTTGAGAACGTAAACTATATTTCATAATTAATTGTGGAAACGTAACATACATACAGACAGAGAGACATAACAAATTTAGAATTTTGCTTCTGACATTCCTAGAACCAAGCAGTGTCAACATAAAAGTAAACAATTTACCTAACTTCTTATCAACAACCGCATCAAACATTAGCGATGAGATAAATATAAATTATCAATAAATAAATATATTAAGACATTAACACACAGCACCATCTAGCTCCATGATAAGCTACGAGGCTTGTGTTATGGATACCAGATAGTTGATACACTATACATATATAATTTTAATAATATTATAAATATAAGCACCCATGACTGGAGCACAAACATTCGTGCTCATCACATAAATGAATGCCCCCAGCGGGATTCGAACCCGCAACCGCTGGTATATCAAGTAGGGTCACTACAAACTGAGCCAAACGTGTCGTCAAATATTAATGAATTCTCCCTAAAAATTTAGAAATTAGACGAGTTCCATTATATTTTTAATTAATTATCTACATACAGGCAAAATGTCAATTTCTTAGAACATAATACAGATTGAATGTTACGGTGAAAGGCGTCATTTTGTAAAATTTGCATAATATTAAGAAAAATTAATAAAGCGGTCATGTTTCACTCTAATATTTCCAGTCGAGGGAATAATTTCACGTCGCTGAACAACGTTTAAATATTTTATGAATTTCATTAAAATAATGAAATTATTGAATAATATATAAAGAAGGCCTTATAGGTTATGTTTCATAAGCATAAGAATCTTTGAAGGTGATAACCCACCACTCTGTTAGTTATATTATAATGGTGGGTTGTTCTGAAAATTGTTCGATACAAATACAGTCATCATGCGGGAATCAAATCCATAATGATTCATACGGTGTGTAGTGCTATTTTACTACCTATGCCACAAGAGATTTTTATTATCATTAGTAACCCGCCTTTCCCATTTTGAGTACAATATCATCAACATGGGCGTTCTTTAAATAACACTTATTAAAATAAGCCCTATGAGCGTATTATAATCAGTTTTTAAAGGTATTTTCCGTGATGTGGGATAGATCACTATAAGGGTATCTCACATTAATGTTATAAATACGAAAATATTTTTAAATAAAACTATCTTTTCGGATTATTTTATTTTCCCATTGGGAACCAAAAATCAAAATAAATCCGCGAAATAATCCGAAAAAATAGTTTTATTTAAAAATGTCAAACATTCGCGTAAATCTAAGAAAGTATTATTCGAAAATATTGTAGTTTTAGATTATACTGTCTTAGATTTACGTGAATATTTGACATGTTAAATAAAACTATCTTTTCGGATTTATTTCCCGAAAATATTGTTTTATTTGTAGATTTAGGTAGGTAATATCTGAAAGTATTGACTACTAACCGATTCCTAAAATCCTTTCACTAATAGAAAAACCTTCAGTAATATTACCGCTGAGTGCAACAGCATTTAAAACAGCCAATACTCTATTTTTATTATTATTGTAGTTATATATTTTATTATTGTAGTTTTTTAAACGACAATAGCCCATAATAACTTTCAACCCCTATTTACGTTAAGGGATAAATCAAAGATCCTTACTTTGCGATCACATTCGCTTCACTTTATATAAAGTCCTAAGTATCTCTTGTGCAAAAACGCACTTTTACTTTGTCTGTCTGTTAGTGTTAGAGTTTTATTAATTTAACAGTAAGATTAAGAAAATTCTCTGTATATAATTTTGCCAAATAATTTGCCCACTTATATTCTTTGATGTAAAATAATTTATATTAACTGCTGAAATGCCAAAGTTTCGCTGCGGTCTGGAGTAATGCGGAATAAAAGTTACAAATTAATTCGGGAAACCCTTGGGGAGCTACCTCTTTGATCAGTGGGTCAGCCTTTCAATCGGCTCTTTCTTATCTAAAGCCTGTATATTTTCTAATTAAATTCAAAATAAAGAGATTGATCTTAATTTTTTTTTTCAGTACCTGACCCACCGAGCACCGCTCGGATTTTTTGGTTGAAAAGTACAATTTTCTTTAAAAAAAAATCTAAAAACTTGAATAAATACAAAAAAAAATAACAAAAATAAATTATACCTTTGCATCCGTCCGGGTTTCGACACCTATGATTGTCAATCTTGCGCCTTTTTTAAAAAAAACTAAAAACTTGAATAAATATTCAAAAATAAATAAAAGTAAAAACTTTGTATGCGACCAAGATTCGAACCTGGACATGTGTGATTCTGCCGTTTCCGAGATTCAGATTATATATATATATATATATGTACAAGAATTGCTCGTTTAAAGATTAGGATTAGGATTTATGAAGATTAGCTTAATTATTTCTTAACTAAAGAGGTACGTAGGTTCAAAATTACCTTCAAAGTATTATTCAGCCATATTTTACAGCCATAACGGTTTTTTTTCCAATATGGAGACCTTATAAGCACACATACGTGACTATCTGTCACACTTGTGTCTTCTAACCTACTAAACATTAGAATCTGTCCTAAAGTTATATACAAAGAGGTGTTTTACGTTACGTTAGAGTAACGAATATGATCTGGGTTGTAAAAATAAGTAAAGCCAGCGTAGATAACTAGTCCATTAATCTAGTAGAGGTAAGATTTGTAGGTTTAGATGTAGGAAGTAATCTCCAAAATTACTCATCGAATTTCCATATTCTTTCATCAATATTTGGAAATATCCTAAAATAATAGGGCTTTATAACATGAAATGCAAATAAAATCATCTAGGGATGCGTAACATTACCCTGTAACTTCCCTACTAATTTATACATGCATGTTCTAATCTACATAACGTATGTATGTTTGTGTATAAATTACCTATAAATTGCAAGCGATACTCATAAATCGTGCAACAGTCAGGAGTCGAACTAGCTCCCTATCGCAGTTAGGAGACAAGCGACGCGTAAATTTTGATACAACATGGTACAACTACGTATAATGTGAACTTGAAAGAAAAAATGGCTATACTGTACAAAGCCTGTCCAGTATGATCCAATACCACTATTTATTACATCTGATTTTAATACAGATATACAAAAAACGAAAAACAAAAAGAATTTTCTTAACTTTATTTAATGTATGGAGGACCGATATGTAATTAGTGCTAAAATTAACAGGAATATAATTTTATATTCATAGTACTATACTATTATATGTACAGACTAGCAACAATTTATCGTACAAATAATACTCTGATTTAAATTATCAGGTTTTTTAAATGATATTTTTTTTAATTTGAAAATATGCATATATTGTTATATGAAAAAATATTTTTAGAAGGAGAGGTAATACTTTTAAGATATATTATTACATATTAAGTTTTTAAGCTCCACACTCGCCGTGTTCGCAGCGCGCCGGCCGGTACCGGGCCCACTCGATAGACCAGCATTCTGATCAGGAGTCAGACATTTTCAAATAAATATTCATTTTTAACTACGGTCATATTTTTAAGTGTAATTTTGTATTTCTGTATTATAATTGCTTATAGGATATTGTAAAACTAGCTTGTTCTCTATCAACTAGATTTATCCTCGCTTGGCTACCTGCGGGAACATATACGGGTACATCCCTAATTGACTATCAGTAACCTACATGTTACTCCAGGTAATAATCTATCTCTTCCAACGTGCGTTCACCTTGTCGTGGTGGGGTCCTCAGTAGCTAGTACTTGTTCACTTCAAAGTAAGATAAAGCAGTTCAGTATTAAAACCGTACATAGATTTAGAAATAACTCTATTTTATTTTTATGGTGCTTAGTGCAATATCGAGCAGACAGTCCACCTGCTGGAAAGCAGTACCTATCCCCCTAATACCTACGGTTCATAAACTTAGGTTTTATGTAACAAAAATGCAGAAGCACCGATGCGGTGTCACTGTGAGGACTAAGATGATATGCCGCTTGCCTGTAATCGCGCTGGCTACCTTATCCTTCAAACCGGAACACAACAATGTAATCATTGTTGCTTGGCGGGTGAAATAGATAAGGGGGCGGTACCCATCCAGTCGGACTTCTCAGGCTTGAAAAGAGTCCTGCCACCGGAAAAACCGGTATACACCCGTAATATGTTTAATTGTTTAATTTCAATGCTAAAGTCCGATTTTTTTGGAAGAATGGTATGGAGCTACTTTTACATGAAAACAGATATACCAAACATACCAAAAACACTCAAATTGAGTATTTACTCTTTTGAAGTTGGATAAAAACTGAACAAATAAAAGTGTGAAAACGACTGATCGTGGATCCGTCAACAGGAAACTAGGACGAATGAAATCAATTCGAATTTCCTCGCGTTACTCACTTTCCGGGGCAGAAACTTTTTTATTTTCCCCGGGACTGACTTTGACGAAGGGACTTTAGAAAACTTTAATCGACGAATGCATGTATATTGTATATGTGTAGGGTTTGTGCTACTTTCGCAAAATTTTGTTTATTATATAGTCAAATAAATTGAAAAAATATTGACATAATTTTTTTTTAATTTGTTGGAATATTGGAGTATGTGTATTGTATTTAGCCCTTTTGATGTTTTCCTTCACCATAAAATATTTTTTTAATCATTTTGAAAATGATTCACACATGAAAATATCAGAGGTGCGAGACCCGCGATTTGAACCTTCACTCGGTTTCCTGCCACTGGGCTACCACTACTGCTCGGCTACCACTGCCTATTTGGGTAAAATAGGATTAACTTCGGCATCAGAAGGTCCCACCTTTATTATGTTTTTTTGTATATATATTTCCAATGCGTTGTTATATTTTGTTACGTTTGGTTGGTAGATATAAAATATAAAAATTCGATGAAATGAAATATAAGAATTCGATTCAGAAGTGTTCGTTAAGGTTTATTTGATTTTGATTTGATTTTGGTTAGCTCATAGCCTTTACAAACCTGAAGATATGTAGGGCAAGTTCATCTTTCCCTTCTAAGATATATGTTAATGATATTGATAAATCGTATGCTGTCGATCAAACCAAGACCTTGAGATTAGCTCGATGTTATGTGTTTTGATATAGGAATATATTTTTTATAGCATATGCATGAATCATTCATCTATAGAAATAAATAATGAAGTGTCTGTTTGTCATGACAAAATATCAGCTTTTTACTAAATGCATATAAAATTACGTATGGTAGGTACATATAAGAAAAACACAATTTAAAAAAAAAATGTTTGTCTGTCTATCTGTTTGTTCTGGATAATTTCTGAATAGCTTGACTGATTTTGAGTTGATTTTCACTAGCCAAAAACGCATCTAAGGACGCATCCGAGCGAAGCTACGCGACAGTTTTAGTTTCGCGATAGTTTTCAGTCTGCCCGTGACCACGGCTGGTGCAACCCAATCGAAACGTCGGGAACAAAGTATATAGCCACTAAAAAATTCACGCATTTATTTTTTCCCGAAGTGTAATTATTATGTCAAAAAAATATATAGAGAATATGATCGTAATAAATTGCTCTAAAGTTAACCGATCACAAGCACACTAACAATTAAACATAATATAGAAACTGTGTAAAATTATCCTACTACATAAGTTTACCATATATCTATACATAAAATAAAATTCTAATTAAGTCAAATCTGTACATTAAATATTTTTTGGGAAATCTAATTGAAATAGACATTATTATTGATATAGAGTCCGAATCTATAGTTTTTAGAATTTTAGTCTGTCTGTCTGTCTTTCTGTTTGTCTGTCTGTCTGTCTTTCTGTTTGTCTGTCTATCTGTTACCGCATCACGAAAAAACCACTGGACAGATTTTGACGAAATTTGGTATGATGATAGCTGGTTATCCGGGTCAACATATAGGCTTTTTACCGCGGGAAAATATCTCATTTCTGAGAAAAAATACAAAAACACAAAAACTGCATTGTAAGAGTATACTAATATGTAAAACCTAAGAATTAGGTTTTTGGTCATCTGAATGCGGGCGGAGCCGCGGGCAATGCTAGTGTTTATATATAAATATTCAGTACTGTATAATAAAATTGTAAAAAATGTTATAGCAATATTGTAGTAGTAAATGAATATTATTACAAGAACACTCTCGTAAAACAATATTTTATTTACAAAGCGAAAACAAACCACTTAACCTAATTTCTACATGCACTGCTTCTAATGCTGATATTCCCGCTGTGGCTGTACTGAGCACTCCGTCATTTAAGTTAATATCTAAATGACTAATAAAATAGACCGTGTAGTGTGTACAATACTATCATTTGTCCGTAATTTTTCCTATTTTTCATACTTAATCTGTTAAGGTGGGTCACCTTTTTTTGGGCCATTTTTCTTTTATTTTTCCTATAAAGTCAAGATTCTTATTTTTATAGCTTTTCGATTCGCTGCGCAGAGCTGGCTAGGTAATTAAAAAAATTGGTGTTTATTAGTTTTATTGGTAATTTTTCAATACTTTTAATACTAACTACTTTTTTAACTGATGTCAATTGCACTGTGCTACTCATCCACAACTGTCTTATCTAATGTTTAAATCATATAATCCATGCCATGTAATGTTCCTAAGACCCTGATTACATATTTTGCTGAATTGAAAATCTTTCTATTTTTTGAAGTCAATAAAAGAAGATTATATCTGGAAGGTATAATCTACTTATTTTTCTCTTAGTCATAAACATAAATGATCGCAAAATTTCTTGAACAAAACTTTAACAGAAATTTTATAATTCCTAGTTACGTTATAACGTTTAGTATAAATTTCTCAGAGATGAGATATTTTCCCGCAGTAAAAAGTATCCTATATGTTGACCTGGACAATCAGCTATCATCATAGCAAATTTCATCAAAATCCCTCCAATGGGTTTTCCGTGATGCGGCCACAGATAGACAAACAAAAATTCTAAAAATTATACATAACATTCGACCTCTGTATAGATAATAATATCTATTTCAATAACATTTTCAAAAAAAAAAATTATGTGCAGATTCGGGTAAGTTAGAATTTTATTATATATATAGTAGATTACGTATACTATCCATATTTTTTCTTTGTAATTTTGCTTTTTGTTTTGCTACCATACTAGTAGGTAATGTTTACATTTTTACTTCCATATTAAAAATCTAAATATCTTTACCATTTCTTTTAAACAAACTTCATATAAGATATATCTGGTAAATTTTGTTATCGAGTCTTCCCACTGACAGATGTCTGATCCAACGCGTCGACGCTGCGGTTTGGGCGAGTTTCTAATGAAACCAATTTGCTTCAACTTGTGCTTCATCGTTTTGCATTCCTATACTTCGTTACATTGTTGTGTAGTTGCTAACTACGAATACTTGCCATTTTGATGAGAACTAAATTTCTCATTTCAAGTACTTTTGTAACAAACAAAAAATGTTTCAAAAACTTTCTCAAAATTCCCGGTACATTTTTTGGAACCGTTTAATATTTTATTCACATAAATTTTATGATGGATGATAATGAATAAAATATATGATTCTATGTATAGTTAATAGAAAAATAAAGTATTCGATATGATGTTCTTCACTTTTCTAAAGCGAAACTGAAAATTCTATAATTTATAACAGTGCATCGGATCGAAACAAAAACATACACAACAAATCTTTTAAATATAATTATTTAAATATCAACTTCTGCTTTTTGCATCAAGACTATAATAATCTATGATGATAATATCAAAAAAAAATTTTAAAAAAAAAAACGACTTCCGGGCACTGAATTGTAAAAATAACTAAACAGAGGTTTTTATTTAGAAAAAATAAAAACCAGCCGATGGAAAGAAAATCTAATATATTACGATACGTAAAATACATTACCTATTACATATTCATATCTTAAAATATTGTCGGCTGGCACCGACTTCGAAAATATCTGATTAGGTATCTATTCTAAATAAAAACCTCCGTTTAGTTATTTTTTACATTTTAGTGCCCGGAAGTCAGTTTGTTTTTAGTTTTTATTTGTCCATTTTTAGTGTAGACGTAATAAGCAGGTAATTTATTAGAAGAAAGTTTTTTAATAACATGTTCGATTAAGCAATATATTTTAAAAATTAATTTATTTGTTTATTTTTTTAAGAACCGCTTGACCGATTTTAATAAAATTTAGGTATATGGGACCACCTGGAAAGTATACCCTTTGAAACAAAAAAAAAATCCAAATCGGTTTAGGCGTCTTCGAGTAATCTGTGAACATACATAAAAAAAGATTCCGACGAATTGAGAATCTCCTCCTTTTTGGAAGTCGGTTAAAAAAGTAGCACTGAAGTCAAGTTATTAATATATCTTTAGAAAAAAAAAACTCATCGTATCGATATGAGGAAGAGTAAAACGATATCCGTCAGTACATATGTGATACTAAATCTGATTTTAGTGAACCTAACGACTAACCTTCTCCAGTAGAGGCGGTGAAATATCCCACAGCACCACAAAACCAACAGAACTAAGCCATACACCAATGTAAACAGTCATATATTTATGGAACTCCCAGCTGTCAGCCCGACACGAACTCGCCAACTTTGGGAATCTCATTACGCTTTATCTGTTTGATTGACACGCCACCATCTGATAAATTGTTGAATGCAACTTGTACGTTACTAAATTCCCCTGGAAACCTATCCCTTCACTTTCCTTCCTGTTTTATAACAATGCGAAGAACACTGAAGAATGTACAGTTGGAATTCTTGTGTCATAACACTAGATTGTGACTTATTTTAAAATTTTTAGCTTAAAATTAGTTTTAAATAAAACTATTTTTCGGATTTTTTCGCAGATTTATTTTGAATTTTGAGCCACAATTGCTGTAAAGCATTTGAAACGTCAAGAAACCAAAATCCAAATAAAACCGTCAAAAAATTGGAAAGGATAGTTTTGTTAAATTTGTCGAATACTAGCGTAACTCTAAGAAATTATTGTTAAAATTTGTTTTCCCTTTCCCCTTTCCTTTAATATTAGGGAGATCAGACCACCACGCTGGCCAAGGGCGGATTGGCGGATTTCACATGTCTTTTGAAAACTTTCTAGGTTCTCTCAGACATGCAGATTTCCTCACGATGTTTTCCTTCACCGTAAGGCAAGTGGTATAATGTTGGAAATGATACGCATATGAAAATATCAGAGGTTGACGGTTGACGAGACCCGAGATTTGAATTCGGCTCACGTTCTACTGTTAGTATAACAAAAAGATAAAATTTATGAATTTGGATGGCGGAAGTAAACACCGGAAGTACATATACATAATATCTTTCAGTGTACTAGATTATAATATATTACAGTATATTAAGAATTTCCTATAAGATATAAATGACTTACAAAAACTTTTATATTTTTGAAGAGCACAATTTAAAGTTAGTGCTTAAGCTAAGCGGGGATCGCTAGTCCTGGGCTATAATATTAACATCACAATATATGAAAAATTTATGAAATCTCAATAATAACCAAAAGCCCGGTATCTGCGCGGACCATTGACTCTTCAATCGCTTGTAAAAATCAGAACCATTCACGAACATTGAAGCCGCGTCATAACTCAATTGTTATGATCTTTTTAACTTCCCACCCTTCGCATAAACTACACCATAAGATAGCTTTAACTAGCGAGCTGGATCCATGGATTCTTACGTTCCATTAATTTTTGATTTGATTTAAAATGAATTTTGTTTTGAATGTCTTCCGGACTTAATTGGTTTTGTCTTAATATTTTTTTTATATTCTCTATAGGTACATTTATGTTTAGCACAGTGTGTGTGTTTTTGTGTGTTTATACATATTTTCTTAGAAAATAAATATCTGATTTTATGATTGTTGCGTCAGAGCGATATGAAACTTTTTTTTTAATCAGTCTCATTAATAATAAGCTAGTTTATTTATAATTATTTTCATCTCATAATTATATAGAGTAAATAAATTGTGCAAAATATATGAATATATGAAAAACATTTTAATTCGAACTTGCCTCTCTGTAATTTTGCACGCGGTGTTAATCATTGTAAGTTGTAGATTGTGAAAGAACATCGACTATAATATGTATGCATTATAACAACTTAGATAAACTAAATCTATATCTATCCATATAATAAAAATCTGAGTCGAATCTTTACATAAAATATTTTTCAGAAAGTCTTTAGAAATAGTCATTATTATTGATGCAGAGGCCGAATCTGTAGTTTTTAGAATTTTTAGAATTTTCGTCTGTCTGTCTGTCTGGCAACGCATCACGAGAAAACCACTGGACAGATTTTGATGAAATTTGGTAAAACGACAGTTAGTCAACAGGGTCAACATATAGGATTATTTTACTGCGGATGCAGATCTCATCTCTGAGAAATGTATACTAACTTTGACTTGAATGATATAATTCTATAATTTTCTCAAAACTCCTATAAACATCAACTAAATTCACCACTATTCATAGTATAATCCAATTTTAAGTCTATGGAAAAGTAGAGTTCTTAAATAATCTTAAAATAAACTTATATATATTTACCACTGTACATTGTACAGTGTATATGTAATACAAACAGTACACGTACATCGTATATACGTCGCAGTGCCGGCGCCGCTTGGACGAGACTGCTTTTGTCTCAGCGGGTAGCTTTTCACGTTCTTAAATAACATCCTACTATTGAAAATTGATCTATATATATACGATATTTGGATACGATATTTGGATACAATACTTGGTCTAAGTTCACTTAAATTTCGTGTTTTAAAAAATTATAGGAAGTTAATAATCTATACCTATAATAAATTCTGACTCGAATCTGTACATTAAATATTTTTTGGAAAATCTTATTGAAATAGTCATTATTATAAATACAGAGGTAGAATCTATAGTTTTTAGAATCTTTGACTGTCTCTGCCTGTCTTTCTGGAAAGGAGAAAATATCTCATTTCTGAGAAAAAATACAAAAACTGCAATGTAAGAGTATACTAATATGTAAAACCTAAGAATTTGGTTTTTGGTCATCTGAACGCGGGCGGAGCCGCGGGCAATGCTAGTATAGTATATATTTAATTATGATGATTACGGTCAGTTAAATAAGGTTAGAATTTAAAATTAGGTTGTACTCATTTTCTATATAGGTATGGTGTGATGTGAAGTTTCATTACTTTTTTTGTTATAGTTAAATTGATAAGTAGGTTTATAAATATTTATGTACAAGTTTCAAATTATTCTTTTTTCATATAAAAATGCAGTGATGTTTGAATCTGAACTATCTTAGTTTCAACTACTAAGCATAAAAGATACTACTATAAGCAACTTTAAGTCCATCTTTATATAATTAAAGCTAAATAACCAACACAAACATTATTTCAATATAATACATAATAATATTACTCCTATAATGAAACCTCGAGTAAAGCGAGGTCCTCGAACAAAATTACCGTCTCAGCTTCCAAGGACATGTGAAAGGTTACTCGAATTTATTAAGACTATATCTTTTGGACGTTGGCTTGTGATCAAAATACCTTTTTGCCTGACTTCAAAAACGAAAGAGGTACTTATTCAATTTATTTGTGATTTTCTAAGTAAAATACCCAAAAGCTACTTCGCGAATGGTTCTCAATCATACATTTTTTAATTAAATGCTAGCGTTTACTACTAACGTGTCTACGTTTTAACGTTTAGTATGGTTTTCTTAAAGATGTGATAGCTTCCTGCAGTAAAAAGTACCCTATATTATTTTAAAAAAATAGCATGCTGTGATAACCTGCAATTAAAAGAACATACACACATTACAATTAGTAAAAAGCTGTTATTTTGACATTACAGACAGACATTTCAATTTTATTTATCTGTATAGCTAATAATAATAGTCTTTACTTGGAATACTAGCAGAACCCGCGGCTTCGCTCGCGCTTAAACTACAAAAAAATAAAAATGGAGGTTTCATACAAACTTTCATGCCCTATTTTACCTTGATTTTGGGATGAATTTCGAAAAATTCTCAATCACAAAATTTCTAGTAATTCTGATCATAAATGATTTCGATGACGATAACGTGTTTTCCCCTCGGGAAGATAGTCTTCGGCAGTAAAAAGTATGCATAGCATTTGAAGATGACGTTATGACTTATTCTACCGAAACCTTTTTAAACCTGAAAATCACTCAAAAACGGGTGATTTTTTTATAGCTATACACGATGTAGTCCAAGACTGTATTTTTTTAGAATATATGTTCACAATTTAGTATGTACTCATATCTTAATACTAATTTGATTTTAAATGAAAGAGAAGGATGGCCTTCTCTTAGTCTAGACGTATTGGCGTCTTGTGCATCTATAAACTAATAAGTTATCAATTCTCGTGACGGCCGTCGCGTCGCGTAGACAAGCCGACTGAGTGAATGACTATAATTTTCCTTGTTAGTCGGCTTATACTTCAAAATAAATATGTTGGGACATTAACACACAGTATTATCTATTTCCATGGTAGGGTAAGAAGATTGCGTTATGGATACCAAATACTCTACACATACATAACTTTAAATGCATACATATTATAAATATAAACACCTATGACTGACAAACATTCGTGCTCATCACACAAATGAATGCCCCCACCGGGACTCGAACCCGCAATCGCTGACACAGTAAGTAGGGTCACTACAAACTGAGCCAAACGTGTCGTTCGTAATATAATATAATATTTTAACACTTGTATAGAGGTTTCAATGTAATTTAATTGGTAACCTTGTGTCGGGCTAACGTTCTGACGATCGTATTATATTATTATAAAATCTTATGATAAATAGAGACTTTCTCAGAAAAAAACCCGTCTTTTATCCATGAATAAATGGATGTTTTAATATAACAAAAATAGGCAATTCAATAAGCTGAAATACGGCTTTCTATAAAAAAAAACTTAATGTTCCTAAACGCTACATTTGTAATTTATAAGCCGAGTTTATCCTTTCACTTAGCAAAATTAAATCGTTTCACTGAAAGGGAAGTTCAAATGAAACTTTTCAACGTACGTCGGAATCCCTTTGACGGGCGAATCGATATTTTTAAATTAAAACTTTAAAAGATTCTAATATTGCTTAAGATACCAAAAACTGTACTGAAAATATGAAAATTGTAATATTAAAATATGTGAAATAGTATCAGAGTTATTTTATCTTTCTAACCTTTCTATGGAAATCTAAAGAAGATTCGAAAGGGGAGTATGATTTAAAATATATTTGTAAAGTGTAATTTATTTAATAAATATACATATATTACATCTATTATACTATACGTAGTATATAAATAAGAAGTAAATGCTTGCGATTTGAAAATAATTAACCAAATGCAAATATTAGTCATATCAAAACCCAGACAAGCCTTTACACTTCGCAAATTTTTTAACTTTTATATTTTTCGACCATACTCTCACCTCTGGATTTTTATTCATTTCAATTTAAACATTTCATTTAATATAAAAATATAATATTAAATATATTTTAGTAGACTTAACTAGAACTGAAATTCTACTCAAACTGCTATCCTATTTTACTCCTACATCAGTTAAATTTCATAAAATCATCATCATCTTATACTTTAATTCTCATTATAGAGATATAAACTGTAAAATATTCAGCCCTCTCGAAGCAGGGATTTAGTCAGGAAGTTGATGAATCAGGTAAGATAAGTATCTTTGCAAATATAGATACTCGTACATTTATTTTTCAGAGCAATTCCTTGAAAAGGTTACGCTCAATAACCCAATTGGAAACACGAGATTTCTATATAATGGAGAAAGAAATATGTCATTTTTACAGAGAAATCAAGTTAAAGAAAGGATAATTTTTTTTATATATTAATTTCAAAGAGTAACTAGTATAATTGATATTAAAATTAATTTTAAGCTATTTCGAACCTAAAAGACGTCGTGTGATGCTAGATTGATTATATAGTAATACTAGCAGTACCCGCGGCTTCGCTCACGCTAAAACTACAAAAAATCTCTAAAAAGGTAGTTTCATACAAACTTTCATCCCCTATTTTACCCCCTTAAATGATGAATTTCGAAAAATGCTAAAACATGTATTTGTTTAATTTTATTGAAGAACATTTATACCACCTTTCAAGTAATTCTGATCAAAAATAATTTTTATTATTAGCCTTCACGCCAATTCTTCACTCCGTTTCGAGGTGAAAGAAGGACAAACAAACAAACAAACAAACACTTTCAAATTTATAATATTAGTATGGATAACCTTGCTCAAAAATTGAACTATCAAATGCAAAAAGAGAATTTTGAAATTAGACTGCTAGTTTCATAGCCAACGCGTTCAAACAAAAAAAAACAAACAAAATCTTCAGCTTTCCAACGTTAAGTACGGTATAGATAGTGTTACATAAAATATATCATTTTTGTGCCCCCGACACCTTTACAGATAATCCATTTTGTACTGTATCCTCAAAATTATGTGCAAAAGTAAATGTCAACATCTTGTAACCGCAGATAGCAAATATTTTACTTCCTATCGCTTTTTACAGGTGAGGGGGATCTATCCCTTTCTGTTAAATGAAAATTAAGCAAAAGCAAACGTTATTCATTTATATATAAAGTATTATTTCGTTTGTCTTTACGATGTATTGTGAATCGGAAGCCAAGCGTGTGCACAGATTATTAATGTTCAAAAACGAATAAACTTTGGCATTTCATTGACTTTACTTCTCAATGTCTATATAGAAAGTTGGCGTGTGTGTTCGTGCATGATACATACATATGTAGATATAAACTGCGATACTCGTAATTAAATTCAAGTTTGTATCTTTATTCAAATTATATGGTACATTTTATTCAAACGATTTGAAAAAGATATGTTTCTTATTTATCTTTTTCTTTTTTTCGAAAATTTTTAATTAGAAACTCACCAAAATAAGAAGAGACTCAATGAAAATTGTAAGAAAACCAAAAACTATTATTCGGCTATACAAAAATTGATTGAATTATAGATATTTCAATAGTTTTATAATTTATTACAGAATGATGAATAATACAAAGACTAGAGGCCGGCGAAAAGCAAGGAGAGTCTACGGCGTAGCTGTCGTAGCAGACGGTGATCGTGCCGGCGGCATCGTAGACCTCATCAATTTCATTAGGGTGTTGTTTGAAACTACATTAATTTTCTGTCTACTCACCCCCTAATGCTTGACGTATGTAAACTTTATATTTATCGCTTTCCCTCAAAACTGCGAACGTTATTTCTAAAGTAGCTACAAGTACATATATGTACATAATATATTGTATATTGTATTGCTATCGACTTTATATCGTTAGTAGATATGCCATTTATACATAATATAATAAAAAAATTACTGAGTCGAATCTGTACATTAAACATTTCTTTGGAAAATTTTATTAAGATAGGCATTATTATCGATACAGAGGCAGAATATATAGTTTTTAGAATTTTTGTTTGTCTGTCTGTCTAGGAACGCATCACGAGAAAACCACTGGAGATTTTGATGAAATTTGGTATGATGATAGTTGGTTATCTGGGTCAACATATAGGATAAGTACTTTTTATTGCAGGAAAATATCTCATCTCTGAGGAATCTATACTAAATCTTAAAGTGTAACTAGTGACGAACCCGAGCGGAACGGGGATTAGTTGCTAGTATTTTAATAAATTATGAAACTATATCCTACAAATATTTTGGTACAAAATCTCCTCTTAGTTACATACGCCTTATATAATACACTGGTATTTCCCGCTCGCGTTTAATATTATGTACTATCTTTTTCCGTAACTCCATTCGCGTAGTCTATTTATGAATAATTGAATAACTGATCCTAATAATCGTAGCATGATGTTAGGTAGCCTAGATTTTTTAGAATTTCTCAAGCTATCAAGTGTAAAAAAAATTTTCCAATACAATATTTTTACATATAACTAGCGGACCCGACAGACGTTGTCCTGTCTACACGTCTTTAATTTGAAAATTTCAAACTTTTTGGACAAAATTGTGAATCTAAACCATTCCCAGATCCCCTTGAACACACACAAAAAATTTCATCAAAATCGGTCCAGTCGTTTGAGAGAAGTTCAGTGACATACACACTCACAGAAGAATTATATATATAAAGATAAAACTGTAGAGTCTGTACATATTTCAAATGTCTGTACATAGAAAAAAAGCTAAAAACTGAGTCAGGGGAATGTAAGAAGAGAAATACAAATCCAGTTTTTTCATTTTTCTTGTTTCTCTGTCTGTTTGTCTATTTTTTTGTTTGTACAGACTAATCTTTGAAACTGATAAACCGATTTAATTGAAGTTTTGCATGTATCCCCGGTCAACATTTTAGATACTATTCATTTCAGAAAATTAAAGAGTTGCCGTGGGATAGTTAAAAAACTATAGTAGCTTATACAGGTTAGTACACAAAAACTACTAATTGTATTTTAACGAAACTTTACAATTATATAGTTCATACATCAGAATAACAAATACGCTACTTTTTATCCCATAAAAATGTATGGTTCCCATGGGATAGATTTTTTTTGTTTGTCTAGAGACGAACCCGAGCGAAGCGAGGGTGGGTCGCTAGTTTTATAAATAAAATACTTGGACGGCTCTGTACGGTAACAGATCATTAATTAAAAACCCTATTTATGCCCTAAGTCGATCGAGGACTACTTATAATACTGTTGATTCATAAAGAGCATATCGGTGTCCTGTCGTGACTCGCTGAGTTAATTAAACGAAGTTTTATGATGTAAGAAGCACATCGGATAAGTTTTTTATTACTAGAAAAATAATGATAAGTTAGCTTCCTTAGGCACTAAGTTATGTAAGTACAGTAAAAATATCGATCACTGTGTGATTGTATTTTGTTGCTATTATTGTGTTTGTGTGATGTTAGCCCAGATTATAATCTATCTGTGAATGTACTAAATATCATCCAAACATGTCAAGCCTTTTCATCATAAAGGAATAACAAAAAGACATTCATAGTCATATACAAATTTTCACGTATAAAATAATAGTCCGATAATTCAGAAAATTAAAAATATGCTGAAGCAATCCCGTCTTCTCTAAAAGACAAGTAGCCTTAACAAAGATACAACCAGAAAAAATAGAGATGAAATAGAAACAAAAAAAAGTTTTTATAATTGTTAAACAATCAAAGGATTACACGTTTAATGGATTTTTTGAAAATGATCCTTTGTTATTTGTAAGTATTTAGTATAGGCACAAATTGTGTTCTTTCACGTAAATTGTGGTATGAATAACGCCAAATCACAGCCAAAATTCAGTGCTGAAGCAGTAAATCGAGATTCTAAAAGGATTCTACAGAAATCGCGTAAAATAACTTGCGGTTACACAACAGTTTGTACAAAGCTTTGCTTTTGATCCCTCTATTTCGTTTGTCAAAAATTGCACGAGTTCACTTGCAAATCAACAGACACGCATCGTTGGTTTGAGTAACAAACTGTGTCGGAATGTGTTAGGCTTCATTGAATCGGATAGCCCTTTCGTGTGGAACTTTTATTTTTGACTCAATTGCGATGTTATTGAAAAGTAAAACTATTGAAATAAAGTTTTTTTTAAATAGCAATAGAATAAAATATAGGTGCTTAGAATATCTCTTAAAGCATTACTGACGGCATAATTTAAAAGCCTGAGTTCTCTTTTAGCCTGATAATTCATTCAAAGTTATACAATATACATAAGTATATAAAAAATCTTATAAAATTAAGAACGACTATAACTTTGATAGAGTTAGCAACATTATGGTACTCCACTAAGAAACGATGGGTGAAAAGTGAAATAAAACTGCCATTACCACAATTAACTACACAAAAGGCGTTCCAGACCTGAATAAAACCAACAACACGGCACTTTAGGTCTGGGAAAAATCGAATGGATCAATCAAGCGTAAAATATGCGGAGCACGTTGCTGAAAAAACACCGAGGAATTATATACACGAAGCCGTCGCGTGGATAGCATAGAAACTGCACGTTTTGATGGTGCTTTGAGAGATTACTTAGCATTTGATGAGTTTAAGGGTAAAAGTGACGAAAAGATTGTCCTTAAATGAGGTATAATAGTAAGTTTATTATTAAAGAAGTTTGAGGAATGTACCCTTTCGTTATTATAAGGCAATTGTTTGGAAAATTTTAGGAGTGTGGGAAATATAGGAAATTTAGAAATAGGAGGGAATTCTTATCAGAAATATATTTTTTTTATGTATACAGTTTAGTTTAGTGTCATTTTGGGTGATGGTGAAAAACGCATTTTGTAAATTGTGAAACCCTTTTTTATATATATGAAAGTCGAACCAGATGAAATGAATGAGATGATGATGAAAGCAATACCAGTCCTCTTTTCCTTATGTTTTGAGAATTATGATATATTTCTATTTTAAGATTTTTCCTACAATTCAAAATTTTAAACTGTAGTGTATTTTAACAATGCCTTTAGTATCTATTATGTTTGTAAACAGTTAAATCGTCGTTTGGAATTCAGGCTCGGTGATCCCAAGGAAAATATGTTCAGTACGTGCGTCGAGTACTCCATATTTACGAGGCAATATCTTTGAATGGATCTAAGCAATCCAAATCTATTATATAAAAGGTCGTCGATAGAAATATAAATATTTACTATACTAGATCGAACACATAGTTATTTAGCCTCCATAATTTTATATAAAGACGTTTTCGATCTAGATTCTAGATTTCCAAATAGCCTAAAAAAATCAGTTCCTCATTCAGGCTTACTACTGAGCAAAGGAGTGTTAAAAAGAAAGGTTTTAGGTTATAATAACATAATATTGGACTTGTGGCGTCTTAACACATTTAGAAGCCCTTAAGATTATTAAGTTTTCGTATAGAAATTTATAAATTTTCATAGAAGATATATGTAAATACGTACCTATATAATATTACGTAATTAATTTTTATATAACGTAAGTATTAACTGTTGCCTGGACTATGGCCTGATCCTCTCGTATTGAAGGGAGACCCACCCCCAGCAGTGGGACGTTAAAAAGGGCTGAATACACATTAACTATTAAACTTAATGGCTTTTATATAAAAAATATTACCAACTTGAAAGTTTGTATATGGGGGGTAATCCTCCTCACACGAGCAAAGTGAGGGTAAGTCACTAGATGTAAAACTATTATATGATAAAATGATAAATAAAGTATAAAATATGTTCATCCGAACTCCAAATTCTAAAGCCCATATTATGCCAAAGCGTTATTCTTCATTTATTCATAAAAACTTTAATATTTGTAAAAAAATGTATTGAATAAAAGACAAGCTTTGTCCAGAAAAATATATAGGTTTAAGACATTTATTTCTCAAAAGAATTACAAAATTCACTTACAGAGAAATTACACACTTATATGACAAACATCGTGTTGTCGGACAAATCACTTCATAACTTATTCACTATTGAGTTATTATACAGAAACAGAATACACATTACATTACTACATATATAAAATATATAAAATATATACATATATAAAATATATTTATATATGGTCTTATTAAAAACTATACTGGAAAATGTCTAATCTGACAATTTAAGATGTGAAGAATATGTGAAATAAAATCGCTAGTTTCATTCACTTTCGCTCACAGTTGATCGCATCGATCGTAACAAAACAACTGTAATTGCTGCTTTAGAAGCTCAAAGCTCGAGACCGCCTGTGTTCAATAATGAGCATTGAGGATGATCAAGTTAAAAGAGCTAATGATCTATACTAGATAACTTGTAATAAAAATGCGATAGTTTTTATATATGTATATGTATATTTGTTCTACGCTAAAACAGCTAAACTAATTTTGATAAAACTTTGTACATAGACAGACTATCGCAGTATCTTTAATTATGAATAGAGCTCTATGGTATTTACTCTAATCAAACTGCCTCGCTGGTGTAGTGGCTAGCATGTACGGCTGCACACTCGGAGGTCTTGGGTTCGAGTCCCAGGTCGGGCCAAGTTTAGTTATTGAGTCTTTCTGTATAGTAAGTCTCAGTAACAGCCCGGAGTTGGGAAGTTGGCGGTGTTTCACCCCCGTGCCTCGGAGAGCACGTAAAGCCGTCGGTCCTGCGCCTTAACTCTCAGTGGTCGTGTCGAGCAGTCGTCCCACCGGAGTATGAGAGTGACAGGAATAGAGAGTGCACTTGTGTCTGAGCGTACACTTGTGCACTATAATATCTCCTGCGCAGTTGGCTAGTCTCAATGAGATTGGTCGCCGTGGCCGGAATCGGTCAGGAGAACATCATCACTCTAATGAATACGTTTTATTTGAAAGGATTTTTATGTTTATAAATTTAAAGTAAATATCTACTACACTTTTTTAGTTATGAAATATTTTAGTATGAATTAAAGTACAATTAATAAAAACTTCGCTCGGGTTCGTCCCTAGGTTGCTTCCCCATACAAACTTTCATCCCCATTTTCACCCTCTTAAGGGATGATTTGCAGGATAAAAACTTTCCAGGGTCTCAAACTATCTTCTAACCAAATTTTATCTAAATCGGTTTAGCAGTTTCGGAGCTTATTCGGTACAAACAAACAACCAAAAAAAAAACTCTTCTCTTTATAATATTAGTATAGGTAAATAGTCTAAATTATAAAACAGATTGTTTCACGATTAGACCACACTCGCACCTGCGGTTGCAACACTTGTTCGTGTCACTACTTCGCTTTGTTTCAGTGACTCCGGTAAGCCTATTAAATCAGATCTCATTTGTATTACCCACAAATCCAATTTCCGTAAATAGAAGTGTGGCGATGAAAAGTGTGAACTGCTTCGTGCTACATATTTAGAGCAAAATATCTACAATTTTCATAGATCAGCTATGGTAATGGTTATGACGCTTTGGATGCTGTATGAATTAGTATGGGTATTTGTATTGATCACACAAAATTCGGTTTTGATGAATGTTGTATTATGATTATATCTATTTATTTAAACGAGCAATTCTTGAATATTTATTTATTTATACTGGCGATCTCGGAAATGGCTTTAAAGATTTCGCTGAAATTTGGTATGTGGAGGTTTTCAGGGGTGAAAAATCGATCTAGACTAGTCTTATGTCTGGGAAAACGCGTGTTTTCGAGTTTACATGCGGTTTTCTTTTGCATTATTCCACTCAAAATATGGTCGCTAATTTTGCACGCTTGGACATAAGCATCGTGGTCAAGCAGCCAAGGCGCAAGATTAACAATCACAAGTGTCCGGGTTCGAATCTCGGTTTTTATTTATGTTATTTTTGTATTTATTCAAGTTTTTTGTTTTTTTTTTTATTACGATAAAACGATGAAAAATTTGATATAACAAAAAAGAACTCCTTGCAAAGCTCGGTTGCCCAGGTCCTTAATTATTAAGTGTCATTTGGTTTTAAAAAAAATCTTTATAATTTATGCATAAGTCGTAAAAATGTTTAAGATAGCGAGTCAGTATAATACTCTTTTCATATATTATATAAGAAATAATATTACCATAATCATGCTACTAAAGTAACTCAGTGTTTAAACTAGACTTAACGTGCCAGTCTATACAATAGCAGGCTTAGATAGTAAACAAAAAAATATGTGAAAATTACATATCTAATATTTACAATAACAATTTGTCTTTTCTACACAATTTTGTACTAGTGATACAATTTTCAAGTAAGTTAAGTTATCGTAGTGAGAAGCGAAATCTAAAGTAGTCTGTCACTTCTCGACTTACATATAAGTTATGTTTATGCAAAAAAATACATTAATTCGTTGCTCCATTGCTTCATGATAGAAGTATGGAAATAAAAAAAAAACATTGATTTATCTTCTATGCTCTTCGCAGGCAATCCTCACCAGACGGATCTGCGCTAAATGGCCATATCTATTAAGAAGTCCAAATGCAAAATCGATACTTAATTATGACGCAAACTATCCAAGAGTTTGAGAATCTATTATAGAATTTCGAACGTTCGGTTAAGGCGAGGTGAGAATCTAATGGCTTTGTGGTGTCTATTAATGCCTATTAAGATTGGGGTAAACAGTTCGAATCTAGCAAACACTTGCTGTGAGGGCTTTTGCTTGAATAACTAGGAAACCAAATTAAAGCGTTAACTGGTACATTGACTAGTGAAGTACAGATCAATTGGACCCAGTTATGCAAAAAACAGCCATGTGCGTAAAAGTACCAAGTTATAAGCATTTTATTATAAAAAATAAAATAATTATAAAAAATAAACAATACTTATATAAATATTGTTCAATTTTAAAATAACCAGAAAAACTAAACATAACCCAAGTGCAACTATCGACAGAAAAATGCTTATAACTCTGTTGGTACTTTTACGCACATAGCTATTTTTTGCATAACTGGGTCCAATTTTGGTATGAGTTCACGGTGTATCACTTCTTATAGGTGGTATATTTTTGACTGACTTAAAAAAGTTGTTTCTTGATATCTTTAACAAAGTCGATTTTTTTTGTTTTTATAAATATGTTATTATACTAGAGTAATTCCAAGAAATATTAAAAACTAATAGTTACATTCAATATGGTCTTTACGTATGTATGTAAACTTTTATAGTTAAAAAGTAATTATTTTTCTTGTGTATTCAAAAATATTGTAATCAGGCCTTTTTTTAACGTCCCATTGCTGGGAAGGAGGCTCCTCCTTTCAATACGAGGAGGATCAGGCCATAGTCCACCACGCTGGCCGAGTGCGGGTTGGCGGACTTCACATGTCTTTCGAAAACTTGCTAGATTTTCTAAGCCATGCAGATTCTCTCACGATGTTTTTCTTCACTTTAAGACAAGTGGTAATCATATTGGAAATGATAAGCACATGAAAATATCAGAGGGACGCCCAGGACTTGAACCCGCATCACTCGGTTTACCAAGCGAGCGCGTTTCTTTAGTCTATAATATGTACAATAGTGTTATTATATATAGCCAAATTCATGATAACTCTATTATATCTGAACATATATAAATAAACGTGTGTACTGTAATATATAATACATTATTACATACATATAATACGATTTCTTCATAAAGTAAATAGTCCACAACTTGTACGCAGATCACGTGAGAATTACTTCGTAACGCGATTATGACTGTGTTATTATTGCTTTCTGCAAACTACTTGGTTTTATGGTGTCTGGAGATGGATATTCTAGTTTATGGGGGCTTTGCACCATATCATGTTATGGTGATTTGCGTTTTGCTCTTTTAACTTTTTATGAAAGAATTATAGTCTTAATTATCTTAACAAAACGCTAATTTTGGCAATATTGACAACTTGAAGTTTGAGATGCCCTCTATTTCCGAAAAAAGTAAAACGTTATAGATGACAGCGCCATGTAAAGAAAGCTGTCATCCTCCACTTCGATTACGTTACATTAACGGGTCATTCCTATGCAAGTGAAATTAAGGTGTATAAGTGTCAGTGAACTATTAATTATTAGTCAAGTGCAGTGAAATAAGTTATTTTTTAATATATATATATATATATATATATATATATATATATATATATATATATATATATATATATATATATATATATATATATATATATATATATATATATATATATATATATATATTTTTACATATATATTTTTATATAAAAACATTCATATACATTTAGAAGACAATGTATAATAATTAATTAATTAGATATGTATGTCTTTACAAGTGTACATAGCACTCGCTATAATTACATTATCAAAAGTATAAAATTATAATATATCCCTAATATATAATTAATAAATACAAATACAATAAAAATGATTCATAATTTGTCTGCAACTGTCAGCTATAATAATTAATTTAAATAATGTTAAAAAAGTCAAATAATATAAGTCAATTTAAAAATGATCATATAATAACTAAACAGTACATGCTAAATTAATCAAGTAATTATTAGTTAAATATATGAAATATATACGAGTGACTAGTGATTATATGTGGTGTAATTAAATAAGAAAGTTGCATATATTAATAATGCGTAATAGTTATCGAGTGTATAAACACGGGTTAAATATAAATTTAACCCGTCGTTTACACTAAAGTTTGTTAAAATGACGCTTTGGGGATAAATGAGGCATTATTATTGTCAGTATTGTTATATTTGTGCAGTGTTGTTATATTGGCATTTTTGTGCCATTTTTAAGTAAAGTACATTCCTTACTTACTCCTTACAGTGAGACAATTTCTGCTAGAATAGAAAGAAAATTGTATTTGTATCCAATAAAAAATTGATTTTCTCAAGAATTTGGTTCAACTGACTCTTGTTCGGACTGAAGAGAGAAACGAAATCAGTATTTCACTAAGTAAGCCTTACTGTCCAACACATAATTGGTCGACGTAGCTGACTTCGGCCCCACATCCAATACAATAATAATAATACTGTCCAACAAGTGATATGGTACAACGTCAAGCTAAAACTTTTTCATATTTATCCCATAACTCTTGCAGAAAGTTTAACATCGGTTAAGAAGCATTATGCGTTTACTCAAGGATCTTTTCTCATAAAACAAAATGTAGTAGTTCAAGGAGGCTCGCTGTAGGCGAATCACGTACACTTCTCGATGTAACGCTATCGTTGCTTCAGAATCTGGATATTACGAGGCTATTCTGTTACTCCACTTGAGGCATGGCCATTTTTAAAATTTTTCATAAATTCCTCATTTTATTATCTACTTATATCATAAAACTTTTGGGTATTAAAAAGCAAAATGTTTGAAATGACGTTATTGAAACAGAAATAGTTATTTTATAGTATATATGTATATGTATATATTAAATAGTTATTTATAGGGCTGGAGAGCGATATATTATATACAATTTGTACATATATCTATGTCAAGAAAAAACTTTGTTTACCACTCGTTTAATAAAGATATTATTTAAACTTAATAAAGATATTATTTATCGTTTGGTATAGATTTTTCAGTGATGAGATATTTGCCTCCGGTAAAAAGTATCTTATATGTTGACCGTGGTAACCAGCTATGATCATACCAAATTTCATCAAAATCCCTCCAGTGGCTTTTCCGTGATGCGGTAACAGACAGAAAGACAGACAGACAGACAGACAGACAAAAATTCTAAAAGCTATACATTCGGCCTCTGTATCGATAATAATGTCAATTTCAATAAGATTTTCCAAAAAAATATTTAAAGTACAGATTTGGCTTAGTTACAATTTTACTATACGTATAGAAAACAATTCATATACATTCATAATCATAACAAGTTTTTACTGATGGGGTCCTCTCATCTGTGTAATAATATAATTACCATATAAATAAAATAAAAATATTAATAACCCTAGTTGTCGGGGGCACTTCCCAAACATTAGACTACGTTTACGTTAGCTAAGCAGTTTTCATAGTTTTACTTTATAGATGAAGACTAGCGAGTCACCCTCGCTCCGCTCGGGTTCGTCCCTGGGGTGGGGTCTGGGAGGACCACCCTTATCCTTATCACTTAGGGGTATGGAAAATAGATAGTAGCCGATTCTTAGACCTACTGAATACGCATATAAAATTTGGTAAAAATCGGTAAAGCCGTTTCGGAGGAGTACGGTAACTAAAATTGTGACATGGAAATTTTATTTATAAGATAAAACGAACAAAAGAATGTTTATTTATTAAAATTATTTATTTGACTACTTCTTGTACTATTTATTTAATTTTTCCAGCCACATTAATAAGCAATTGAATAAAAAATGAACGAACGAGTACAATATCGTAAAAATCAGATATATAGATCTCTATTATAATACGTTCGTTAATACTTTAAAAAGCACTTGCGAAACCGTAGAGGCTTCCATAATGTCCCATTCAGTTCGTAGTCTGAAAAGGCGAATTTAAAAGAGACCTTCTGATAAGATGCGAGACTTGGTAAGTCTAGATAAACATAGATTAAAGTAAAACGGTTGTTTGTAGAAAAACATTTTTTTTCCAGTTTCGATTTATCATGATTTTTATATAAAAATAACATTAATTTTTTTTTAAATAAAAATAATATTTTGTTAGACTCTAATAATATTTTTTGATCATAGGTAATTAAAGACATTTAACAAGTATTAAAATCTTTTTGTAGTTGGTCATGCGTTACAGTTACCAGGTTTGGAAATTTTAAACCGTATGAAATTGTAACGTATGAAATTCAAAATGTATGACGCATTGCTACCTGCGATACAGTGAGATATAAAAAGATACTAATTACCATCTAATAGTAACTGAGTTTATAAAACGTAAAAAAAAATATTACTCTATTACTAGTGCATAAACTCTTTGATCGTATCCATATTGTGTTTTTATTTTTTTATAAAAAAAAAGTTTTTTGCGGTAAGCAGATGGATGAAAGATAAAATTATTTAGGATCTTAGCCTATATACAAATCACAAAATTAATATAATATATTTGTTATTAAAAACTATTTTTATCAATAAACATTGAACTTGTTCATGTTAGATATATAAAAAACCGTAGTCAGAGTAAACCCCTAGATTTTCTAGAAAATATTAGAACACTAGACAAATCGCCAGAACTAAAAATTTCAAATTGAAATATATCGCCATATGTCAGTACACAGCGATATTGAACGATGGAATATGAAAACGAATAGCCCGTGATTGACAGATGCCTCAGTCGTATTGAAAATTGTATTACTATCCAGACTTTGGCTTTTGTTCCGTATTGAAATTGTTTTGCGATGCCTAGTAAATGGCGAAGTAAACAATTTTTGTTTAAATTACTTTATTTTGGTCCATAAAATTAAATGTTTAGAGGGAAAAAAATAAAAAAATCTATATGTAGAATTAGTCACGTAATAGTGATATAAGGCTTAGTACATTCACCTAAAACTGGAGCTTTTTGTGCTCTTCAGTTACAAGAAATACTTTTTGTTAAATAATTGTTAAAACAGCCGAAATCGCTGTTTAAAACAAGTTATAATATAAATTTTGGTAAAACTTTGCCCAATTTATAGTAATTGCGTGTGCGTCATATCCGCAGCGGAAATTGTCTGGAGATGAGTCTGCTCTGGCCCTTACGAACTATAGTACCTAAGTACATATATCATCAATGTGTAAATGAGAGCTTTCTAGCGCGTTGTTCAGGAGAAGAGATAATGGTATGAAAATATTTTATATACATTTGTCTTATTCGCTTCGCTTCGCTCGGGTACGCTCCTGGGGGATTTTTGGATTCATAATATCCATTTATTTTAAGATTCCCTTCATTGAGTAGGTATCGCTTGATTTTACCCTCTGTTTGTAATCTCAAATGCAAATATGCAAATGTACTACTCCTACTACTCCTGTCTTTAGTAATGAATAAGTGCCTAGGAATAAATAATAACTATTTATTCGTAGATAAGTGCAGTGTCTTTTGTTCTGAAGAAAATCTTGATTTTTTAAGGGTTTCATAGTCAAAAGGCAACAACAGAACCTTTTACGAGTATTATATTTCCACACTCGCTTCCCTTCATCTTTATTATAAAACATCATTTTCTATAAATATAATATACCAGAATATATAAGTCATTTTAACTTTATGTCTCGAGAAGTAAAAACAAAGGACTTTCATACTTTTATTTCACCTCTTTCAAGTTTTTTTCTTTTTTTCTCTAAGATCACATCTATACTATCCCTGAAATTCATCAAAATGAATAAGCTGTTTAAGTGTGAAAACGTAACAGGCAGACAGACAGACAGAGTTACTTCAATTTTATAATATTAGTATGAATTTGTTATAAAATACATTGTACAGTAAATGAAATGCCCAATTTTGCACTGAACTCAAATCCGCGACTAGGTCATATTACTAAGTTACGGTGAATAATGAATATATTATATCAAATCTGTTATTTAAAAGCTATTACCAGATATGGTTATATCAAACTAATATAGAGCCTACTAAATAAATCAGGGAAGTTATGATTGATGATAGTAATATTTATCTTTTTGTATTTGATTTATTGTTTTAATATTAGAGTATTTTGTTATTATTGACTGTTCATCCGTAGCGTATAGTCCATACTAATATCATAAATTTGACAGTGTGTTTGTTTATTTATTTGTTTGTTTGTTCTTCTTTCGAGTCGAAACGGAGTAACGGATTGGCGTGATTTTTTGTGTGGAGATAGTTGGAGGGCTGGAGAGTGACATAGACTACTTTTTATCGCAGGAGATTACGTAATTCCCATGGGCAAATACGTTATAATACAATCCAAAAAATATTTGTTATCAGAATTGCTTGAAAATTGGTATATATATGTAGTACTCTTCAATAAAATTAGATAAACATGTGTCTTAGAATTTTTCAAAATTCACCCTATAAGAGGGTAAAATAGGGGATGAAAGCTTGTATGAAACTACATTTTAGAGTTTTATTTGTGGTTTTAGCGGGAGCGAAGCCGCGGGTTCTGATAGTATATTATATAATACAGTGAGGCCCTCGAAAATTATCTTTCCCATACAAAGATTTTTACATGTTTAAACAACTCTGTTTTCAAAATAATCTTTCATTGCGATACTTTCTTTTATTTATGCGAATATTTGATATTTTAAATAAAAGTATATTTTCGCGGATCCATTTTGATTTTTGGTTCCCGACGTTTCGAATGCTTTAATATCAATCATGGTCACGGGAGAGACTAAGGTTTTAGACTTCTCAAAGAATATAGCTATTACAGACAGTGCCTACCTACAAATTTATAACATTATTTCAAAAATATAAAAATTGTACCAAAGTACCTTACAATATTTATTAATTTTAATTTCTTCATCTTCCCAATTTGAATAATATTATTTATTTAATTAATTTTAGCTGTAATTATAATAAATAATTATTAAAAAAATTAAGCAACACTAAATAAGTTTACTAATTAATAAAGCTTAAAAAAATTGTAATAGTATTCGTCCATTGTGGTTATAGGTACAGATGGATTTTTGAGACGCCGACAAAGCAGTATTTTAAACATGGATTCCACGAAATTTATTTTCATCATGGAATTAGGAAATGAGTAGTGAAAGTCTTTACTATTTGCTAGTAAACCTTGGAATTACAGTTAATAATAAAAAAGTTTTGTATTTTTCTTATGTTTTTATATTATGTATTTATATACCGTTGTAATAATTAAAGGGCCTTAAGGTATCTATTATATAAAAATAAATAAATAATAAACATGTTGATACATTAATACACAGCACCATCTAGTTCCATGGTAAGCTACGAGGTGTGTGTTATGTTATGGATACCAAATAGTTGATTCTCTACAAATATATAACTTTAAAGACTCGAACCAGCGACCGCATGCAAAGCAAATAAGGTCACTACAAACTAAGCCAAACGTGTCATCATATAAATCGAACATTTATTTTCTGGTCATGGACTGGATTTGTAAAAGAGAACAAGCAATCGCACTTGTAAATAATTTGTAAAAATAGCAAAATTAAGCATGTCGATGGAAAGAACAAGTGCATCGTTATTCACGTTTATCCACTTTAGTATTCTGCTATTGTCACCCCTAAAGGGTGCTTTCCAAGTTACATTATGCAAATGCAAGCGCTGAATGCATTTGATGAATGGTAGTGAAATGTGATTTATAAATATATACATTTAATGTTCTAGTGTCTGTCTGTAAACGTTATTGAAATGTTACCTTTTTTATGAGTTTACACTTGATAATATGTTGAGGTTCAATTCAATTCAATTTTCTTGTTAATGGCATCAAAGTGTGTCATTTGAGCACAGATAACTTGGCCATGAAGGAGATTGGTCGATAATTGAGGTTTAATACTGACTGTTCTGGCTGGCTGGGAAAAGTATTGTCTGATATTAAAAAAATAATAATGATGTTACCATTTCAAATATCACTATTTCTTTTAAATCATCTGAGCAGTTCGTCGACACGTTTTAACTGTTAGTATGGATATGGATAGACTATATATAATATGATATATAGCCTATAACCTTCCTAAATAAACGGGCTATCTAATGCAAAAAGAATTTTTAAATCTAATCATTAGTTCCTGAGATTAGCACGTTCCAACTAACAAACTCTATTACTATAAATTAGATACTATAGAATGATTAGTATAGATGTAATAAATTTATTGTAAACGATTTCAAACATATTTGTATCACTGGCTTTACAAGCTTTAAATTTTCTTTTAAATTAAAATGAGCAATAAGGAAAGATTTTTGAAAATTCATCTCCCTAAAGGGTTCAACAGTGAGTAAAAGTTTGTTCGGAAGTTCGTCATTGTAAAAGTTTAATTTCATCTTATGAGTACTATGGAAATTGATGTTTGAGATTTTGTTTTTATAGCAGATTGGAAAATCCCATTGGGATTATTGCTTGTGCAAGTATTTGATAACATATAAATTCTAAAGAATTTTCTTATTTTCTTCCCCATCCAGCACTTTCCCTACAAACAAGTCAAAAACAGTGAATGTATCTCAAATCATAACATTTGCCTTAAGGTGATGCTGATAGATTGCCAAAAGAACGTACATACATGGGTATTATTTATTTGTTTACTATTTTTTTTTGTTATTTATTTCAATAATTGGACTATATGCAAAGATATATAAATAAAGATGAAGTCGCAAGAGGCAATAAGGACGAACCAGAGTATAACGAGTAAATCACCAACACAAATTAATTATTTTTGAAAATACACATTATGTAGATGTATGTACCATCAGAAACCATGTACAAAGCAATGTTCAATCCGTAAACATAGTGTTACTTCCATCTATTAAAGAAAAGCTTGGTGTAACAAGTGTTCGTCGTATACATAAGTATAGCAAAGAAACAATATCTCTAAAAGGAAACGCATAAATAATGTATGCTGTGGAGATCTTAAAGGCACAAGTCTGAGCTCACGATGCATACATACATACATATAGTGCACTGCAGTATTATCCATTAAAATTATTTCTATACATATAATAAAATTAAATATTTTTTGGAAAATCTTATTGAAATTGTCATTATTATCGATACAGAGGCCGAATTTATAGTTTTTAGAATTTTTTGTCTCTCTATCTGGGAACGCATCACGAGAAAGCCACATGACAGATTTTGATGAAACTGGGTACATATAGTACATATATATGTGAATTATGTATAATAATATAGTAATTTGATGCCATTGAACTGATTTTACGATGGGGCCAGATGAAATTTTTTGGACTGGAAGTTCAAAAAATCTTAGGCTCATTTCACTCATTTTAGTCCTAAGCTTTATATTTTGAAAAGCTTGTATTTTTTGTTTTTAAAAACTATGATTTTAATTTATGTAATTTTGGTTATCTCTGTGGTGTCACGGTACTTGAGGACTGGCTGGATTTTAGTGGAACTTTAATTATACAATACATTTAAAAACGTTCATAACTTTATTTCACGGTGGTATAAATCGAAGCATGCATTATGAGGCCCCAATTTTGTATGTCCCTATATATGTAAATTGAAAACGTAAGATGTGTATGGTCAGTATTAATATTTAATTCAAACAGGAATCAAATCTATGATTTTCGAGCCTGTTATCTGACTAGTCATAATTAAATAACACGTTCAGCGTACAATATGACAGGTTATTTAAACTAAAAGCGCGAATTGTACCACATACAGCGGAAGTGCCTTCAAGCGTTGTAATGAAAATAGATAAATAATATTGTATGAGCTAAGCTTTCTATTAAAAATTATCTGGGTATGAATAGATTTTTTATGAATCTAATAAACTATTAGAGCTTTAAATAGCAAAGGTCGCGAGTCCGACTAGAAGGTAAGTATTTGTAGAAAATAATACTAATCTACACTAATATACATATAAAGCTAAAGAGTTTGTTTTTGTTTATTAGCAAACTAATCTTTTAAATTACAAGTTCGATTTGAAAAGTATTTTTTGTGTTTTAAAAGGCATCATCGCGCTACGTTCCTTAGAAACCTTGCGATTACGCATAAGATATAAAAATAATATTCTCCTAACTACCTTCAAGCGCACTCTCTACACCATTCTCTCTTAAAATCTGGTTAGACAACAACCCGATACTCGACACAATGATAGATCAGGTGCAAGACCGACGCGAAGTGTGCTCTTTGAGGCAGGGAGGTGGAAGCACTGCTTACTTTCTAATAAAAACCGAGATTGAAGCCAGGATTCCAAAATCAGATACCGAGCATGCTAACCACCAAAAATTTTTTCAACATTTTAATATAATTAACCACTGCTGTACTTGCAAACAAAAAAACAACAAAAAATAACAAAAAAAAAATATTTAACTAAAACTTGACGACACGTCGGGCTCAGTTGGTAGTGACCCTACTAGCTGTTCCAGCGGTCGCGGGTTCGAGTCCCGCTGGGGGCATACATTTGTGCGATGAGCACGAATGTTTGTACTCCAGTCATGGGTATTTGTATTTATAGTATGTATGTATTTAAAGTTATATATGTGTAGTGTATCAACTATCTGGTATCCATAACACAAGCCTCGTAACTTACCATGGAACTAGATGGCGCTGTGTGTTAATGTCCCAACAAAAAAAAACTATAACATTTTGTGGGATTCGAGTTACCGAGATATCTGTTTAAATACGTTACGAGCGTAGTACCGTTAGGACTCTAGAACAAAACAAAGGCGGGACGCTTTCTTAACAAGACTCGCTTTATTTTATTAAAACCAACATTTTTGATATAACATTTCCATTTTGTATACAAACAGTTTGCAGGTGCACTCCTTACACGGTAAATATGAGGAACAAGATACTATGCATATTTTACTTTACGGGTATCGAACAAATTACTTTATCTACTGAGATAGGAAGGGTGTGAGAATAAGGGCATGTTCACAATGGAAGGCAAAATAAAGCTCGACTTTCTTGGCGTATTCATATTTAAAAGTACAAAAAAAACAATAAAGCTTATTTACTATAATAATATTAGCTTTTGTCGACAGTTGCTCTCGTGTAGTTTATTTAACTACACGAGCGAATCATGGAAGCTAATAAAAAATATAGATAAAAAATTAATTATTAAGATTCCTCACGGGTTTTTAGAAGAATAGCATTCTGAGATATTTTAATTGTATGTTTTTTTTATTAATACGGGCTTACAAAAATGCTACGATGTTTGTTACACAATTGTTTGTAAACTAATGAATTAATTTGAAATTCAAAAAAGGACAGATATTGGAAAACCTTTAGAATAGTTTTTATAATTTATGTAAAAATAATTAACAGTTTATTACATTTACCTAAATAAGTTTAAATCAATTAATATAAAAACCTGGCTTCAAGGTTACGTAGCTTTTAAAAAAACTTACATTTTAGTGTTTTAAATTAAATTCCTTATTAATCTTGTAACTTTAATTAAAACATCACTAAAACAGTTTGTTAAGGATGAGGGTGAGAAAAGGGTTAGTCTCTTACATCCCTTATTAGTTACCAAATTAGAAAACAGAGTAGTATACATTATGTAAAAATATGTATACAGGGTCGTTTTTAAATTTACTGAAAAACTTTTGGGAATATACTATTTACATCATAACAACAACATCTGTAACAAGAAAAAATTATATTTCTTAAATTTTTATTTTTATACATAAATAAAAATATTTTTGTTGCACCTTCTAAACAGTAAAGTTCTAGCATCTGGCCAAGTTTAAATGAGTAAGGGCCACTTCCTACACCCCTCCACCCCTCCCCCTCCACCGGACACGCGCTTTCTTTTGCTAATTGCTGGACTATTACCGTTTAGAAGGAGCAATAAAAATACTTTTATTTTTGTAAATTATAAGCAATATTATTATTTTTTCATACAGACGTTATTGTTATGATGTAAACAGTAAATTAAAAATGACCCTGTATATTGAACAAACACTTTTTTATAGTTTTGCCCTTCTTTTTGTGGGGTAGGTAGAAATAATTTGCTGTATTTTTTTAATTGAATGAAAATATCCTTTAGCATTTAGGTTACTTATGCTAGTTTTGAATTTTAATATTTAAAGATATTAGGACAACCTTAACCGTATAGGAGTTAAGTAATTATTTGTTATGGTTCACGTTTTAGCTTTAAGTGTGAAAATCAAAATATATCGTAACAAAGAATAAAGTGAGACCATTCATAAATTAAAAAAAAAACAAAACAATATGGAAAGCTACAGGAAACATACAAATTAAGATATAATATTTATGTATATTGAAATGTGTACTATAAGTTCTAGAAATTACTACAAAGCTTTCGTGTCATACCAATATCAAAGAAAATACGTCTCATCCTTTCTTATCTCTCAGTGAGCCGCGCCTTACGTCGTCTCGCAAAAACAAAAACATTTTATTCAAATAGTTACAAAAGTAATATATGAGACGCAGGTGTGAGGGTCCAAAAGTTATTTTTTTGTCCCTCCCGGCGATCTTTCAGCGAGCTTTTTATCGTCCTCAGATTCGGTGAGTTTTTGTGATAAGACCCTGTCATGGGTCTTAGGAGTCCGTATCAGATGCGTCAATAAATAAACTAAGGCATTTTTACATGGCTGTCCGAAAATGAAGTTAATTTTTCCATTGTATGTATGTATGTCTATATATTTGGCACATATAGCCTCAATGTGTTTAAATTATTATAATAATTTAGTTATTATTACATGCAAGTTCATTATAGGAGTGAAATATAGGGCTCGGGCGTCTTTATACATATTTTGAGGTCGCGGGCATGACTTCTCGACCTTCTTCACTTGTTCACTAATCTAATATATTTAAACGAGCAATTCTTGCATATATATATATATATATATAATCTGAATCTCGGAAACGGCTCCAAAGATTTTCATGAAATTTAGTATACAAGGGTTTCGGGCCGGTAAATAGATCTAGATTAGTCTTATGTTCGAATCTCGGTCACATACAAAGTTTTTAGTTTTAGTTTTTTTAATATTTATTCAAGTTTTAAGTTTTATTTTTTTTTTTAAAACGCGAGATTGACAATCATAGGTGTCCGGGTTCGAATCCCGGTCGGATGCAAAGGTATAGTTTTTTTTTGTATTTATTCAAGTATTTAGTTTTTTTAAAGAAAATTGTACTTTTTAACCAAAAACTCCGAGCGAAGCTCGGTGGCCTAGGTACTGTAAAATAAAACGAGCACGTTTCCACTGGGCTACCACTACTTTATTACAAATATTATTGAAACATAAGTGAAATATATTATCTTCATTATTATAATAACAAAAAATAGGTAACTAAACTGATCAAAAAATTCAATTATGTATTTTCCTTATTTATACGTATTGTATATAACACTTATGCAATCTGTAACATGAACAATCAAATTATGAATATGAACTTGAATACTTGAATCAAAAATAATTTCAAGACTGATTGGCGTCTAGAATCCACCATTTTGATTTGAGTTTCATAGGATTATTAATAATCATATATTAATAACCCTATGACACTAGCGTTATCAAGACAAATCTAACGATGTAAAAATCGTTAAAGATAATCGAGATCGTTTAATAATTACATATATACATACAGGTCAAACACATAATCCTCCATTGGCACGCAGTCGGATAAAAAGGATTAAATATTTTATATAATTTCTTTCATAATTATAATAATATGTTAAATTTGGTACAGATGTAACGTACAGAATCCTTTTGTTAACATATTTATTCTTACGGCCACATATGTACATTGTACGTCCTCTAAGCCGCCGGCTACTAGATACGGGCGCATTGTTGTTTTTCACCAAGTCACATTTTGTAATGTTTCATACTTTGAATTTAAGAAAATGGAAAATATTCTTATTTAAAGTGTATAAAACAATAAAAGATAATTTATATTGCTATAACTATGCTTATGAGTTGATTGTAGAAAATAATATATTGCCGTGGTAGTCCAGTGGTAACCGCTCGCTTAGGAAACCGAGTGAAGCGGGTTCAAATCCCGGGTCTCGCATCTCTGGCATTTTCATGTGCGAATCATTTCAAATCATTGAAATTTATGTGAGAAGAAGCTTTAAGTGTATTTATAAATAATAGATTCATCGAAGTGAGTTCATAACAGGTGAAAATGTTTGGTTACTCGCAAAATAGAGATACAACTGGTTTGCCTCTTTATTCAAGTTGGCCAAGACACATAATAGATCTCTACAATCTATTATATCTACAACAAATCAATAAAATGTCAAGCCCCAATAATGATATTATATTAATTAGCTTCTTTAAAAATGCGCTAATTTTGGAAATCGCAACTATTCAAAGTTTAAATGGGTTGAAACATTCCTTTTGCATTTTAAAGCTTTTTAATTGATTAAGCTTAAGCTATAATATGGTCTCAAACACCACCTTCCTTAGGAGAAATGCTTTTTTGTTTAGTAGCTACTGACGAGTTGAAGTGTTTACACTGATTTTTTTAATATAAATATATAAGGTAAAACCGTAAAATCTATTTACATAAGTTTTCTTCAAATTTTCAATAGTGATTATGATCAAATCGACTACTGGGCGAACTACAAAAAAGTAGTTAATTGACGCATCTATTTGCAGGCAAAATCACAGGCAAATGCTAGTATTATAAACATAACTCTAACGTTAATTCTATGCTTCTACAAAAGCTATTTTAATATCTAGAAAGCCCTCTTCAGTATTATTCTAAGTTATAAAGTATTCAAACTACGTAAAATAAGTACAGCAATGAAAAGACGCTTTATAATAAACTTAGCTGTTATTTTTCCCTAGAAATTTTCCCACAATTTGAAGCTAATTTCGACGCTTGAATAGCTGCTATCTTGATAGATAATAAAACTGCGATTGTTCCAGCCTGAACTGCTTTTTCTTTGAAACTTTTTAAGAGCAATATTAATTCATTAATTAACCAAATGGGTTTAAAAGTATCTCACGTTGGCCTTTTTAAGTTTCGTAAAGCTAGATTTAGAAAATTGCCACAGTGACATGACCTCAATCAACCTAACGACATGACTAAAGCGAATGAAGCGGGTTCAAATCCCGGATCTTGCACCTCTGATATTTTCATGTGTGTATCATTTCCAACATGATTACCACTTGTCTAACGGTGACGGAAAACATCGTGAGGAAACCTGCATGTCTGCGAAAACCTAGCAAGTTTTCAAAAGACATGTAAGTAAAATCCGCCAACCCGCACTTGGCCAGCGTGGTGGACTATGGCATGATACCCTTATAGTCAAGGAACGCCCGAGTCCAGCATTGGTTTAAAAGAGGTCTGAATATGACAAATGAATAAAATATTGTAACATATATAGTGTTTATATGTAAAGTTGTCTAAATAGATTACGATAAGTTTTTAGTGATTACTTTAGATAATACTTTCTTAGATTTACGCGAATAGTACTTGACATTTTAAGTAAAACTATCTTTTCGGATTTTTTCACGAATTTATTTTGATTTTTGGTTCCCGACGTTTCGAATGCTTTACAGCAATCATGGTCACGGGAGAGACTGAGTCGGAGTCTCTCCCGTGACCATGATTGCTGTAAAGCATTCGAAACGTCGGGAACCAAAAATCAAAATAAATTCGCGAAAAAATCCGAAAAGGTAGTTTTATTTAAAATGATTACTTTAGATTAATTAGTAAAGTCGTGTGCAACATTACTGTTAATGTATCGAAAAAATAAAAAATAAAGCATAAACATACCTAATATTTCCTTTTTAAATAATAAAATTGAATATCATACTTTTAATTAAAAAAGCTTAAGCTCATTAGATCTGTCAACTTGCTTCAAACTACATAAAGCAGGTGTTGGTTTCACTTTCCTCAACAATTCTTTTTACTAATTGGACAAGGTAATGGTACAATTTTTCAAATCGAATTTGTGATTACAATTCAGTTAAGAAGTTACATTGTTTCATAGAATGTATACTAGCGTTGACGTGTGGCTTTGTTTGTTTAAAATAGAATTAGAACAAATCAGATCATACCTATTATATAATATTTTAAAAATAATTGATATAAATATAATTCAATATCATGTTGATGCTTATAACCACTAAAATAAATACTATGAAGACAACTAAAAAGGTACTTCGAGTCCAAAAAAATGTGAACGATTTGAGTACCTCTTACGTTTTTAAAATGGTTAAAAAAGCTCACTGTCCTCATTGGTTTATTGGTAAGCTTATACCGCTACCATCCACCAATTATCTTAACTTTAAGCTATCATACCGACAACCATGATTTTTTTTGCTGCTAGAGACAATGATAAGTTACGAGTATTCTGGTTACACACAATACCTTACGTGGGTGGAACCGTGGCAGTGCTAGTATAGAAATAAAACTAATCATATATAATATACATTTTTTATGAACAAACAGCATTCATTTTTGTTCAGTTATTTCGGAAATTGTCCTACTTTGCAAATTATCTGAAATAACGCGAACCAGATGCCACTTCGACTTTCTATGACATTTATTTTTACTAATTGTATAAAGGGAGTATAACAGTACCTCTTGAAACTTTGAGATGTTTTCTCGAAACAGTTCCCGTTTGGGACCGTTCTAAATTTATAATACTGTTTTGGCTTAACGGTTATTTTTATAGCAGTTTATAATAATTAATATGAAATATAAATATATTGTGGGGTTTTTGAGAGGCGATTTGGTTACGCTAAGTATATTTTAGTTACTTTGAATCTGTTTGTTTAAAAAAACGATAATTTGGGACTACGATCAATTTGAAATGAATAGTATAGTGCTGTCTCAGTTTTTTCTTTTAACCTCTCAACAACATGTCTAATACATTATATTGTTTTAAAAGCAAATTAATAGTATTTTATAATGTACAAGGTGCCTTTTGAACTTATTACTAACAGAGCCGTCCAGGCGTTGCTGTGTCACACATATGAAAATTATTAATTTTGCAATAAAAAAAGGTAATAATCGAGATAAAAACTATCCTATCTTTTAAACAAATCACACATTTTGAAAAAAATACGTTAGTAGGTTCGGAGGTTCGGAGTTCATCTCGGACAAACATCGGACTCGGGAATTTTATATATTAAGATGTACATTCAACGTCATATTTTATCACTAAAAATGCCTATCTGTGTACTAAACTTCATCGAAAATCGTCCAGCCAATTTAACGTGATTTGTACAAGTTGATTACTCTTTCACGTTAAATCGGCTGGATGATTTTCGTATATAAACTTATATAAAGTTTTGAGTATATAATATGCATTATATTATAGAGAATATAGTGTAAAATATACATATATATGAATATATAAATAATATTTATAGTTTAGCATAATGTAGAAAGAAAATTTGTTTTCAACCCTGTACGGTTGTTTGATACAAAAATAATAAATTCGGATCCCCATTGTGCTCGAGATAGAGGTCCGACAAGAACGCAACCCGTGTATGGCAATGAATGGATGTCATAAATCAGATCTTTGTTATGAATAACTGTTGACGAAATAAAATAACTTAGCCCAACTTTAAAATTTTAAATGAAAATATTGTTTTTAGCCCCCAACGTAAAATAGAGATATTATAAGATGAACTCGATTATCTGTGTATCTGTCTGTGGCAACGTAGCGCCCAAACAGAGGAATCGATTTTAATTTAGTTTTTTTTTGAAAGGTAACCTTCTTAGCTATAAATCAAGAAAATCTATTTAGCTGTTTGTTGGCTATCAGCTATACGGTAAAAGATATGAACAACTTCCACAGATCTAATCGATTGGAAACTTAGTATCCTGTTATTTTAATGACGTTGCAATGATAAATAATAAATGTTGGGATATTAACACACAGTATAGTATAGTAGCCTATGCACGCATCACCTAGAATCTGCAAGATACTTAACTTTTTACTGAAATACTGCAGAAATATCGTATTTAATCTCATTGAAATGGCCTCAATGAATAGGATATCGTGTTCGAGGTTTTTTTAAATTAGGATTAATGATATAAATGCTTGATTCAAAAAGAAAATTAATAAAATAAAGTTAGGTTTAGTTTATGATTTGTTGAGATTCTTTCACAAGTTCTCAGGGCTTAGACTTTAACATCGAACTGGTGCTAAATTCATGACTTTAAGTAAAAAATATTACAACTGAACACTTAATAAAACCACATGAATTTGAATTGAATTTTTCAATAAAGTAGTTTATTTTCTGCCCTTATGAGAAACTTCAAAGAAATAAACAAAAATATCATAGATTTTTTTAGTTAATTTGAAAATTTGAATTTCCTTATAAAGAAAAACTAGTTATAAAAGCAGACAAAACTGCAGTAATTATCTAGCTTTTTATATAATAAATGAAATATGTACTACAAGTTGATTACATTTTAATTATTTTCACTATCGCCCATATAATCTGCTTTCCACAAAGCACACGCCTGTGTCTCGTACTATTGTTTCGACGCGTTCTTTCCGCTCCGTCGACGCGATTTATTTACATCCTGTCTGAAGTTTACAAATAATATTAATTAACTGTGAAAGTTACCGAATTTAGGAGTTTGAAAGTGAATTGTTGACTTGGATTATATTTTTGATTTCTGAACTTTATCTTTGTATGGGTTGTCTTAAGAGCTGATAGAAATTAGAATATCAATGATTGTATTCAGCCCTTTTTAACGTCCCACTGCTGGGGGTGGGCCTCCCTTCAATACGAGGGGGATCAGGCCATAGTCCACCACGCTGGCCAAGTGCGGGTAGGCGGACCTCAAATCTTTCGAAAACTTACTAGGTTTTCTTAGCAAGCATGATTCCTCACGATGTTTTCCTTCGCCGTAAGACAAGTGATAATCATGTTGTAAATGATTCGCACATGAAAATATCAGACGTGTGAGTCCCGGGATTTGAACTGGCTTCACTCGGTTTCCCAAGCGAGCGTGTTACCACTGGTCTACCACTGCCTCAATCAATAATTGTAATAATTATTAAATCCTACCTTTTATTAACAAGGATGAATCCATTAATAAAGAGTTTGAAAAGACGAATTTAAGTCAGTGATTTAGCCTGATAGATTGAAATTCAAAGAAAAAATGCCTAACGGTATTTTCGCCCACCTGTTATCGGTGAGTTGATGTATGAATAAAACCGGTTATTTTTAGATTTTTGACTGTCCGACTTCGAAAAAGAATAAGCCTTCAATTCGAATGTAATTTTATATTGTATGCACAGACATGTATTGTCTATGATTGTATGCTACGCGATATTATTTTCGATAACTTTAAATTGATTTTATTAATGATTCTTATTCAATTAACAGATTATACCTTAAGAATTTTTTCATATGAGTCTACGCGTGAAGTAATTTTAAAGTAAACGTTAGTTTTAAAATATTTTGTTTTAAAATGGATACATGTAGTATTTTTTGTTAAATTCAATTTATTTTTAATATTTTACATCAATTGAAGTAGTCACAAGCAAAAAACACGTTATGATCGTAATATTTTCTTAGGAACCAAAAAAAAATAGTTTTTTAATAATGTTAAAATTGAGTCAATTCTTATTTCATACTACATTATATTACCAAAGACATTTTTTCTGGGTTAAAAATACCAAAAGTTACAGATAGATTCTTAAATTTTATTAATACGTAGTCAGCAAGAATCGTTACAGGATAAAGCGAGTATGATTGGCTTTAAAGAATGAATCTTGTGCCGGCGCCGTTACCTCTGATATAATGTGCCCGCTATTGTCAGTCCCCTTTGTGGCCGCCATTGTATGGATGAATGAAATATTATAATTGCATATGCGTAGAAATTACGATCGGAATATTTGAGGTGACAAATTAAAATTTATTTAAATAACTAGCGGCTCACCCTCACTTCGCTCAGGTTTGTCGCTAGGTACGTTTTAAATAGATATAAATAGTTATTAGCCAGCGTTAGCCATATACATTTTAATTTTTTGTTCCGTTAATTTTTCAATTTTTTCTTTTATAAGAACCTTCTCCTGACAATAACAAACACAACAAAAAAAAAGAAGTTTAATCGGTCCAGCCGTTCACGCGTGATGGCGTGACCAAGGGAAATAGGGATTTATTTTTATATATATAAGATGTGTATGTTATGGGAATAATTGTTCTATGATTATTGAATCCAATTATGTTGCTTTTCAACTTTCCACTGCTGGGCACTTGCTTCTCAACGATATGAGGGATCAGGCCATAGCCCACCACGCTGGTCAAGTGCGAGTTGGCGAACTTCACAAGTCTTTCGTATACTTGCTAGGTTATGTCAGACATACAAGTTTCTTCACGATGTTTTCTTTCACCGTAAGATAGTTACAACATCGTGATTACCACTACACATGAAAATATTACAGGTGCCAAAACGGGATTTGAACCCACTTCATATGATTTCCCATGCAAATACGTTACCAATGAGCTAGCAATCTCTTAATTTAACTACAATATAATTAATATTTTTGGGAATAAACTTGTAATATCATGTCACGAAAATGGAATGGCGTTTTTACATATGTATTGGTTTTACATACTTCCTTCAATTGGGAACCTTATTTTTCGATGCGCACTTCGAAGGATAATTGCATTTGACCTGATTTTGTTTAAATTTTAATAAATATTTGATCTTCTTTTCTTTTTAGTAAAATTTTTAACCACTTTTTCGTCACTCATATAATACATAATATTCAGTTATATCGGATAAACTTGTCAAATTTTGAAGAGTCCCTCGAAATCTGAGAGTAAACATTGTAATAATGGAAAGAAACTTGGCCTCGAATAAAATTTAATACTTAAAAGTAAATATTTCAAAAATTCATGTATTCCTTAAAGTCCCAAAGTACTTCTTTTGTGAAGCTAAAATAAATATAACTCAATTTAAGTAAATAAACAAATATTAAAAGCAAAAAAGACTTAGAAAATGGTCTGACTCTAAAACACTTGGGGGTATCTCGAGACCGATGCGACCCTATTTTGCATACTTTTGTATCGACTATTGAATGTTAAACAATAAAAACAAAAGGGAGTCTGGTTGACTTCGTATTCTATTGTCCAGAGAGTTTTATAATCGCGGACAATTGCGTGAATTATATGTTAAACTAGCGACTTACCGATGCTCCGCTCGGGTTCGTAACTAGTTATGTTTTAACATTTATTATAGATTCCTCAGAAATTAGATATTTTCCCGCAGTAAAAAGTATTCTATATATTAACCCATATAACCAGCTATCATCATATCAAATTTCATCAAAATCTGTCCAGTGGTTTTCTCGTGATGCTTTCCCAGACAGATATACAGACAGACAGACAAAAATTCTAAAAACTATAGATTCAGTCTCCGTATCGATAATAATGACTAATTCAATAACATTCTCCAAAAAATATTTAATGTACAGATTCCACTCAGAATCTTATTATATGTACAATAGATGAGACTTTACGACTTGTCGATAGGCGAAGTCATGGCTCTGTAGATCATATTTATATATGATACGAGTATATAAAGCAAAATGCTTTACTCATTAACTTATTAGGTAATCTAGATTATCTCAAAACTACTAAGTTAGGTTTATAGTTCCTCAAATTCATCACAAACTAAGTCCTGAGTACAAAAGCTAGTCAGACTATTATTATAAATGCGATAGTTAGTATCTTTAGTGCATTATAACTTACCTAGGGTAACAGATAGGCTACAATTTGACAAGATATTGTACCTAAGTGAAGCGATGTCGTTAGTAGTATTATATATGCTAGAATTTTGTATATTTTTTTCGTTTATCAGTCATTTAGCAAGAAATAGTTAAAATTAACATAAAAACAGTTAAATAGAGAAATTAAATATGTTTTTTATTTATCCTGGTAATTCATTTAGCCAGGTGGTTTCAATGGGACATATGTAACTATTAAAATAGTTATATAGATATGGGTCTAATGGAAGTATAACTGATTATATATATATATATATATATATATATATATATATATATATATATATATATATATATATATATATATACAAGAATATAATATTGTAAGATATAATGTTTTGGTTAAGACAGAACTACGGTACCGGAGTAATGATGAGGAGATGGCAAACAAATACATAGGTTAATTACAATTCATACTTAATATTATAAATGGGAAAGTGTGTTTTTTTGTTCGTTTCCCTCATACAATCGAACTCATGACTTCTGACATAGTAGATTAGTCAGCCAAGTTCACTATAGTGTTAATAAAACACAAATTGTTATCTTCATAAATGTTTGTTTTGATTATTTAACCTTCCCGAGACTGGGGTTTTTGAAATTAAGCCAGACAAATTCGGACGGTTTAATTTTAACAAGTCTTTTGTTAATATTATTCCAAGTTTAAAGTATCCAGGAAGCTTGCTTTCTATTGTAGTTGGTACGAAATTAAATTGTATAGGATTTAAAGCTGGGATTCAAGACTAGCCGTGCCTTCTTTTTTCATATATACGAGTATACAGACAGTTGTTAGTGTTTTGTTACATTTCGTAATTACATTTTAAAATTTGTAATTTTAACTGATTTCATTTGAGTGCATCATTGTATTTAAAATGCTTTTTGGCAGTTATTTTAATCCGTTATTCTGAATAGAAAAAAGTCCAAATTTTACCAAATTAAAAAAAAATATCTCCCATATAATACTAGTGTAGATATTTTAAGTACTTTAGATTTGATCTCAACACGTGTAACTAAATTAGTAGCCTCTAAATGACCTCTAAATTTCGGCTATACCAATTTCATTTACTAGAAATAAACAGGATAATCTTAAAAATACAATAAAGGCATAAATATAGTGTGAAACGAATATAAGGATAAGCTAGTCCCTCTAAATGCCAGATCATTAGTCTCAGAACCTGCTGACTCAGATCCTAACGGATTGAGGGCTTAGAAATACTTTAATACGTCACCAGCTTAAGTTTAAATGACTTCCTGTCCCATTAGAAATAGCTAGTCTGTCTGGTGCAGTGGTCTGTGATGAGGAATATTGTCTAGTTTATGTTCTATTCACTTAACACGACTTTTGGTAAAACGCACTTATTAGTTTCACTTTTAACTTAGAAATCGATTTTAAGCCACTTCTAATAATTATCGATTTGAAATATGTTTCAACGTATGCATCATTTGGATGATATATGTACAATAACAGGATATTATACAGCTGGATATCATAATTTGTGAAAAATTACTTGCAAAATGTTTTACTTTGAGCCACTTTGATTCGATGTGACGAGCGTTGTAATATAATACAGTTGGTTAAAAGCGTGTTTATTTGGTTTCTTAAAAATATTATTATTTTATTGACATATATTTTGATTTCGTTTATAATGAAATACAATTTTTCAATAAATATTAAGTAAAACTTAAACTATAATATTAAGTAAAAACTTAACAACCATTTTTGGGCTGACCTGGAACTCAAACCCAGGAACGATCAACATATTAGTTAATATTTTGTTTTAAATACATACAGTCATATTCAGTCCACTGAAAGTTTACTGCTCAACAATGAACATAGACCTTTTCTCAAACCCGATTTTCTGTTTTAATTGAACATATTGTATAGAACATATTTTTAATTAACTCATGATCAACTATAACTTAGGAAATTCCTCAAACCAATTAAATAATGTAGAGAGTATGATTTAACATTTCGTTTGCTTCATCCATCTAATGAGAGCGAAGCTGTTATGCTTTGTCTAGTCAAAATAAGATTTCAAAGTACTTCAAAAACAAAATTTCTGTCAAAAGCAAAGTACGACTACTCAAAGGCAACTTACAAACAGTATGATAAAATGCAAACAATGTAAGTTGGCAACTTGACGGTCTCGAGTAAAAGATTATCATAAATCAAACGCTGAAGATGTTCCTGAATATCTGATGCTTTTTATTTTTTATTCATAGGTATTTGAAAGTTTGTGTTGGAATTTATACTTTAAGCTACATTTTGTTTGAGACTTTTGTTTGCAATTGTTTCAAAAATGTTACTCCAGTCGAGGATTGACTTGACAGAGTCAATTTACAAAATACGCGTATAATTTAACCTATAAATTACTAATGCTTAACTACATTAGAATTGATAGATATACGTTTTAAAGCTTTAAAAAAAACAAACACTTTAAAACATATCTATAAAAAAGGATGATAGTATAAATAATAATATAAGCTCTAAAGAAAAATAAAAATAAAATTTATTTTATAATAAGTGTATGTATGTATTGTTCAGAGAATAAAGGCTATTTTTAACTGACTTGCAAAAAGGAGACGGTTTTATGTTCGTCTGTATGTCTTTTATTTTTATTTATTTATTTTATTTACGTTAGAATTATTCAGTCATTAAAAATGTCAGATCGTATGAACGTTATCGAATATAATCAAAACGAATAAAATATGTGTACATCATAGTGTAAAAAAATATCTTTCTTATACTTTATTATCAAGCCCTATTCAAGCTTTGTTTATATTTTTTAATACTTAGTAATAATTTAAAATTTCTAGTACCTTTGTTTTAAAGTACAAAACTAAAATAATTGGTACCAAAAGTATTTGATTACTTATCTCACACTATGTCTTCTAAAACTTATAACATAAGCTTATATTAAAAATACGTACAAATAAAGTTAAATATGTTCATAGATTATAGATATATCTAATTCCAAATATCTTATTTAATTATTATATGAAGAAATATTGAAAATGAATCTACTTCATTTTCAATATTTCTTCAAAGCGCTTCGCTTGTGGACGTAACTGGGTCGGAAACTCGTCCTTGTAGAAAGTAATCGTCCCTTAAGTTTAATAGAGTATTATTTTGGACTTCTTGGGCAAGTTTGAGGCCTTTGTCCATACATCCTGTCAAAGCTTTGGAAAGAATGGTCCTACATGTTACACTAAATGTATCTGAAAGGTATTTGTAAGCTTTTATCTTATTATATACTAGCGGCTCACCCTCGCTTCGCTCGGGTTCACCTCTAGAAAAGCACTAACAGATCTATCCCACAGGAACCGTTCATTTTTCCGGGATAAAAATAAGTAACCTGTTGTTTTACCTGCAATATAAGGTATTAGCATGCCAAATTTTACTAAATTAGGTGCATAAGTTGTTGTGTACTGAGCTGTATAAGTTACTATAGTTTTTTGACTATCCCACGGTAACTCTTTAATTTTCCGGGATAAAAAGTAGCTAATTTGTTTTTGTCATGTATGAACTATATTATTGTAAAGTTTCATTAAAATCCAATCAGTAGTTTTTGTGTACTAAGATGTATAAGTTGTTATAGTTTTTTAACTATCCCACGGGAACTCTTTAATTTTCCGGGATGAAAAGTATCTAAGATGTTCCCCGGGGATATAAGGTACCACCATGCAAAATTTCATTTAAATAGGTCCAATAGATCTGGAGATTAGCCCGTACAAAGAGAAAAACAGATAAACAGCTCGCTTGGGTTCGTCCATACATACGAATATGTTGTATTATCTCTTTAACCATTTGTCCAAATTATATGCAGCAAAAGGGAAAAGTCTTTTATTTTAAACATTTTAGACCATAAAGTTACTTATTTTGATAAGAATTCATAATTGTTGATATTATGACCAATAAACATGACCTACCGATTTAAATGATTTTTTTAATATAAAAAACTACTTTTTGTGACTTAAATATAAAAGTTAGACATATGCTGTCGCTGACTTTTTTGTAGGCATTATTAAGCTCTACAACTTTTCTCTAGAACATAATCATATATCTCTCATCGTTAAGGCAGCGTTCGTAAGAAACGTTTTCGTTCGACCGTTTTTTCTCCGACTTACTTTGCAAATCCAACTACCACGAAAAAGCCTTTTCATTTTTCGGGTAAATATATAGAAGAACGTGGCTTTCTATTGGTAAAAGAATTTTGAAAATCGGTTCAGTAGATCCAGAGATTACCCCCTACAACGTCACAAACTCACAAGATCACAAACTTTACCTCTTTATAATATTAGTATAGATATACACACACACACACACACACACACATATATATATATATATATATATATATATATATATATATATATATATATATATATATATAATACTTTATTTATAATAAAGAAAATTACATATATACTTAATTATAGTTACTGTTTAAGTCATGTCCGCGTGGAATTGTAGCAAGAATTAGCATTGTTGCTACAATTCCCTTGCCGCATTCCTCTACCAAATCGAATGCTGATTTTTTGAGTGAAAAACTAGCCAGCTCTCCTGTCACCAGTAGAGGCGATAAGACGAGGTGTTATGACTTTTCAGAAGTGCTTAGATCTTAATAAAATTATAACAAGGTCAAAATTTTTTAACTTGAGTTACGTAAATATAATTGTTATAATATAGTGTTACTTCTATATACAGCTTTTTGGTATTAATTTATTTCAGCTCAGTTTCTCTAGTTCGATTGAATCTGATCCTTAGATGAGTCGACTTTCTATAATAGATAAAAATTAAAAAAAAATGGTGATAAGATATTTTGGCCACGTTACAACGAATAGATATCATTTTAGTAAATACCGGTGAAACACCGATAGCTTCCCAACTCTGGGCTGTTACTGTGAGGTCCTTAACATGAAGGCTCAATAACTAAACTTGGGCCGACCCGGGACTCGAACCCAGGACCTCCAGATGTACAGCCGTACTAGCTAGCCACTACACCACCGAAGCAGTTAAATATTTTAATAGTATATACATATATTATAAGTATTTATTTTGAAATATTTTGGTTTTGGACAACAGCAGGCAGTAGTGTCAGAATTGATATGCCAACTCGTTCAAGTTTGACATATGTTTGTATGAATTTAAAGGATTAGCGATACGTTCAAATTGTAACCGTTTGCGTTTTTTTTTTTGATTTCGCAAACTGTAAAATGAAAACTGAGCGTGTTGATTTTTCGACTTCCCTTTGTTTATATTCAGCTATAAATCAGTTAACGCGGTGCTTGTGTGTGCAGAGTTATTTGTCGAACTGTGATTTAGATGGTTAGTTTTTAATTATTTTTAGCAATACCCTCACTGATATAGTTTGGAAACTAAGGCTTTGTTAGGTGATAGTTGTTTAAATTCGATCAATTAGGGCTTAGATTATTCACAAAATTATTCTACTATCGCTGTAGAATATAAATAAAAATGAAAAACTCGACTGTGTATAAAGCTAACTAAAAAGATGACAACAAGTTAATAAAGAAACATAGTATTTTGCATATTTCGGTTATTTTTCTATTTATTTTAAATTATTTTATAATTTTGTTGGTAGATGAAGTTTGTAACTTTACTTCTGTATAACAACCTTTGAGAGGTCAAAATGTTAGTCTTTACTGTGGGCATAATTGTTGTATAACACTCGAAACGTCAGGCACCAAAAAACAAAATAAATCATTGAGAAAATCCGAAAACATAGTTTTATTTAAAATTGCATCAGTTATAGAAATAAAATTATTTAAGGTTAAAAAAATTTTGCCACGTCACTGTAAATTAGTATTAACTTACATCAAACAATTTGAACCCGCTATCCTTAAGAGAGTAATCTATTCACATGACTCCTTAATAACCATTCAACTATAAGGAATAATGTTATAAGAATAAAATGTTCAATAAACATTAGACGGATCGTCAATCCAGTACATGGGCTATTTTCCGATCCGTTGCGTTTGTTCTATCGTGGGTACTAGCGTTAAATTGATAAATATTAGGCGCACTACTTGACTTTGCTGGAAAAAATAAAGGAAATTCATATATCTGAAGTTAAATTTAACATCATTGAAGCTGGAAATTAGAGAAATAGATAACAGATCGATTCTCATTCAAGAGATTTTATTGAGATTTTGTTCATGATACGTAACTTTTGTTTGAAGTTAACTAATTGTAATTTATTATTATTGGTTAGAAGCCGAAGGTCACTTGTTGGATTCTTATATTAAAAGAGAACGACAAATAATAAAAAAAAAATTCTACATTCACACTGTCCTTATATGATATATTTACTATAGACTCAATATAAAATATACTTTTATACATTATTTTTTCCATAAATTAAGAGAGTTCCTATAAAAGCTATAATTGCTAAAATCAATATTTCATCATTATCTTTTTACCTATACATATGTGTAAAAGTTGATAAATTTTGTCTCCGCCCCGAATAACAAAATAATAATTAAAACATCAGAAAAATTCAGAAAAAAAACATGGCTAACGCTGCCTAATAAATATTTATATTTATTTAAAACATACCTAAGGATCACCTGAGAAAAGCGATAGTAACTCACTAGTATTTATTTAAAAATTTAAATAAAAAAGAAGTTTATTTGAGTTAAATGATTTTCTTCCTTATAAGCTGCCATTATGCACCTAACGCTATACAATACATTTAAGTCCAACATATGGTCAAAAGCTCATAAAAAGCTTAAGGCTGGTGACATAGAAACTCACTTACTACCACAATCGTAGCGATCATTAATATTTGTATTATATCTCACGAGATGAGCACGATACTACTGAGAAGATCTACTTCACGACTTTAACTTTCTTCGATGGTCCTTCTTAGATAGGTACGTTTTACTTAATACTAATCAAATCAAAATAAACTTCATTCAAATAGATGTCTGCAAGTACTTTTGAGTCGTCACTTTTTAAATTATTAAAACTTAAATATTAGTATGTAAGTTCGTGACGAATCTACTACGCTTAGAAAGTAGTTCTTCTGAGAACTCGAGAAAAGCCGGCGGGAAATCGGACTTTTTTATGGAATTCAACTTTTTTACTAATACCAACCTCTTAAGAACATTTACTTATAGCACATAGCATTGCTAGTGCCCCATATTATAGCTCAAATTGGCGGAATTCATTAAAAATAACGACCCAAAAAATAAAAAATCCAACTGCGTAAAGAGCAAACTAAAATAGTATTATATAAAGAGCAAACTAAAATAGTATTAATAATGGGATATACCATCAGAGATATATCCCATTATTAATATTATAAATGCGAAAGTTTGGATGGATGTTTGTTACTCAATCGCACCAGAACGGCTGAACGAATCTGCATGAAATTTGGCATAGAGATAGAGTATAGCCTGGAATACACATAGAATACTTTTTATCCCGGAAAATGTATGGTTCCCGTGGGATAGATTTGTATCTATTTTTCACTACGGACGTACCCGAAGCAATGCGAGGGCGAGTCGCTAGTATTTTATACGTGTTGCGAGTTTTCCTACATGTAACCCACCTTTAGGGATCGCAGTCGGATAAAAAATTAATCAATCCCATATACCGCTAAGTGTAAAAGGCACTTAACCCTTGACGTGCGACGTCATCAGTCATCTTCCTTTGTTATTGGATTACACATAAGATGCCTATATAAGGTAAACAGTCTCCGACGCTTGATTATGACATTCTGTTAATGCTTTTGCATTTGAATAGACTTGGGATACATTAATTGTTTGGACAAGATTGTCTGTGAATATTATATGTATCTAATGTAAATATACGTACATACAACTAAAATTCTTTAATGTTTACTGACAGAAAAGAGAATCTTATATAGATAAAACTAATAAAAGAATAGAAAAAACCTGGTTAGTAGTATGTTTTTATAAATTTATACTTTAAGACGGTTGGATAATGAATATGTATATGGTATAATGAAAATTTGTTTATTTTATTTTTCAAAGTAAGAAGCACGGAGGAGAGTGACAAATATGGTTCTTTATCCTGTTCAAGTGGCTTGGAATATTAGTCTAATATAAAAAGCTACATAGAGATAAGTAATACTTTCTTGGATTTACGCGAATATATGATATTTTAAATAAAACTATCTTTTCGGCTTTTTCGCGGATTTATTTTGAACCAAAAATCAAAATAAATCCGCGAAAAAGTCCGAAAAAATAGTTTTATCTAGAGATAAGTAAATCATTATATACTAAAAATGGTAGATTGAATATTTTTATATATAATTAGCAAACGTTTTTTACGTTTTTAACCGATTTCCAAAAAGGAGGAGGTTCTCAATTCGTCGGAATCTTTTTTTTATGTATGTTCACCGATTACTCAAAGACACCTGAACCGATTAGGATTTTTTTTTTGTTTCAAAGGGTCCCATATAAATTTTATCGAAATCGGTAAGGCGGCTTCTTTTAAATCAACAAATAAATATTTTTTTTAAATAAGCTGCTTAATCGAACATGTTATAAAAAAACTTTCTTCTAACAAATTACCTGCTTATTACGTTTAGACTAAAAATGGACAAATAAAAACTTAAAAAAAAGACTTCCAGAAACTAAAATGTAAAAAATAACTAAACGGGGCTTTTCATTTAGAATAGATACCTAATCAGATATTTTCGAAGTCGGTGCCAGCCGACAATATTTTAATGTATATAAAGTTATATATGTGTAGTATCAACTATCTGGTATCCATAACACAAGCTTCGTAGCTTACCATGGAACTAGATGGCGCTGTGTTAATGTTCAAACATATTTATTATTTATTAATGTATATGTCAATGTTGACTCAAATCTTTTGTCTCTCGATGAACCCTAAAAAGCACAGGTATAAGCCCAGACCAGATCACTTTTAAGATATTTTGACGGCATAGTCTCTGCAGATGAAGTTGTTTCGAGTCTCCGCGTGTTACGTGAAATGCCTTCCCTAGACGGGAGACGTTCACAATCGAAAGGAAATGTTAATTCGTTCTGGGACCGCCAGCAACGGAGGGTTAAAGCGTTATTTATAACGCCCGATGAAAAATACATTCGTAATATGTCTACAGATATATGCCTCTTAAATTGCTCTTTATTTTGATTTTTTATATCAGTTTTATTTTGTTTGTTTTTATTTGAAGTAGAATCGGTTTTTTTGTTAATTATACATCATTGTAGGATAAGCTTAAGGATTTAGGTTTTGGTATGTAAAAAGTATCAACTCAGCCAAAAATATATGAACTTAGTGAGACTTTTACAAACATTTCTGTATCATCATTTCAATTAAATAACTGTCATATCCATAAAAGAACTTATTTAATGATGATTATTGAGATTAGACTTAAAAGTTAGGATTAAAAATACTCTGTGCACTATTTTTGATTTGTGTAATATTTTATTAGTACTCTAAGTAAATGTTTTGGTACACACAAATAACAGAGATTGAACCCGTGATATCCTACTTAGTAAGCAAGACCAATGAGACAATTACATAAGATTTTTGCATAGAATTAGTAACAGTGTCCATCAATATATTTGTTTCACTTATATCTTTTAACCGAATTGAAAAAGGACGTTGCCCTTAAACGCCTTATGTATAAAAGTTTGTATTTTTTTATTAAATAATATAATATATATTATTAACTAGCAACTCACCCTCGCTCCGCTCGGGTTCGTCCCTAGGTACGTTTTAACGGTTAGTATAGATTTCTCAGAGATGAGATATTTTTCCGCAGTAAAATGTAGTCTATATGTTCACCCGGATAACCAGCTACCTTCATACTAAATTTCATCAAAATGTGTCAAGTGGTTTTTTTCGTGATGCGTTCCCAGACAGACATAAAACCAAAAAAATATAGATTCGGCCACAATATCGATAATAATGACTATTTCAACAAGATTTTCCAAAAAAATATTTAATGGACAGATTCGACTCAGTATTTTATTATACGTATAAATAACTCAAGGGATACCTCTTTATACATATCAAAAAATCCAATAGAAAAACTATATTCAAAAAAGTTTTTGTTACTTATTAAGCTAGTTATACATATTTGTTACAAATCATTAAATTAAATATGAAAATTGAGTAATAAATTCACAATCAAATAATAATTAATTAATAGTGATAACTCATTTCATATATTAACGAATGCTTTTGATATGAGATACATTCATTAGCGAACAGTGCGTGATTAAGTGATTACGATCTTATCAAATGATACACGCTATCAGTGTACGTGACGCGACCTACGAATTTGTTATCCTCATACGTTGTTATAAGGAGATTAGTGTTATTTTCTATATGAAATTATATTTGTGAGTTTGTTTGTTTTTAATATTGCGGTTGTTTCGAATATTTTTTTTGTATTCATTACTTGCAAGAAGCTCTAATTTGTTTTTAGAATGATAGTATTTTGTTCATATAAATTCACAAAAATGTGTTACATACAGGTTTTAAATATTTAATTGCGGTTTTTATAAGCTAGTGACTTACCCTCACTTTGCTAGGGTGGGTAGGTGAGTTCTCTTGGGTAGGATTCCCTAGGTGTCTAACAGGACCCTTTGTACTACTCCAGATCATAGTGTATCAAAATATTATGTATCGTCTAAATTCCTCCAGCCGTTTCAGTGTGAAAGAGTAAAAAAAAAACGTCAGGTTTTTATATAAATACACACACAACAAAGAAAACAATACAAGAAAGAAAAAACAAAACTACGAAGAAGATTTGTAATATATGTAATTATGACCTAAAATTCAAAATTTATATATTCAAGAGATAAAAATATATTTGTCATCAATAGGTCGCAGATCCAAAAATATAATTTCCGGGATCAATGGGATTTTCTGACACTATATATTCTTTCCATAACTCTTGGAACTCTTTCCAGGATATAGTTTTTCTTCCTCTGGACATGAATTCAAAAGCCACTTGACAGTCTTCTTTTAGAAGTCCGAACGACTGAAGCACATTTGAAAATTCTTCAACATCTATAGATCCATCTCCACTATCATCCTGAAGATCGAAGATAAATTTGCAATACAAATCCTGCCACTCTAAAGGTTTAGATGGGTTGTTGGTATATTCTTGCCACATAGTGAACCATTCATCAATAGAAATTTGCCCATCTTGATTTGCATCTGCTGCTTTGATTAATGCCTGCCATATATTTAGTAAAGCATTTTGAGTTTCTTTATATTTTTCGTCATCAGGACTCCAACCTCTTAATTTAGCTATACTTTCCACTGCTAGTTCAAAATCCTCCTTATCTATGTTTCCACTGCAGTTATGATCAAGAAATGAGTGGAAAAGATATAAAAGTTTCAATTTTCTAAATTCAGAGAGCATGTTTAAGTTTAAGGTAGTGATTCTGATGCGGTTAGAGTAAGACTGCTGTAATTATTTTAATTTTTGCTATCCGATATTTATATTATCAATTCGAAATTTATCCAATTTACTTATCACTAAAAGCAAGTTTGGAACAGATTATTATTAATGTCAACAATATTATATTCACAAATTATAAAAGAAAAATATGTTATATATCTATTTTTTGTCCCGGAAGTCCCGGAAAATCGAAATGTTAGCTTGGTAAACTAAATTATTTTAAAAAGTTTGTATATAAGATAATTATTTTAAGATAGCGAAAATATACTCAATTTTTTTTATGTCTATTTTTATTTATAGACTTTTATCCTTATAAGACTTGTCAGTCCATTCATATCTTAACCTAAGATATTAACCTAAGATATTAGATATTGTCTAATAATAGACTACTGTTAACTTTCACATATTTAAATATTTGTATATAGGTATTTGTAGATATTATTCAAAAAATATTTAGGGTGAGTTTTCCTGTTTCTAAGTTTTATTTAAGCGAACTTTTAAAACTTTATCCAACCGGACTGAACTAACCCAATGGTATAGCGGATAAAAACAATGAATATTCAAAAATAGCATTTCAATTATATTATACTAATTGCACTACATATTATAATGTTCCTACGAACTCTTGTTTCTATGGTTTAATTCGTTTTTTACAGTCGTTTTTTTATTACCTTTTAAGTCTACTTAGATTATTTTAGATAGGTTTTTAATGTATTGTAAAAAATACTATATAATATTACACTACTTTGAGGATGACACGTTAGGATCAGTTGCAATGTGCAGACTATGCCATGAGACAGAGGAAACTGCTATGCACATCCTCTGCTCGTGCGGTCCACTCATGCACCGCAGAAGTATCTATCTAGGGCAGCATATTATGCAACCAGAAGAGATACAGATGCTCCCCGCTCAGAAAATCTGGAAGTTCCTGGAGTCAACAGGACTAAGCGGAGAACTTTAATTCATTCCAAAGGGAGCTACAATGGACCATAACTGGTCGACGTAGCTAGGGCCGACCTCGGCACCACACCCAAAAATAAATAATAAAATAAATAATAATAGGATCAGTTTATGTTGACCCTACTTGCTGTGTCCGCAGTCGCGGGTTCGAGTCCCACTGGGGGCATTCATTTGCGTGATGAACACGAGTGTTTGTACTCAAATCATGGGTGCTGAAATGGCCCAACATAATTAAATTTACTATTGCCCTGACCTTACTTTCTTCAAAATAAGGAGTTCTGAATTAAATGAAATAACTAAAGAAGCAAAATACAGATACAATTCTTATAAATCAGTGTAGAAGACAAATAGGAATATGAAATGTAATTGGAATTTGCTTTCGTCCTGACTCCGTGCACTGTACCGGGCCCGAGGGACGCGCGTCACGGAGAATATTGTTTGGAAAATGACGACTTGTACCAAAACAGTAAGAAAATAGTGAAGCGTTTGTACCCTAGAGTACTGCTCTTGTCGATTTTTGTGTATAATGTTTTAGTTAAATATAACATATTTTATACTTTTGAGTCTTTTATATCTACCAAGAGTCAACTACTTGTTTATTTTTTCTTTCTACATAGTTTTGTATTTCAAATCGTTGTAAAAAAAAATGTTTGTTATAGAAGATATGAATAAAATCATCCATACATATAATAAAATTCTGAGTCAAAACTGTACATACAATATTTTTTGGAAAATCTTATTGAAATAGACATTATTATCGATACAGAGGCCGAATCTATAGTTTTTAGAATTTTTGTTGTCTGTCTGTCTGTCTGTCTGTTACCGCATCACAAAAAACCTACTGGACGGATTTTGATGAAATTTGGTATGGTCATAGCTGATTATTCGGGTCAACATATAGAATACTTTTTACCGCAGAAAAATATCTCATTTCTGAAAAAAAAAATACAAAAACTGGTTAGAATAAAAAAACGATGATACTATATACATTTTAGCAAGTTAAATAACTAGATATAACGAAAACTATTAAAAATAGCTAATCTTGAAAAAGTATATCAATAGCACTAATTTATTCATTATAAAAGTTATTTTAATGAATATTTATTTTTGTATTATTTAGATATTTCAATTCGCCAATAGATGTCGCCATGTGTCTTTAAAATACGTAGTTTTAATTCCAAAAAATTAAATGTACAAATTAGACGTTTCTATGATTTTATGAGAATTACTACTAAATCACCCGCGGCTCCGCCCGTGTTCAAATTATCAAAAAGCAATCTTTGTGGCTTTATAAATTAGTTACATCTATAGATACATTTAAATTTGACTAAACCGTATCTGGGCTTTAATATTTTTTGGAAAATCTTATTGAAATACACATTATTATTGCTAACAGAGGCCGAACCTATAGTTTTAAGAATTTTTGTCTGTCTGTCTGTCTATGACCGCATCACAGAAAAAATACTGGAGGGATTTTAAAGAAATTTGGTATGGTAATAGCTGGTTATCCGGGTCAACTAATATACTAATACGAATATACTAATATGTAAAACCTAAGAATTTGGTTTTGGTCACATGAACGCGGGCGAAGCCGCGGGCAGTGCTAGTCTAATATATAATTTAATATCTCGTCTCACGGTTGACCGATTTTACGATTTAGCGATTCCCCATACAAACTTTCATCATCATTATCACCCCCTTAAGGGATGATTTCTGGGATAAAAAGTATCCTTTATCCTTTCCAGGGTTTCAAACTATCCTTTTACCAAATTTCATTTAAATCGGTTCAGTAGATCCAGAGATTACCCCCTACAACGTCACAAACTCACTTTACCTCTTTATAATATTAGTATAGATAAAAAGGGTACACTGCCTTAGAAGCTAATTAAAAGTAATAATTCAAATGTTAGGTGTTAAATTATTTTTGAAATTTAGATGAAGTTTTGAAGTACAAATTTTTTGTTAAAAGATAATTAATAAAATTGATGCATAGAGTAAAAGAGTACCCCATTGTTTTTAAAGTCGATAAAAATGTGAAGTCAGCGCCTATTTTAGAAGTATCGTATTTAAGGTTTGTTTTTAATCTTGCTCTATTGTATATAAGGTAATTAACACACATTTGATTATTACTCAGTAATTTTTACCCAGAACAAAACCAATCTCTGTACGTTTTTCAAGTATGTCAGTTCAACGATTTATTACTAAAAGTTAAATAAATAACAAATGTCAATAATAACTTTAAATACTTTAAGCGAAAACGATAATAAAGGTTTTTTATTTGCTAGAAACAGTAATAATTTTTATATCAAATAAAATGAATCGTCAAAAATGCAATATCTGCTTTATAACTTCCAACGTAATTATTGAAAAATCCAGGTTATATCGCCGTACTCAGTATGAAATTTTCATGAATTTAAAATGAAAATTTACAATATTATTATGAAAATATTACTAGAAACTTTGATCTTGTATAAATTAAGTTAAAAATACTGCCGAGATTTTCTTACATAATTTTAAAACAACCCTGAGCTTTTGAGAAATCTTTAATCAGAGTGCAATTTCATTAGCTAATTGAGTTTGTATCGTAAAGAATATAAGGTGGGGAGATAAACAAAACTTGAGAGTAAGCCGAGCCTCTCAGAGAAAATGTGCGAGATTTCTACAACACAACATATTATTATGTATATATACATATAATAAAATTCTAAGTTGAATCTTTGCATTGAATTTTTTTTTGGTAAATCTTATTGGAATAGTCATTATTATCGATACAGAGGCCAAATCTATAGTTTTTAAAATTTTTGTCTGTTTTGATGAAATTTAGTATGATGATAGCTGGTTATCCGTGTCAACATAGAGGATACTTTTTACTGCGGGAAAATATCTCATCTCTAAAAAAACTATACAAAACGTTAAAACGTATCACTAGTTATGCATAAGTAAATAAAATCCAAATATTTTATACAAATTTAATTTTATTTGGCATATCCTAAAAAATATTATTAAGAAATAAGGCATAGAGAAAAAGAGGGAGAGTTCTCACGAGAGCCCCAAAAGGCAACTCGTGTATAAATTGACGTACAAAAATCAGCATCAATACAGATATCTATCCTCTCTAAGACGATCCTTCTATCCAAAATCCTTCTCAAATTCTACAGTATTAATAATATAAATATACAAAGCACAAATCAAAAAAAAATACATACAGAGTCCGCAAAAAATATCAAAGTCGAAAATGAGCGTAATTTTGCTGTTCACAACACAATTACCCACCGCAACGCGCGCATTTTAAATGGGCCGCCAACGAGAGTATATTCGTATAGTATGTATTAAATCTATAAAAAAATAATATCAAATAGACCTTTTACCAAAAATTAAAAAAAATATAAGAAATTATGTGTTGTTTTGGAACACAAAACTTTAGCTAAGTTTTATGAAGTTGTGAAAGAGACCGTTTACTTTCATCTCTTATAACGGTACTTGTAATAGATGAGTTTTGTTTATTATAAATATATGTATTGTATTCAGCTCTTTTTAAGGACCCATTGCTGGGCACTGGCCTCCCTTCAACGGGAGGGGAATCAGGCCATAGTCCACCACGCTAGCCAAGTGTGGGTTGGCGGACTTCACATGTCTTTAGAAAACTAGGTTTTTTTAGATATGCAAAATTCCTCACGATGTTTTCCGTCACCGTTAGGTAAGTGGTAATTATGATTGAAATGATTCACACATGAAAATATCAGAGGTGCGAGTCCCGGGACTTGAACCCGCGTACTCGGTTTCCCAAGCGAGCGCGTTACCACTGGGCTGCGACTGCCTCAAAACCGTTATATTTAGTTATATTTCTAATAAAACTCTCAAGAAAAAAGATTTTTTAATGCTTAACGAACAAAGGAAATGTAATGTAAAAGACAATGAGCTTATATTAAAAAAAAACATCGATTTTCAAAATAACCCAAAATTAATTTAAGCCACATAAAGATGTTATAGTAACATAATAAATATTCATTTAAATATTAGTTGATGGACACATAAAAAGTTGGACCCGACAGGAGAAAAAGAGCAGTATGCCAAGAATGTTTTCATTAAAATTTCAAGAGATTCCGCAAGATAATTTTCTCACTTGTTACAGTCTTTGTTTACATGTTTGGTATCCGGCAATCTGGTTTTATTGCTTTCATTGTAACTTAATTTAGAAATTTTGAATGTACTTTTAATGAGCAAACATGAATTTGGTTCATATATTAACTCCTTGTTATGATAAAGTATGTGAAAATTAAGTAATCATTCGTTTACTAACTTAATTAACTTTATACAATACGAGTACGAATAAGAAAAACTATCTGTCTGTTTGTTCCGGCTAATCTCCAAAACGGCTGAACTGATTTTGACGAGACCCTCATTAACAGATAGCTGATGTTATAAGGAGTAATTTAGGCTAATTTTATTTTAGACGAGTATTGCCTGCGACTTCGCCCGCGTCCAGATGACCAAAAACCAAATTCTTAGGTTTTACATATTAGTATACTCTTACATTGTAGTTTTTGTATTTTTTCTCAGAAATGAGATTATTTCCCGGGGTAAAAAGTATCCTATATGTTGATCCGGATAACCAGATATCACCATACCAAATTTCATCAAAATCCCTCCAGTGGATTTTCTGTGATGCGGTAACAGAAAGACAGACATACAGAACAGACAAAAATTCTAAAAACTTTAGGTTCGGCCTCAGTATCCATAATAATGTTTATTTCACTAAAATTTTATTACAGATTCGGCTTAGTTACAATTTTATTATATGTATAGAAAAAGAATTAGGGTTCGGCTCAAAAACATTAAAACGTAGCTAGGGATGCATGTAAGTTCTTATAATATTATATAATTACTACAGTTAAATGTCTAATCTATATTACAAAGCTAAACCTTGATTTAAGCATCATATTTAGTGTAGTGAATGTTGACCGCAGTTCTTGAATTACGGGATAAGTCATTCTATGTTTAAGACAATGCGAACTAGACGTGGAAAACCATAAATGTAAACCACACCAACACGTTAGATTCTTATTTGCACTGGAGGAAAAATGGAGCAACTTTTACGCTTTGTATTAACAAAGCGTTAGTTTAATAGTAATTTGAATTTAAAATAATACAAGTATAAAATATTTTTGTGATTATACATAAGAAGTGTGTAATGATTCTAAATAAAAATCTTAGTTTGACCATGTTTGCTGATAAGCATTTGAATCGTCGATAACAAACAAATAAAGTAAAATCGCGAGAAAACGAAAAAATAATAACTTAAATCTAAGAAAATATTATTTAATTCAAATATTATCATTCATTTGTGATATTCACTATATAATATCTAAATAGATTTGCTTAGTATAGCGTCGGTTGGTATCGAGTGTAAAAAATAGATTAAACATATCGTAACTAAAGCTACCCGTTTATTTATTTCTTACTAGCGACTTACTCTCGCTTCACTCGGGTGCGTCCTTACATACATTTTAATTTGTCTAGGCAGAACCCAATTTTTTTTCCTAAAATTAAAGTAGCCTAAGTTACTCCATAGAACATAAACTATCTGGCAGGAAATGTTCCTTCAAAATTAGTCTAGTAGTAGCTTTTACGGCAATTAGCTGGAAGAAACAAACAGACAGACAAAATTTAAAAAAAATGTGCTTTTCTTGTAAGTACTGTATATAATTTCTTATGCATATAGTAAAAAGCTTTTATTTTGAACTTTTGTAAAGATTTGTGCTTTAAAGCAGATTTACATATCTTTAACTTTTTACATTCATGCACAAAGCTTCCCTGAGGATATTGTCCGTTGCAAAGGTTACCTTTGTAGAGTGTCACTAAAATAAGACAAACAAAGGACTTTTGAGGTACTTAAAATGAGCAGATTTTCCTAAATAAATACAGAAAACATTTTTGGTATACGAAAATATTTTCGAACTCTGTTTTTTTGTACAATTTATTTTGCGTATTTAAATTAACTTTTATTGAACAAAAGCGACCCTAAAGATCCTGACCTTATAAGTTCCTAATCGCACTGGTATTATAAATGTAAAAAAAATATGTATGTGTGTATGTTTTTTACTTCAGCTGAAACTTTTGGGCATACTTGGATGAAATTAGCAGATATACCCTGAAGTAATACATTAGCAAATCTGTACTTAATATTTATTCTAAAGAGGTTAAGTTTGTGAGATTGTGAGTTTGTGACGTTGTAGGGGGTAATCTCTGGATCTACTAAACCGATTTAGATGAAATCTGGTAAGAAGATAGTTTGAGACCCCAAGAAGGACATAGGATACTTTTTATCCCGAAAATCATCCCTTAAGGGGGTGAAAATGGGAATGAAAGTTTGTATTGGGAAGCAAGCTAGGGACGAACCCGAGCGAAGCGAGGTTGAGTCGCTATTGTAACTAATAACTATATATATGATTACTAAATTTTAAAAAGGTACCAAATTTTGTGCATAGGAGATTAGATGAAAGCGAGATAAGTCGCTAGTAAGAAATAAATGTGGCTAACTTAATAATAGTGATTTATTTTGTGGAACACGCTATGGGGTTATTATGAAGTGTATTATCATAGCCATGCAAAGGGACTGGAAAGTTTGTCACAATCAAAAATAATGAAATATGCCTGACAAAATATGAGAACAGTTTATTTGTTATAGGTCATCAGAATAGTGAGTTTTGTGTGAATATTCCTTCGCCATGTCGAAACGACTGCATCGATCTTTTCATAGCATTTCATACAATTCAGAGAAAAGACAAGTATTTGTGATGTAAGAGATACTTTTTATTATTATTTTGTAAGTATCACATGTGGTGAGGCACAAGTAGTCCAGTGGTAAACTGGGTAAAGCGGGTTCAAATCCCAGATCTCACACCTTATATTTCCATGTGCGTATCATTTCCAACGTGATTGCCATTTACCTTCCACTGAAGGAAAACATCGTGAGAAAACCTGCATATCTGAGAGAACCTAGCAAAATTTCGAAAGACATATGAAGTCCCGCGCTCGGCCAGCATGGTGGACTATGCCCTGAACCCCCTCGTACTGAAGGGAGGCCCACGCCCAGCTGTGGGACATTAAAAAGGGCTGAATGCAAAGTATCACATGAATTGAGTTAATTTCGATATGATAAATTTAAATGTAGCAATAGAAAGATGGATTTTAAAATATCTCAAAACTTCTTATTAATTTTAGTGTACTATATGATTATACACATTATAGATATGCACTACATTTTACAATATTCAATTGAACATTATTTTACGTTTTTTTTTAAGAAAATAAACTTCAAACTAGTTAGGTTTTGTATTCACACCGATAGTGTAGAGTCAAGTCGCACTATATATCACAGGGGTGCGAAGGCGGCTATAACAATAGTCTCCAAACAACTCGCGTAGAAGAGATATATCTCTGTACAATAAAACTTAGGAGTCCTGATCGAATGCTTATGCGAAAAATTATTAGTGTAGGTACGAAATTTAATTTTTGAATTTGTTTGAGTAACTTAATTTATTATCTACGAATATACATTTACGTACATATGTACAAACTAGTATTCGAAGTAGTGGTCAAAAAAATTTGAGAAAAACATATTTTAATAGAATTTTCCTTCTTTTTTTATATCCGTAATATTAAATATTATAAATGTGTAAGTTTGTAAGTATGGATGCTTGTTACTCTTTCATGCCACAACGGCTCAAAGGATCTAGATGAAATTTGGCACAGCGATCGATTATAGTCTTAAATAATATATAGACTACTTTTTATCCCGGAAAAATGTACGGTTGCCGTAGGATAGGTTTGTTTTTGTTTTCCTAGACGTGAACCCGAGCGAAGCGAGGGTGAGCCGCTAGTAAATTATATTAAAAACAATATATATTTTTTTTATTTCATAACACTAAAGATTGTTAATAGCTACTAAAGAAAACAAAAGAAAATCTTTTGATAAACAGATGAGAAAAAGGCACTGAACTGTTTATACTATAAAGAGAGAAATTTCACATACATATCATTCAGAACGGTTTCATCCATCTCAAAATGTTTCCTGAGCAAAACGAGCAATGCTAAATAAAACTTACTACCAAAATATTAGCAGGAATATCTATATTTTGTTAAAATTACATAGTAAAATATTATGATAAAAACTGCACTGAATATATAACTAAGTTTCGCGAATAATATCTAAGAACAAACAACTGGAGTTCAGAATGCTTGCGTATAGCGTGATTCAGGAAACTTAGTGCACCGCCTAATTGTGAAACGTGCTGTATTCGTGGCGGTTGTTTAACTATTCAATATCTATACAATTAAACTAATTATATCTATATACGAAAAGAAAAAGATTATACTTTAAGAAAAGATATTGGTCTCGCTGAGTTTCTTCGCCAGTTCTTCTTAGGTCTGAGGCTTCTTCTTTACGAACTGGTAGTAGACTCATGACGTTCAGTAAAAAATTGTCATAATTTAATGCTGAATCGCGCATCTGATATGAAATTGAACGTACCAGCGAGAAGTAAACTAATTAACTCAGCGTTCTAGACGAAGTACCCGGAAAGGTGACGTTCTAAATACTAGGTGCATTCTGCGTTATACTCTAAGAGACGGCTGGATGATTAGGTATGCATTATGAATGTGAATAATAGTGCTAATATTATTCATTCACACGTATATATTAATATAGCTTTTAAAAAGATTTAAACTTTATATTATGACGACTGTTTACATTATTTTTTTGCTTTTATCAGAAATACTGTCTTCATTTTTAGGCTCTTTACCTTAAACATATCTATTACTAAAGACGAACGTATAATAATTAAAAATTGCATAAACCTAGAGATTTACGAAAAAAATTGTATATAACAACTAAAAAAAATTACTAATTGATGTCGAAACACTAAAAAGTATAACAAAACGTATTTTTTATTATAGTAATATACGAGTACTAGATTTATTTTTATTCAGTAACAGTCACAACAGTTTAACTATAAATTAAAGGGGGCGTGGAGTCTAATTATTATTTTCCTCGTGTTGTAATCGGGAATTCAGTAATTTTTATATTGTTTTACTCAAGTTAGTGTTTTCTTATCACACCTATTGCAAATATTGATAAAGAAAATAATTTTATCGCCAGATCCTAAACTACAATTACTCGGGTCGCACGGTCGCAGATGCGACATTTTACTGTCAGTCGTAAAATTCCTCACATTTAGAAATATTTTAGTTTAGAAAATTAATAACTTCTCTTAAAGAAGATTTCATGTAGAGAAGAAGTTTGTTGTTTGTTTGTTTGTCAAAGGTTGTCTTATGTTACCATAAACATAGTAAATTTTTATTTGAAATATATCTTAATAAGTTAATAAGAGTATAAAATGTGGTTAGTGTAGTAGGTTCGATATTCGCTTATAGCAAAATATATATGTTTTAATTATACAATCTTTACGTCAATAATACATCGATGAAGTGAAGATAAAAATCTATAATAAGTCTTTAAACTTTCATGATCACTAATTATTATTATTATTATGTAAAAACCGACTTCAAAACAAACACTAAAAAGTAAAAAATAACTGATTAGTAATATTCATTCACTATATATATATTTTTCGAAGTCGGTCAAAAATGGGATATTTACCATATTTAACTTTGGAGAGTTACAGGTATACATGTGACCATGGCGCTTGTAACACTGCCGAAATATCGGGAACTTCCAAAAGTATTTTTTTAAACATGATAAACATCCCTTTTACATCATAATTATAAAAATCTAGTTGAAAATATATAAATTTTTCAAAAACCGCGAACACCACGCCTTTCTATTAACCCTCGAAACTCAATTTCACTTACACAGTGCACTTTGTGCTTGCAATGTGTATCGCAGTTTGACAACGCATTCGTCGAGGCTTCCTACGGGGCCGCGGAAATTAGATGACGTTGCGCTCAGAGCGGAAAATATCGATATACGTAGTTGTATCGAACTTCACTCGTTATTATATTTTATATTTATAGTATTTTATATAGGTTATCTATAGCTCATATCTGTGGTAGGTTGGAATAAATATCCGTTTAGTATGTATACGATTTGCGATAGGTATAAAAGTTTTGGTTCAATTCTAAGGAATCACCTTAATTCTCACAGGTCTCCCTCCTGTTTATCCTAATGGAAATACTTAAAATTTATCCTCATACAAAAACAGCGTTTTTTGTTCGTTTGTTTGAAAGTAATTTGGTTTAAAATTTTGCTAACGTAAAGATGTCAATTTTTCCTTAAACTCAAAAAAGGAAGTGTTTTGGTATAGCTTTTGTCTGTTTTGCATCTTTGATTACAATATCTTTACGAAATTTTGAATCGGTTAAATGTAAAAAATATTATTTCAAAAGTATATAACTTTTAAGTAACTTTTAAATGTACCCTGAGTGTGCATCCATAATTAAAAAGTGATCTTAAAATTCCCCAGAAAGTAAAATATACATTAAACCAAATTCACTAACTCAAAATCGATAATAAAATAGTATCGATATAACAAAGCCACATCCCTACAGCGGCACCGGCGGCGTCCGCGACTCAGCAATTTCCCGCAGTGAGGTGATTTATTCCATAGCTCCAGTCATTGTGCCGGCTACGATCGACTCACTGACTCTTACTCTATCTAGTGTTTATTTCAATGGCTATTATGATCTAGCTTTTAAGTTAGCTTGTTTGTATGTATGTATGCAATAAAAACAAAATCAAATTTCATTGTTTAAAGAAATATAGGAAAAACATCTAATTCTAATATTTCAAATATAGGCGGTAACATATATTTATATTATTATTTGTACCTGAGCGATCGAGCTCCGCTTGGCTTTTTTTTCAGAAAATATATAAAAATTACGCTTGTTTTAGAAAAGAAGATAAACTTAAAAAGTAAAACGTTATCTAAATACAAAATTTCATCCAAATCGTTAGAGCCGTTTCCGAGATACACGAAACGAATGTATGAATTCGTTTACATAAGATTTACTTATTTATTATTATAAGATAATATAAGTAGATATTGTTAAATATGAAGCTTTTATAATACTTTCCAAAATAAAACTATCTTTTTAGATTTTGTCGGGGTTTTATTTTGATTATTGGTATCCGGCGTTACGAGTTACATATTCTGAATTAGCTATCGATATTTGCTTTACTTAAACAGAAACAATTAATTTGATATATTAACATTATATATTTAACTAGCGACTCAACCTTACTCCGCACGGGTTCGAACCTAGTTACGTTTTAACGTTACGTATAGATTTCTCAGAGATGAGATATTTCCCGTAGTAAAAAGTATCTTTTATTTTGACCCGGATAACCAGCTATTATTATACTAAATTTCATCAAAATCCGCCCAGTGGTTTTCTCGTGATGTGGTCACAGACAGACAAACAGACAAAAATTCTAAAACTATATAGATTCGGACTTTATATCGATAATAATGACTATTTCATTAGATTTTCCAAAAAATATTTAATGTTCAGATTCGACTCATTTAGAATTTTATTACCTATACGTGTAGAAAAATATGTTTTGTTGTATATGCAATATGCATGTATAGAACATAATTGATGTCTCAAAGTTCCATAATATCATGATTAAGCATTAAACCAAAACGTAACAAACAAACATACCCACAAACTCATTAATATTATAATCCCAATAACTTAACCGTTATCTTAATATCGGTACAGCTAATTACTTCGCAATAAAGAACAAATTCAAAGGCTTTATTTATATTTGTAGGTCCGGCACGAATAGTAGATAACTCGCGTGAATGCCCCGCAGTAACTCGCAGTACTGGGTCACTTGCACGCTGAGTTATACTGTGGACGTGACAATATAATCTCATTTAATAATGCAGAATGCGCCAGATGTCGACTAGTTTTCGAGCTTTTTATATCTATTGCCAGTAAAAGCTGTCTTTTGCCTCGATAGTAGATCTATACAAGTGTATGAAAGTTGCTTGATTATTTTTGCGATTTATTATTAGTTTTTTTTTAGTTTTGCGATGTTTTTTTTTAATTTTGCCATTTGAAAGGTCAATTTTAGATTCAAGGTTGCTTTTATTTTATTTTTAATATATTTGGGAAACATTACAGTACAGTATTACTGAGAATTAATTTTATATACATAGATCAAAAAAGTTCTCTCAAAATTGTCACCAATTGTGTTTAGGTAATTATTGTAGTTGAAATAAATATACAACAATATAAATTGAACCTTAAATGCAATACTTTCATAATAAAAAAAGTTTAAAAGCGCGCTAAAATGTTCTTTTAATTTTTTGTCGCTGATTGTGTAACTAGTATTTTTTTGATCGATGGTTATATAAAAAAATACAAAACAGAAAAGTTTCCACTTAAAAACATTTCATAAATGAAAGCAGTGACAAGGAAAAACACAAAAAAAAACAAATATGGAAATAAAATAATAAAGCTATAAGCTATTGTTATTTATAGATTCTATTTATTTGTATTCGACATCTAGCTTTTTATGAAATTTTCATCATTCTTTGTACATTAATTTTTTTTCTAACCTTGAATATATTGAAACATATAAATATGTAGATTATATATCAATCATACGAGAAGTGGAAATTATACTCATGCACATCATAACATAAAAATATGCTACGGCTGGACCTGAACAAAGAACAATTTAGAAGGATGACTGCCGACCTTTGAAAATGGAGATCACTTGAAGAAAAAGAATAATAAGATATCTTAACATTTGGCTCAGTTTATAGTGACTGTACTTGCTGTGACAGCGATCGTAGGTTCGAGTCCCGCTGGGGGCATTCATTTGTGTGATGAACACGAATGATTGTACTCCAGTCATGGGTGTTTATATTTATAATATGTATATATTTTAAGTTATATATGTGTAGTGTATCAACTATCTGGTATCCATAACACAAGCCTCGTAGCTTACCATGGAACTAGATGATGCTGTGTGTTAATGCGCCAACATACGAGTATTTATTTATTTTATTTATTAATGGAAAAGCTGCCATTATATAAGTTCATAATGAATACTTAAAGTAATTATAATATTAATGAATATCACATAAAAGACGGTAGTGCCACTTAGGTTTATAATAAAAACTGTATAGAAACACTAAGCTGTAATGAATATTAATGCTGTGATATCATTGGGGGAGAAAGGGCCGAATGGTTCGCTCCGGCATCGGCTGGCTAAGAATTTTAACTGCAGGTAATTTGTTATTATCTTTCGTCTATATAGTACTAAAGTAAAGCAAAAAGACGTAGCAAGGTAGCCCTTTCATATGCCTTTCATAGCCGATGCAAAGCAAATCTAATATATTTCTATACGTAAAATATATATTTAATTATTTACCTATTAGATATTCATGTCTTAAAATATTGTCGGCTGGCACCGACTTCGAAAATATCTGATTAGATATCTATTCTAAATGAAAACCTCCGTTTAGTTATTTTTACATATATAATGCCTATAGGTCGGTTTTTTTTAATTTTTATTTTTCCATTTTGAGTGTAGACGTAATAAGCAGGAAATTTGGAATAAGAAAATTTTTTAATAACATATTCGATTAAACAACTTATTTAAAAAAATATATTTATTGTTGATTTTTTTATAAACTGTTTGACCGATGTCGATAAAATTTATATGGGACCACCTGGGAAGTTATACCCTTTGAAACAAAAATCCAAATCTATTCAGGCGTCTTTGAGTAATCGGTAAACATACATAACAAAAAGATTCCGACGAATTGAGAACCTCCTCCTTTTTGGAAGTCGGTTAAAAATGAATTAATTGGCAGTTAAAAAGCCTTTAATCATACGAACATTGAATCCACAATCCTAGCAGTGAAACATAATTGTTTCTGTATGTTAGTTATTGTTCGACGAACCCGCGGCTTCGCTCGCGCTATAACTACAAAAACAAACTCTAAAAAGGTAGGTTTCATACAAACTTTCATCCCCTATTGTACCCCCTTATAGGATGAATTTCGAAAAATGCTAAAACACGTATTTATTTAATTGTATTGAAAAGTATTAATACCAAATTTCAAGTAATTCTGATTATAAATATTTTTTTGGATTGTAATAAAACGTGTTCTCTCGTGGCAATGAGATAATCTCTCGCGGTAAAATGTTTTAATTTTTAAGTTCGATCACTGGGTGAACATAAAAATTTTTAGTCGGACTAATAATTGTCGGATGTGGTAAGCGTTTTATGTTAATGAGCATATTGTTGTGATGAAAAATAGACAATATTATTAATTATCTAAACATGATAGATACAAAATATTTCTTTTAAAAACCTCCCCCGTCTCATTGCGAAGCTTTTCTATAGAATTGAAAATAATTTCACAATTTCGAAATATCTTCGAAGGAACAAGCAATTGTAAAGCCAATACTTGGAAACGAAAAATATAACTTACTTTTGAGAAACCTCAAGCGTTCCGGTTTTAGATAAATTGCTTTTCTCGAGTACTAAACATAAATCACTATAAATACGCTGTAATATATAGATTCTTTTATAGTCCGGTCAATGGGGGGATGTCACTTATTGAAATAAATTAAAAAAATCACACATTCATGAATTGTTATAGTCGCAATTGTATGAGGTCCTGAAATTCATACAAATTACAAAAACATAAACCATGGCTATTTCATAACATCAGGAACATAATAATGAAAAAAAAAATATTTCTTATGAGCTTTTATTGACTTTACTCGCTTAGCTCGGGTGCGTCCCTAGATACGTGTACACAGTGTTGCTACCATTTAATAAGAAGATATTTTTAAGAGGAATACTTCTGTTATACATTGTTTCCATATAACTTTATTTATTTACGCAGCGCACGCCAATAAAGCTCCCAGTCGGCATGATTTTTTCCGACATCTTCCACAATCATCGTCATATTTTAGCCAATTTACACAAAAGCGTAATGAATTATACACTTAAACCTTCCTAATGAATCAGCCCATCTATTAGTGAAAACCGTATGAAAATCCGTTCGGTAGTTTCTGAGTTTATCGCGTTCAAACATACAGACGTAGCCGGGGACTGTATTTTATAATATGTAGTGAAGCTCATTAAGGTTTGGCAATGCATTAACATGCCAAACACCAAATAATAATTAATGTATAATATTTAAAAACATCTTATTCATACTAAAGTCATTCATATTCTATTAAGTTAACTGAAACATATGAAATTGTAACATTTAGTTTAAATGTTAGAATAAATAGTGATCCCTAAAGTCGTATTGGCTGTTGGGAACACGCCCGCTGTTATATCACTACACAGTGTGAACATCATATTTGCTTAGGGTTGTAAAAAATATTATAAACTAGTAACCTAACCTTGCTTCACTCATTTTTTTTTACTTTACTTATCGTATTTACAGTAACTTTAATGTAACAAAGCCACTAAAGCGTCTAAATTATTATCAGGGATTGTTTTTTTTTAAATAGTATAATAATAATATTCGTTTATTGAGCAATTGTTTAGCTGTAAGAAATTCTTCTTATAATAATTGTTAAACTTAGACCCTATAAATAATCTAGAAAAAGTACTTAAAAGCTCGTACTCGGAAGTAAGTAATAGGAGCATCGCGACCTTCTTCCAGACTTATAATATAAAGACCTATATAATATAATAAAAGTGATAAAGTTAGTAGCTTTTTAAATATACCTAACTTATCCTTATAGAAGCACTGATAGCCTTGCGTGCTTACTCGCTTGGGAAACCGAATCATTTCCGACATGATTACCACTTGTCTTAACGGTCTATCTCATTCTTTCGTCAGCTTAATCCTATATATTTATGTGTTTGTCTCTTTCTCGTGTCGCATTTTCGTTTCATCGAGTTTCAAATCACAACGATTGTAAATAAGTTTCACTTCAAAAACCTAACTGTTTTACTGATACTTAAAGAAATGAAAAATACCATAAATTCACATTTAAAATATTAAAGGGATGGATATCGGATATAGAAAAGCTATTAAACTTTGAACCATTTACCAGAACTTCTACTCTAAACGTGCCAACCCTAATACTGAATGCAAATCCACCCTGAATTGCATTTCCATGTGAATCGAAGAGTTTTCCGCGTTTTCTAACCGCAGTCATCTAACGGAGCCCGCCCTGTAGTCTAGATTCTAAAACAAACCTATATGACCTTAGCAAAGTTAACATACTCAGTTTCTCTTACAATGATATGATTTTATTTCATTTAAAGCATAATTTTACTTATCTTAAATGCTGTTCGTCATATAATAAATTTAGAAATTAGGAAAAACTGAAAATGCTTTTTTCATATGTTTTTGTATGAATTCAAACATTTTAACTCAATTTATTGTGCATGAACGCTCAATGCGTATTATATCGATGTGACCTAGTTTTAAATATTATCTGTATGTCTGTCTGTTACTTTTCTTATTACTTAAGAAGTATTATATAGTTAAAAAGAACTTATAGTACTAGCCGAGTAAATATAATAAAAATATGTTCATACGTGGCCCGTATTATACAAATTTATAGTAAATTTTCAAATAAGTACAAAAAATATTTGACTTCTGAACATGTGCAAGTGAAATGCAAATTTTAGTAATGCAGATGTGTTATGCTAATTTAGTTCAGTGCAAGAGATATGAATAGCTAACGTTTTGAAGGGGCTCCAAGGGTACTCAGATCTCTTTGAGACTCAATATGTCTAAGAACTTAAAGGGCAAACGAGGTAAAGCACTTTGTATGGAATTTCGGAATTTTTCCAAATCAATTCGGTAAGGTTTTTCAAATATGTGATGTTTTTATACTTTAGAGATGTTTTTATAAATCTTGGGATGCTTTTACTATATATTTGGCAAAGATCACCTTGATAAGGATGACATTTTAAATGTGTAGTATGAGAATGGGAGAACGTTATATTATTATTAATACTGTTTAGATATAGGCTGTGGTTTGAGATTAATAAAATTTGAAGAAAATATTGCAGTTCTAATGTTATTTCAACATTACAAGTGGTTCGATTGACTTAAGCATCTTGAATTTAAAGTGTTTCATTTTTTAAATATTTTCATGTATTTTTAAGTTTATGGGTCGTCTGGAAAGCTTGCATGGAGACACATGTGGCATGTCCAATGCGCAAGAACTCTTTACAGATTGAAGATTGTTCAGTTTGCTTAATATGATACATAAAATATATACGAAATACGAGTATACTTGGTTTTGAAAAATATGGGAAAACTTATTATTTATATATATTGTATATATATATATATATATATATATATATATATATATATATATATATATATATATATATATTATATATATATATATATATATATATATATATATATATATATATATATATATATATATATATATATATATATATATATATATATATATATATATATACATATATATACAATATGTTAAATATAGAACTGGTTTATTGGATAATACTATATTTTAATGTTGAAGTCTAACACTGAGGTCTTCCACAAAATGGACTTCCTATTATTGTCACAGTGCCCCAAGGCATTATGTATATAAAGTTAACCAAGTTACTTTAGCGTGGTCAATTGATGGTGTGGAGAGTTGAACCAAATATTTGCTCACGAAAAATGCAATTAACAGGTCCTTACCCAGATTAAGAAATTCTAACCTTTCAAGTTGCTCATAGCACTTGCACTCTATTCATGACATTCAATGAAGGAAGCTGGAGGTGGTAGTAATAGACGTTTTCCTCCCCTCGGAGATCTCAGAACCGTGTCGATGCCACATATTAAATGCTCATTACAAATCTTATTATCTTAAAACTTTTATAAATATGAAAGTTTGGGTGTGTATGTTTGTTAATACTTCACGCAGAAAAAGCTGCACGAATTTGCATGAATTCTAGTATAAAGATAGGATCATATATAGGCTACTGTTACTTACCTAGGGATGAACCACTAGTTGTTTATAACAAATGAAGTAATATTTATAATCAAGATAAAATTAACTTACCTCTACAGTTAATATAAATTTAATATGAAATTTCGAGTCGACATAAACTCATAAGTTTTATCGTCATACTCAGTAGCGTATAAAGCCTTTGTGTGTCATGTTCCACCGCAAAACTGACTTTGCCTTTGTAGATGTATCATCCTATGAATGTATTGCAAGACATGTCGATATGTTCCATATAAAAAAATAACTTTATATTTACTATACTAACACAAATAAAGTGGAAGTGTCTGTTTGTTATGTCAAAATAACAGCTTTTTACTAAATGCATATGAAATTATTTACGGTACTTATAAGGAAGACATAATTTTTCAAAAAAAATTCTGCCTGTCTGTTTGTTCTGGCTAATCTCCGAAACGGCTGGACTGATTTTCACAGGACTTTCACCGGAAATAGCTGATATTATAATGAATAACATAGGCTACTTTTATTTTCGCTCAAAAAAAAATTGAAATTACGTCGCTTATATTTATTACTAGCGACTCACCCTCGCCTCGGTTGATTCCCCATACAAACTTTCATTCCCATTTTCACCCCCTTAAGGGATGATTTTCGGGATAAAAACTATTCTATGTCCTTCCTAGGGTTTCAAAATGTCTTCTTACCAAATTTCATTTAAGTCATTTCAGTAGATCCAGAGATTACCCCCTACAACGTCACAAACTCACAAACCCACAAACTCACAAACTTTACCACTTTATAATATTAGTATAGATTTATGTTAGTTATTACAATCGCAGACGACTGTTGTAGTAGTACAATATACGAGTATTTCAATAGGTAATTGTTGTTATTAGAAAAAAATAACAAAAATTTGCAAAAATCTTCCCGAATTATATTTAATACAAAAATTGTATGTCCTTATCGTATAAACAAATACTATAAACACTAAAAAAATAAATGCTAATATTCAACTCATAAAAATGTAAACGAAGATATCAAAGTTAAATTCATATACCAACAAGAATACAGATAGAAATATTCATACTTAGCATTTAATATATAGCATAGAAATAAACTTGATAAATCATTAAGTCAATTCTAACACTCAATTCGATAAATTATTCACTTCATTAATTATTATGAACCTAAATACCTTCAAAAGTGTTTGTAATATTAAGTCTAATTGAATAAAGTTTATTTCATTTCATTTCAATAAAATCTTCTATGATTGTCGAGTCAAAGTCATATAATAATACTATTTTCCAAGTATTGAATACACTCTAGAGAACAATTTTATTAGAAGTGAATTTATCTAACACTTTGCTTCGTGAGGGCTTCAATTCGCCATCCATCGACGTATCCGACGGAACTTAATTAAAGAGCGAAAGAAGACTGAACATTTAACACAACTTCTGTGTGATGGTCTCGTACTACAAGTAGAAAGCTATAAGGTTTTATATATTATATTCTATTTTACTTATAATGTATTATGAATAGCAAGTAAAGGTGGATTTTTCAATCATTATATAATTAACTAGCAACTCAACCTCGCTTCGCTCGGGTTCGTCCCTAGGTTTCTTCCCCATACAAACATTCATCCCCATTTTCACCCCTTTAAAGAATGATTTCCGGAATAAAAACTATCCTATGCTCTACTATCCTATTTTATTTCTAATAGTAGCCTATGTACCTATATCCAAGTCATTGTCTGTATGTGCAGTAATTTTCACATAAGTTCGTCCCTACACACACATACACACACAAAGGTGCGCGCGCGCACTCTCATACACGTACCTTTGCATCGTCTCGCATCACCTAAGCTTACGCATATAAAATAACAGTGCTATTCATATTTTTTTTTAATGAAAATCGGGTAAAATATTTAACTTTCTTCAGAATGTTGTATAACAATTTAGATTTTAATAAGAACATATTAAACTATTACAAAAAAGCATTAAATCATATAATAATATCAGTAAAAATCTATAGCATGCGCTCGCGATACTTTTCACTACATGACTAGTTTTCACTTCGGAACTTTTGAGAATACTCAAGTGATACTTGACGTGGATCTTTTCGAGTTGGAGGTAGATTAAAAACGCTTGAAAAATATTCAAAAGTCCATTCGAGATGGGAATTTAATCTTTTTAATATTCTCAATTCCTTAATCTTGTTAGTATTTCTTTACTAATTCACCGTTAGAAATATTTGTATGTTTATATAACTAACTTTTATAACTGCTGGTCGAAGGCCTCTCGCGTAAAGCGCCACTTAATATTTTAAAAACATTATATCTTATCTACATTACATACGAAAATAAAAAATATATACGGTCGAATTGAGAACCTCCTCCTTTTTGGAAGTAGGTAGAAAATATATTACTAAATAAAAAAAAACCGACTGCATAAAAGCTAAACAAAAAGATGAAAACAGGTTCACGATGGAATATAGTATTATGCAGTCGGAGACATACACGTTCCAACCTATTTTTGGGTTTTAAAAAACGTGTTCGCCTAGTGATCGAAATTCGACCATTTTTTTATGAATAACACTAAAACTCGTAAACAAAAAAAAACCGTCCGTCAAAAAAAAAAAAAGAAAAAGGCACTGAACTGCTTTATATTTGCCTATTTATATATAGAGATATACATATATAAAATTAAAGTATAAACTTATCGACCGAAGTCGGATGAGATCACTAGTTCTTATAAAATAATGAAATTTTGTGTAAACATTATATAAAAATTACCGAGATGAAATTTCCTAAGTAAAAATCTAATCACGTTTTGTTGCTCACGAACTATGAAGTATTTTATTAAGAATGAAATATTTTAGAACGTTGATTAAATGGGCCTTCGAGCAAGGACTCGTGCTAATTAACTAACAAAGCTAATGCTCCTTAACCTTTATGGCTTCCGATAAACAACGACTTGTATATATGCTTTGTTCGGCTTTGCTTGCATATTCTACGATATATTTTGGATAATGTTGAAATAATTATTACCTCCAGGCAGATTAGGTAAGCTACGATAAAACATAATAAACACTATTACGATAAGACATAATAAACAAGCTTATATATATTTCATAAATAAGCTTGTTAAGTCCAGATTTCGACTCCAAAAAATGAATCCGTTATAATATTAAAAATGTGAAAGTTTGTGAGTATGGATGTTTGTTACTCTTTCACACCAGAATGGCTGAACGGATCTGGATGAAATTTGGCACAGAGATAGTCTTATAGTCTGGAATAATATAGCGACTTTTTATTCCGGAAAAATGTACGGTTCACGTAGGATAGGCTTGTTTTTGTTTTCCTAGAGGCGAACCCGAGCAAAGCGGCGAGGTCGAGCCGCTAGTATTATCTAATAAAATTCCACAAACTATCTTAAATTACCTTTTCAATGATTTAAAAATTAAATTAAAAATATGTATTCAGCTCTTTTTAACGTCCCACTGCTGGGCAGGGGCCTCCCTTCAATACGAGGGGCATCAGGCCATAGTCCACCACGCTGGACAAGTGCGAGTTGGCGGACTTCACTTTAATTAAAAATATATCATTGAATAAAGTATATTACTCGACTCAAGACTTTCTTGTTGATAGAAATGTGTCGAACTGCGAAATATCGATTCATAACATGCGGGCTAGTTATAATGTTATTTTAGAAAAAAGTGTAACTCGATATTTAAAAGAGAGTTGAGTTTCTCGTCGGCCCTTCTCAGGTAATCTGCTTTCTGAGCCAGTGGAGTTTTCTGAAGGACTCACTCACGTTAGTGTAACTGTCTTTAAAGTGCTTTTATACAATACAAACATTTTTATGTGTATTTATATATTGTACAATGTATAAAGTCCTATCGAATAAGATATACACATACCATATATAAGTGATCTTATACTAAAATTAATTTGTATTTGCTTTATTGTATATAAATACAATTTGACCATCACATAGTAACATGGCAGCAGTAATATATGTTTATTTGATAATCCACACCACCTCGATGTCCAGCGTTCCACAACAGTGCGATTTTTAAGGCATTTTCTGCCTCGCACAACCACCCTGTGGAACCAGCTATCGCCGGCGGTCTTTCCGAACCGCTACGACCTGGCCACCTTCAAGAAGAGAGCGTATACTTTCCTTAAAGGCCGGCAACGCATCTGCAAGCCCTGCGGTGTCGCGGATGTCCATGGGCGGCGGTGATCACTTTCAATCAGGTGAGCCTCCTGCCCGTTTGCCCCCTTAGTCCCATAAAAAAAAATAAAAAAATAAAAGAAAATAGAGTCTAAGAACCGGAGATTGACATGGATCTCTCCGGTAAATCCAATGGTTCCTTGAAGTAACAATTTATTGCAAAAACCTATAACGCGTGACGCGAACCTAAATACGTAGTTCGACATACACCTACAGAATTTACTACCGTGTGTTTTCACAGAACTGTGAACGCTACATTACTACGTGCATAAGTTGGCAAGTCAAAGCCAACAGACAAGTTGGCTCGTTTAGTCGCTGTTTTGAGAGCAAATGTAACCAGTGTAGAGTACATAGAAATGGTATCAAATATGGAAACCTCAACTTAGATAAACACTAAGTTAAGAAATTTTGTATGAGAACATGTGATGTAAAGTTTTAACTATGGTTCATCAATATCCCTCTTAATTAATTTTAATAGAACCCGTTCTACGATTATGTACTGAGAAACAGAAACATCACTTTCAATTGATCCTTTTATATATATTTTTTAATAAATACGCTTAGTAGCCTTAGTAGGCTATTATTAGTTATAAAATTTGCCAAAAGGTAGCACCATCTTGTCTATAATGCTATAAATAGAAAATCCCACCATAGACGTGACCGGGCGAAGCTAACTTTTTTTTATATTTTTTTTTCTGTTCTATTACTAGCTATTCCATGATATCTTCACTAAATGTTTTTTTATGAAAACGTTATAAACATTGAGAATGATCTATACATAATTATAACACTACTGAATCGAATCTGCACATTAAATATTTTTTGGAAAATATTATTGACATAGTTATTATTATCGACACAGACGCCGAATCTAAAGTTTTTAGAATTTTTGTCTATCTGTCGGTGTGCAAAACATCTCATCTCTGAGAAATCTATATAAACCGTTAATACGTAACCAGGGATAAACCCGAGCGAAGCGAGGGTAAGTCGCTAGTATTATAGAAAATTCAACATCTATTTGTAAGGGCTAAGTAATCATATTTAGTAGTATTAAAACTTTTGTATTTTTTTTAATAAAACTTTTTTTTTGAATTGGCAATACCTACTTAATGCAAAAATTTGTTGCATACTAGATGTTTTAAACATTTTTGAGTAAGCTCAAGTAAAATAAATGGTGTTTAAAACACATTTAGTGTATATTCTAAGGATATTAACATACTTGCTAATGTAATATTATGGAGCTTCCCAACTTTATATGTATGTCATATATCCTCAATTACTGAACCCCGTGATATATTCCACTTGACTTATAGTTCTTGCTAACTCTCCGTAGTCTAATGTTTGCTGTTCTCAATTTATGACCCTTGTTTTTATAATATAAACATAATTTAACAACTTTTTGTGTCATATTAAAATTTCGTATGTCAGTTTGTTTGTTGATGCCTTAACGCCTGAACTATTTGTAAGAAAATTAAGAAATATTTTTTTAAATCTATACATGTAATAAAATTCGAATCTGTACATTAAATATTTTTTGGAAAGAAGCCCAATCTATAATTTTTAGAATTTTTGCCTGTCTGTCTGTTTGTCCGTATGTCTGTCTATCTCTCTGTGAACCTATTACGAGAAAACCACTGGATAGATTTTAATGAAATTTGGTGTGGTGATAGCTGGCTATCCGGGTCAACATATAGGATACTTTTTACTGAGGAAAAATATTTCATCTCTGTGAAATCCATAATAAATGTTAAAATAATATAAATTCTAAGGTTTTGATCAAATTTTTAAGCTTATAAAAAGCACAAGCACTTTCAGTAGGCATCTATCTATATATGTATGTAACTCGCACATTCCAGTATGATTGATGATAATTAGCACTTTGTGCTGTATCGTTAATCATGTTAAAGAAATATTAATATTACTTACAACCCTTTGAACTTCTATTATAAAATCACGTACCTGAAAATAAGAAAACATATTACTACATGTATACAATATTATACAGGGTGTATATAGACTGCATAAGAAATAAGTTTGATTACCGCTTGAGGTAAATATTTTTATCATTGATATCATGATACAAATAATCAAAATTCTATTATAAATCTGCTGGTTGAACTCCGCTTTGAAATCTTGAGCGAGTTCTATGTGCAAAAGTGGAAATCTTTCGGAAAAGACGAAGACTTCGAGTATAAAAGTATATGTACATATATGGCATTCTCATATATTTGATTATTTGAATGGAATTAAAGCATATATTATCTTAGTAGAAGTAGGAATAGGAGAAAGAGAATTGGTGAAGGAAAATGGAGTATTGTATTTGTGGTCTTTTTTATCTTCAACATGACAGTACGTGTATAAATCGAGAAATCTATGCATATAATAAAATTGTAACTAAGCCGAATCTGTACATTAAAAATCCTAATATAATATAGGTATGAGCAAAAATTCTAATGTAATATAAGTGGTATTATGATTTTATGACCTAACGATTTTTGTTATTTCAATACAAAGGATATGTACAAAAATGTTTTTTAGCTATCAAAATTTCTAACCAGGATATGTCAATATATATTATGTATTGTGTAGACCTCCCAAAAACTAGATTATCTGAATAAATCATAAATTTTTAAACTCCTCCAATTTTGAGAAAATGCCTTTTTTTATTTAGATGTAAATTGATACTTAAGTTAAGTACTTTTAAATTTGCTTTCTTATGAATATTCATAGTTTTATGGTGATTTGAGTTCTCTTGGAATAAAAAAACGTGTGTATGTACACACGTAAGAAGTTGACTTCAAAAATGGTCAGTGCTTCAACTCCTTAGTTAATTGAAAATTGATTATATTGGAATAAAGTATGAAAAAGGCTCTTATGCACGCTAGACCGTGAAAAAAAAACAAGTTTTATATAATTATCATGGAAAATGTCATTTAAAAACCGATTAGGAGTGGCCTAAAATGAACAATCCAGATTAAAGCGAGCGCAATTCAATTAGTGCACAAATTAGCCAGGTACGGGTATAAGTAACGACTCTAACTAGATTTGTTTCAATTTAAACTTTCCCATGTCGTGCCACGTTTTTCTATTTACTCGCTTTGCCTTCACGTACTAAGCTGGAGTTTCGTTGGAAATCTAAACTGCATTCCCATGGGCATAATGGAAATGACGTAGCATTAAGTGGTAGGTAAATCTAATTCATTTATAAATTTTCTTTAATTTTCGCTATACATAAAATATTTAAAAATAACAAATAAATGATTTATAAGAATGTGATATTTTAACAATAACTTTATCGTTACGTAACAGACTACATAACGTTATGCATATTTTAAAATTAGTTATATACAAGCGACTCACCCTGACTTCGCTCGGATTCGTCCCTAGGGTATGTATACAACTTCCTTATTTGAATCGTATATTATTAAAATTTTCATTGGTTTTAATTTTTTTTCGTGGGGCCCTAGTTTTTTTCTAAAATAAAAGTAGTATAAGTTACTTCTTATTACATCAGCTATCTGCCAATGAAAGTCCCGTCAAAATCGGTCTAGCCATTTCGGAGAATAGCCGGAACAAACAGACAGACATAGAGACAGACAGACAAAAATGTTAAAAAAAGTTGTTTTGGTGTATGTATCGTGTATACATACATCCATATGCATTTAGTAAAAACCTGTTATTTTGACATTACAAACAGACACTTCAATTTTATTTATCTGCATAGATAGTACTCACATGTATGCTCAGGTACAATTTCAAAATATTTTTTTTAACTCGTAATCAGATTTACATTCTTTTTTATTTTTAAACTTGTTACTTTCAAACACCCATTTTTAATTTCTTTAATAAAATTACCTTTTCGGATTTATATTGGCTTTTGATTCCTGGTATATAATATTTGTATGTAATTGTACTTGATCATACAATGGAACGTAAACACATCAAGAAGATCATGTGGGGTTCCTTTTTGCTGTTAATGGATAACGAACCGCTATTTAGCATCTCTGTCACGTCTAATTGATGGATTACTTGGGTGAAGGTGGTTCTTCTATTAACCTTCATACGTCTCTACATAATAGAATAATTAAATAATCATGTGCATGTTTTATTTACCTACCATAATAAAGTAGGTAGATACTGTCTAATATAATATAAATAAGTTCGATTTCTATGAGGTAATATTACATCGATAGTCATGGTGGGGAGGTGTCACATTAGTATGTTAAGTTAGCATAGTTAACTACATTATGGCATAAGATGTATAGGTCTTAGATTCAATTTCTGTGCTGATCACTAAGAGAAAAGGATAAAGGAAAAAATAAGTACAAGAAAAAATTATTCCCTTTAGCCAAATACTTTTGTTGGTATGTTCACGATGAGTATCTGAGGTTCAAGCCTAATCTTAAACAAACTCTACCGATAAACTTTGAAAGTGAATTGACTTGAATATTTCTTACACCATTGGAAATCTACATTATCAAAAAAATAACACATAATGTGACCACTCAGTATTTCACTGGCACTCTCTATCTCTCTCTCTCTCTCTCTTCCTGGCTGTGTCCCACATGGTGGTGGGGTCAGCCTCCCGTATTTTCCTTCTCCACTTCGCTCTATCGGTGACATCGACATCGGAGACTTCACTAGCACTACTTAATAAAAATTTCATGCTGACCAATTTTTTAAACAAACCCATAAGAAAATCCTAGTTTAGGTTGAAAGGCATATTGTCGATGGCAAGCCATTCATCAATTAGACGTGACGGTGACTCTAAATGGCATTTTATTCAAAGGGTCAGTTAAACGACCGGACCGTAGGGATACCACAATATGCATATTAGATTAAACAAGAAGTGATGTTAGAAATGATGTATTATCTTACTTCAGGGTTTCGTAATACTATAGAAATAAATCGTCTTCTCTCGTCGTTCTTGGTTAGTTGGGCTATTTCATGTTTTAATTAACCAAGAAAATTAAAAAGAAAATTTAAATTGTCAATAAAGATTAGGTTAAATATTAACAACATATATATATATATATATATATATATATATATATATATATATATATATATATATATATATATATATATATATGTAAAATGTTTATGTTTTTTCTTCTTTCACGCTATATCAGAAAGAAACAACATTATTTGTTAACGAACAGTTATTGGGCTATAAAATTATTTAGACATTTTTTTCAAATAACGTATTTATTACTTATTGTATTTATTACTTACCCCAAGTAATAAATACAAGTATATTGGACACAGCCATTTAGTACGTATTAAGAATGTAAGGTAAATTCATCATCTTATGACGTATATAGGTAACTAGTTGAAAGTATATAGTTCAAAGAATCATTGACTTTCCAAATCAATTTTAAGAGACACAAAATTTAATCTTGCTCTGTTTTTTTTTGCATTTCCTTATAATTAAATAGACATTGAGAAAATATTTATTGTTAAAGATATTTACAAAGTTTTTGTTGAAATTGTAAGCTAGCCATGTACTTATGATCACTTCCCTCGGATGGATACCTGAGTGCCTAACAATATCCAATAAAATATCGGTCGCAAATAGACTATAACCTCAAAGTCTACTTGTGTACTAAAATTTCATCCAAATACGTACATCCATCATATGTATGTAAATTAAAAAGCTTTTTAACATTGATAATGTGTTTGGCTCAGTTTGTAGTGACCCTACTCATTGTGCCAGCGGTCGCGGGTTTAAATCCCGCTGGGGGCATTCATTTCGTGTGATGAGCACGGATGCTTGTACTCCAGTCATGGGTGATTATATTTATAATATGTATGTATTTAAAGTTATACACATATGTGTTGTGTATCAACTATCTGGTATCCATAACACAAGCCTCGTAGCTTACCATGAAATTAGATAGTGCTGTGTGTCAATGTGCCAACATATTTATAAATATTTATTATTTATATTATTTAACATTATTTGCTTGAGCAGTTAAATATAATAAAAGTCTTAATTTTGAATTTTTAAGCAACACTTCGTCAGTCAAGTCACGTATAATTACGTGATAAAAAAACAGAGCAATTAGAACTGAGCAGATACATAATGCAGATTATTATTTTATCTCATTCTCATAGGATAAAAAACAACATATAGCCAATTTAAAAATAACAGTTGTTAGAATATAAAAAAATAATTACTTCACTTTTAGTTCGATTGTAATCCCTTAATGGAATACTTGCATGCGATGATTGAAAAATCTACTACATATTGTTTTAAAAATAAAATTGTAACACAAAGTTGAACACTAAATATTATTTTCGAAACTATATATGAAAAGAATTTTCTTTAAACATATTTTTAATACTAAATTTTTAGATTTACACGAACAATTCACAAAAGTACCTTTTCACTGATTTATTTTGAGTATCTGGGCGACCGAGCTTCGTCTGGCGTAGACGCTCCTTCAATACGTTCATCCATTGACGACAATATAAGTACCACAAAATAAGATGGCGCTTTTTGAAATGATTGTTATTAATTAAGAGCATATATAACATTCAACGACACGTTTGGCTCAGGTTGTGACCCTACTTGCTGTGTCAGCGTTCGCGGGTTCGATTCCCGCTGGGGCCATTCATTTGTGTGATGAGCACGAATGTTTGTACTCCAGTCATGGGTGTTTATATTTATAATATGTATTTAAAGTTATAAATATGTAGTGTATCAACTATCTGGTATCCATAACACAAGCCTCGTAGCTTACCATGGAACTAGATAGTGCTGTGTGTTAATGTCACAACATATTTATTATTTATTTATAAATTTAAATTTCATGTCGTGCTTTTGGCATACAAATATATAGTTTGATCTCTCAGTTCCAAACCGTCTAATAATAATAGGCCAAGGTTATTTCGTAGTAATTTCAGAAACACAAACATGATACGCTCAACGTAATATTCTTTTTAGTAAGCATGTATTTACAGGAAATACGTCAATGTAAAATTTAAAACCTCGAAGCATTACATCCGATCAATCGATCACCGTACGTACATAATGTGTGAGCTAAGTGAAAACCGATGTCGTCATCTGGTTAGGTTAGAACATTCAAACGCATTCAACGTACAGTTTCAATAGGTTATGCTTAAAAATATTAAGCGTTTTAACATTTTTAGAAAAGATAAAGTAACAGAAAAGAAAAATAAAACTAGAAAGCACATTTAACTCTTGGCTCCATCGACAGAATTTACACACATTTTTTTATTTCTAGCAGAATCCGCGGCTTCGTTCGCGCTTAAAGTACAATAAAAACTATAAAAAGGTAAGTTTCATACAAACTTTCATCTCCTTATGTCACACGAAAATAAAAGGCATGATACGTAAATATGTATCTTGAAGTAGAGTTTATTTATTAGTGAATATAAATAAATCCACTTTAATATTTACAATTACAATAACAATATACATTTTACAAGTAACAGAACACTCGCTCGTATAATGATTAGATTTGACAAAATATTGACTAAAATAAGGCACAATGATTTGTAGTAATTATCGAGTACTTCTACTGATCATTAAATAAATAGTTTTTAGTACCGTCAAGACATAAAACGTGTTATTTTCACTAAACTACTGTATGTATGTGTGTATTCAGCCCTTTTTAACGTCCCACTGCTGGGGGTGGGCCTCCCTTCAATACGAGGGGGATCAGGCCATAGTCCACCACGCTGGACAAGTGCGGGTTGGCGGACTTCACGTGTTTTTTTAGACATGCAGGTTTCCTCAGGATGTTTTCCTTCACTGTAAGGCAAGTGGTAATCATGTTAGAATTGATTCGCACAAGAAAATATCAGAGGTGCGAGACCCGGGATTTGAACCCGTTTCACTCGGTTTCCCATGCAAGCACGTTACCACTAGGCTACCACTGCTTTCACTATACTAATGCACTTACGTAACTTATTTATATCTATTTGTATGCTAATTTGTATATTTTATCACACTGGAACTACCTTCTTTACTTTGCACGATCGACGTAGGTTAAATATTGGTAACTGGCTAACATAATATTATCCTATTACAGAAAACCAAAAATTTGTTTAACAAACAAAGAGGGACGCTTAGTATGTGTATGATCTTATTTTAATGAGTTTTAAAAGCGAGAATTCTTCGTTATTATGTACATTTCCTCAACTAATTTCGAAAAAGATATAAAAAGATAATATTATCTATACATATAATATGATTGTAAGATATAAAGATATTTGGGAAAAACTATTATTGCAAGTCTTTATTAATGCAATAGAACCCAAATTGTTAGAATTTTTGCCTGTTTGTCTGTGCATTTGTGCGCGCTAATCTCAGAAACGACTTAACCGATTTGGGTGTGATTTTCACTAACGAATTTTGGTAAGCTCACTTGATATTTAATATTTATTTTATTTAGACTGGTTCATAAATAAAAAAAAAATGACAATTTAAAGAATCACTTATAGAAGAACACGAGCAAAGCGAGGCTGAGTCGCTAGTTAGTACATAAAAGTGTATCTGTTTAAACATATTATTATATAACATATTATATATATATATATATATATATATATATATATATATATATATATATATATATATATATATATATATGTATTATAAGACTTCTAAAGTAATTTTATTACAATTTGAAAACAAATTCTCGTTATTGCTTTTAAGGGCTTCAAACAATCGTAACAAAACTATAAAAGGCTATAAAGAGTGGCTAAGGGCCAATAAAACGATATAATGAGATGGTGCTTAGATATCGTGGAAAAATACTACATTGTAATCAGGAAATTCTGTTCCGTAATCTATTATTGTTGAACAATATTAAATATTATAATGTTTTACTTTCTCACAGATAGCGGAAGCCCAATGGTTACGAGCTTGCTTGGAAAACATAGTGAAGCGTGTTCAAACCCCTGGTTTCGCAAATCTGACATTTTAGTGCCATTTTCAAAATGATTTTCACTTGCTTTAAGGTGAAGGAAAGCGTATATGTGTATCTGAGTATCTAACTAGTTCTCGAAAGACTTAATAATATGTGTAGTCCGTTTATCCTCACTTGCCAGTGTGATGGACTATCTTGGATCTCCCCGGGTTGGGATCCAAGGGGTGTTAAAAAGGGTGAAATTTTACGTTTTATTATTATTACTTTCTTCATTAACTATTTCATTGGTCTAGGATCTAGTATGTAACATAAACGGTTATATTTATATTCAGCCCTTTTTAACGTCCTACTGCTGGGCACGGGTCTCCCTATAATAAGAGGAGTATCAGGCCATAGTTCACTACAATGGCCAAGTGCGGATTGGCGGACTTCACATGTCTTCCGAAAACTTGCCAGGTTTTCTCAGACAAGCAGGTTTCGTCACGATGTTTTCCTTCACTGTAAGGCAAGTGGTAATAATGTTAGAAATGATTCGCACATAAATATATAATAATTAATAATAATTATAATAATAATTTATTTATTGTACTATATATAAAGTGACAATATAAGGGGTTAAAGTAATATCAGAGATGCGAGATCCGGAATTGGAGCCTAATTCACTCGGTTTTCGAAGCGAGCGCGTTACTACTGGGCCACCACTGCCTCAATGGCTATATATATATATATATATATATATATATATATATATAGGGTAAATAGTTATCGTGTTATGGTGCTAAGTAAATTTCAAAGGCAGTCTAAACTTGAGAAGTAAAATTATATGCGTGACTCGAGTGATGCTGTATACTTATACTAGGCAAAAATTCATTCAAAAATATATACATACCCTGCCATTGTTAAACTACCGTTACCCCAAACACGCGAGCATTTCCTGAAGGCTCGAGCGGTTTCCGCTTCCGGTTGTAAAAAGCGAGCCATGGAAAGTCATTGCGCTATTGATACTGAAAGTGCGTTCACGTTAAATAAAATAGAGCTTCTACATTAACGTCAAACATGCATTCGGGTCATGGGTTTGAGCTTGTTATGCTAAGTTTTTAAAGCAAGTCCATTTTTTCTGGGCAACCAGTTTTTCATAATATTATAGTATAACCTCGGTATAAACATCCATATAGTATAATACTTTCTTAGATTTACGCGAATATTTGACATTTTAAACAAAACTACCTTTCGGATTATTTCGCGGATTTGTTTTGATTTTTGGTTCCCGACGTTTCGTAAGCTTTACAGCAATCATGGTCACGGGAGTTGTTTAATCTGTGCACGGGAGAGACCACAGATTAAACAGAAGAGACTACGGTTATAGACGTCTCAAACACATACTTGTTACAGACAGTGCCTACCCACTATTGTACAAAAATGATTTCAAAAATTCCAAAAATGGTAATAAAGTACTTTACAATATTTGTTGATTTTTATTTCTAAACATTTAAAAAAAATAATAAGTATTATAATTAAATATAGCAATAGGTATTATTTATTTAATTTTAGCTGTCACTATTATAAATATTACTTTAAAAAAAAATCTTTATTAATTACTAATGTTATTTAGTGTTGCTATTATTATATTATGTATATCAATAAAGAATATTAAAAATTAAAAAATATTAATTATTTATCCAAGCAATATTATTGTTTTATATGAAATTTAAAAGAAGTTAAAATATTAATTTAGATTGCTATTATTTGAAGTTAAAATATTAAGCAACACTATTGCTACCTTTATAGACAAAAAATATATTAATCAGAATTACTGTCATTATTGCGATCCACACAGTAAGAACTAACTACATCTACTGGTCTGTTATATTTGTTTTTGTTGTTAGATTTTATTATGTTTATTACAGGATCCCAAGATGATGGTAGTACCCAGGCATCTTCCCTATTGAAGTTTGGATATTTTTTAATCTCAATACCTTCGCGAATCATCCTGGGGCGATAACGTTTCTCTTTCGCGAGTATTTGTGGACTATCAAAGCGAATGTAGTGACTCGGGAGATCCTGGCTATGTTTAAAGACTGCAGATGTTGTATTGCTACGGTGCTTCACATCAGCTATGTGTTCTTTGACCCGAGTTCTAATGGATCTATTTGTATGTCCGATCCATATAGTATCCATGTAGTAGGCGATCGTCTATTGATTTTAACAGAAATGATGTCCATCCGTCAGTCTCAGCGGAAATATGTCCACTGCTGGACATTGATATACCCCAAAGATCTACACGACAGCCATCCAGTGGGTTCCAGCGACTTTGACGACTTTGACGAGTCGTCGGCCCTGTCAGTCGTCGGAAATAATGCCAAATGCAAAAATTTTTATGGAAACCGTTTCTTTAAAGCGCTGTAGTGCCATGTCGTGGCAATTTACAGTTTTACAGTTATTCCAAAGTTGTTTACCGATTATCATATAAAAGTGAGTATGCCAGTCGGGTGCGACTCACCCGTGATTTACGCTTTCGTTAGACGGCTGTAATGATTAGTAGGCTGAAGAAGTAGTTAAATTGAAGTTTATCCATTGATTATTTTTATTGTTACTACCCGCACTGATTTTGATAAAACTTAAGCCCTTCTTTAATATTTAAGCACGTATGTATATCTTTGAGGCAGTGGTAGCCCAGTGGTAACACGCTAGCCTGGGAAACCGAGTGATGCGGGTTCAAATCTCGGGTCTCGCACCTCTGATATTTTCATGTGCGAATCATTTCTAGCATGATTACCATTTGCCTTACGGTGAAGGAAAACATCGTGAGGAAACCTGCATGTCTGAGAGAACCTAGCAAGTTTTCAAAAGATATGTGAAGTCCGCCAACCCGCACTTGGCCAGCGTGGTGGACTATGGCCTGATCCCCCTCGTATGGAAGGGAGGCCCACGCCCAGCAGTGGGACGTTAAAAAGGGCTGAATACATGTATATCTTTCTATTATACGTCGACAGCGAAACCTTTGCTTTTGCACTTTTGAGCTTGCATTGCAGACAGAAATTTTATTTTGAAGACTAGCGACTCACCCTTGCTCTACTCGGGTTCGTACCTTACGTTTTAAGGGTTAGTATAGATTTTTGAGAAATTAGATATTTTCCCGAATTAAAAGGTATTCTATATGTTGACCAGGATAACTACATAGCTATCATAACACCTTTCATCAAAATCTATCCAGTGGTTTTTTCGTGATGCGTTCCCAAAGACAGACAAATATTCTAAAAACTATAGATTCGGCCTCTGTATCGATAATAAATGACTATATCAATACGATTTTCCAAAAAAATATGTAATGTACAGATTCGTCTCAGTTATTATTTCATTATATGTATAGATTTAGTTTAGGTTAACGTATTATGAAAATTAGTTTTCTTAGCAGAGCAAGAATATCTGGCATAATTATTACGTAATGAAATTTATTTTGATGTCTCTTTCAGCTATTTTTACTCTATGAACGTGTTAGGAGGTCGACAATTTATTTCACATTAGAGTCTTTGTACTAGTATTAGTGCTTCGATAAGGGCAAGATCGTCAGTTTTTGTTTAAAATTATTTAAAATAAAAGCGTTACGCAATTTTTGTCATCAGTCTTAAGGTTTTCAATTATTACTATTTATAATTTTCAACTGCCACGCTTCGAAGCCATTAACAAGAGGATTGAATTGAATCAGTCTTTTATTATAATAATTATTTGAAATTGTTAAAGTGATTTTTGATACTTTTTTAGACAGTAATATAAAAATATCAACCAAAATGCCTATCTAGTTTTTAGCGAAAAAGCTTGGAAAGCATTTTTAGCACGAGCAGTTGTGTCCGTACGTACACTTGTGCACTATACTATCTCCTGCGCATATGACTAGTCTCAATGTGATTGGCCGCCACATGGGAAGTCGATTACGAAGATATAGTGATGCAAAACTGTTAAATAGATTAAATACTAATTAAGGTATTATGTTTTCAAAATGCAATCTATACAGATAAATAAAGTCTGCTTGTATGAATGGCGTGTATGAAATTACATACGAAAACTGATTTTGCCATATCTTGCACACAACATTCTTTACACAGATAGCTGACGTCATAAGAATTAACTTAGGCTACTTTTGTTTTAGAAAAAGAAGCAGGAGTCGTACTTTTCTTGCGCTCAAAAAAATTAAAACGTACCCGATCGAAATGATGGTATGTTGAGAGTAATAATGAGTTATGAATAAATTTTATATTCTTTATTAACCACTCTCTATAGGATTAATAATTCTTATTCAAACTTTATTAACTTGTTTATTATCAGGTATATTTGTTAATACCTACTGATTCTCTTATATTTTATTTTTAATTTTCTTAGGAGGATTATTAGTTTTATTCATTTATGTTTCTAGAATTGCTTCTAATGAATTATTTAAAATTTCAATTTTAAATAAAATTAAATCTTTTATTAGAAAAATTGAAACTTTTTAATATCTGTACAGTGTACATGGAAACATAGTGAATAGATGACATTGTATTCACTTTCAAAATATTCAAATTGAACAGATATTAATAGCTGCGAGAGAGTTTTCAACCCCCTGCTTCAAAACTACTCCAATTACACATCAAAAGTTACTAAAATTAGTATTTTACGACGCAACATCGTTGGTTTAAATTTAATAACTACCGTGTGACAGTTCTGAACAACTGCTCTCAACGTTTTAAAATCTAACCTAATTGAGTTTCTCTTAACTCTTGTGAATGTGAACTTTTCAACCTTCTATTTCAATTACATGACAACTTTATAATCATGAACTAGATTGACATATTTTCGGTTTCACATTGGATATGAAAATTATGGTACTTTTTAAAAATATTACTTTTCATTGAATGTAAATTATATCTCATAATTTGCAAGAGAAATTGGTATGAATATAGTACAGGAGTTGGAATGAGATCGAGCATGGAATATATACATACATACGAGGGTATGTTAGGGCCTAAACTATGTAAAAGTGGATTTAGTTTAATATCTAAAACAAATCGAATTTAGTAAGAAATAAACTTATAGCTGTTATTAAGAAAATACATTTTTTATTCATTAATCTAAAGATCAAATATTTTAGAAAATTCTTCAATTATAAAAAATCAAAAATCAATTATTTTAGAAAAATAGTACCTGTTAAAAGTGTGAAGTCCACCATCCTGCACTGGGCTAGTATGGGTAGGTTTTACCTTGATCCCTCTCGTATTGAAGGGAAGCCCGTGGCCAGCAGTGGGACATTAAAAAAGGCTGTATATATACTTTACTTTATTACATATCAGGTATATTTCTTTTCACTATATACATACATACTACATAGCTACGAGTATATATAAGTAAATATGCTACGTGAGAATTGTCACGTTTTAGCTCTACGCGTTTTATCGCTTGTATGGTCGTGGCTTTTACATCATATATTTTATATTTTTGTTAAAAGAAATACATTCTGTAATAATAAATTTTAAGTTTTGAATGAACTAAATATTCTGTTTCAAATATGAATCTTTTAAAGCTTTTTAAAATTGCTTATATATATTTATGTACATATTATGTATGTACTATGAATATACATTATACATATGTGATTTTCATTCAAATGCTATTTTTGAAAGTTGAGAGGAGAAAACAGACATAATTCTTTCAAAATGGCGAATATGATGACAATGCTTTCATAGTCTGTATATAAAACAGTTTTACGTAAGAAACCAGTATGATTCAACCTCGCTCAATAAAACCGGTTAAACAAAAATATTTATTAATCTTTTAATATTTTTTCTTTTTTGAGCTCAAACTTTAAACATTTTTGATTAGCTTAAGGTACAAGTATATAAGCCATCTAAATACAAGCTAAATCTTTAAAATCTATTTCTTATATTATATTATATATCTATAGCGACATACAGACAAATAACAGACTATTATAACATATAAAGCAGAAGTAGAAGCAATAAAACGCACTTGTACATTGAGAACGTAGGACGCTCAATTTGCCAAATTCGTGCCAATGCATGGCTGCCAAGCTGGATGCAAATTAGATTGCCTTATTACCATACTGACTTACACGCGTAATGAGTTTCGACTGAGCTTAATGATAGTATGAACTTTTAAGAGAGATTTATACTTTTAAAGTTTTATTTAATATTTTCAATCTTATAGTTTTTTTGAAAAAAATACAAAAGATCTTTTGAAAAGTAACGTATAGTTTTCTTTTGTTTTAATGTTTTATTGGTTTGCAAACGTTTTACGTAAGGTATATCATACCGGCTTCAAAATCAATTGGAAATTAATATTTTATTCTCAGGGATGGTTTTTTGTTAAATCTTAAATGATACTAGCGACTCAGCCTCGCTTATCGCGGGTTCGTTCTTAGTTATGTTTTAATGTTTAGTGCAGATTTCTCATAGATGAGATATTTTCTCGTAGTAAAATGTATCCTATATGTTGACTCGGATAATCAGCTATCATCATACCAAATTTCATTAAAATCTGTCCAGTGGTTTACTCGTGATGCGTTCCCTGTCTGTCTGGGATAGACAAAAATTCTAAAAACTATAGATCCAGCCTCTGGATTGATAATAATGACTATTTCAATAAGATTTTCCAAAAAATATTTAATGTACAGATTTGACTCGGTTAGAATTTTATTATAATATGTATGGAATACTTTTGAAGCATAGGAAACGTCTTAGAAGAATAATGTAATTAAATTTAGGAAGTCGATATTGATCTGCCAAAAATGTATAAAATGTATCGAAATTGGAAATCTGAAACTTTATTACGAAAACATTGTATATATTTTGACCCAATTGATTTGATGTTTCAACTAAGAGCCGGATTGAAAAATATTTCAATGGCAGTAAAACCTTCGTGCTTAGAATCTTTTCATTAGTTTTGACGAGTCCCATACATTAAAGTTAGCCAAATTCGTGTTTTTTAGTTTTTTTAAATCCAAAAATCACAATTATTAATTTCCCGTGACTAAATAAAAAAAAGTGAACTAAAAAGATGAAAACGAGTTCACCGAGAGATATAATATTATGCACTCGGAGACATACATAGTATACTTATTATATAATAGCAGCCTAGATGTAGTCGCAGACTGTATAATACTGTGTTCCTTCGTTAACTTGTTAAAATCTTTTTAGTTCGCTTTTTACGAAATCGGGTTTTATATTTTTGTAAATATTTTTTTTTTATTTGTTGTTTTTTGCATTTCTCATTCCAAATTACATTTTAACATATAATTTGTATATTTTTTTGTAAGAAATTTATAAAACCCTTTATTTTGATACCTGATAGGTTTTGAAGAAAAACATATAATATGGCGCCAAAAAATTAAAACAAAAAAAAATTAAAATAATATTCCCAGTGTCACTCTCGTAATTAAGGCGAATTTAATGATACCTCTCAAGCTAAAATTCATCATGCTGTTTAGGCTACAGAGCGTGTCAAAGAAATATAGATAGATATAAATGTATACTCGAAAAACATAACCCTCGTTCTGGCATAGTCGGGTAAATATATAGATAAAGCCGCAGGCAATACTTAGTGGTCGCTATAAATAATAGTACATTTCTTGTGATCTTATTTAGTTTAATAGTTCTCTTTTATTATATTCTTAGAGTTTTCCAGTAGCTAATGACCCTCGGGTAGAGCTTACACCGAATAATATAAAGCAGATATTTTTTTATCAAAATCTGTTGTATTTATCAACTATAAAATTAATGTAGAAAGAAAGTTGGGCGGTGTGATAGTCATTTTTTAGTTATTACCTCGAATTATAGCATTACTTTAATATATTCTTCTTATTTTGGACTTCTATAAGTAATATACTCGTACAGTACAAACAAACATACATATGAACTTCATAAGATATAATTCATAAGACACACATAAAACATATATACGAAATATACTCGTACAGTACAAACAATGCTACTTCCCAGATAAATATATGTAATATCTTTGTTCTAAATCACTTAATGCTAACTAGTGGCATACTACTCTAAAGTCATATTTTAGCTTACATACATAAACGAAGTTATCTAGACATGTAATCTTTCTTATAGAAAGACTAGCAGAATCCGCGGCTTCACCCGCATTCAATGTACAAAAAAACTCTTTGGCTTTGTGTTATATAGCAACTCACTCTTGCTTCGCTTGGGTTCATCCCTATGTATTTATATAATATATTATTTATAGTTATACAATAAGGTAAGGAAGTCTGTCTGATTTGTTGACATTCATGATCACTGCTTCGCTCCCTTAGGTAGTAGCATGATGATATAAGACCTATAGCCTTCCTCAATAAACAAGTTATCTAATGCAAAAAGAATTTTTCAAATCGGATTAGTAGTTCCTGAGATTAACGCGTTCAAAGAAACAAAAAAACAAACACAAACTCTGCCTCTTTATAATATTAGTATAGAATTATAAATAACATACTTTAACATTTACCATTTCTTAAGTATACATAAGAACAGATTGTAATAAATGTGAATGTAAACTGTTCAACTGTTCAATTCAAACTCCGATATTTTTTCATTTTTAGAAAAATCCACTTAACTCATTACAAGTACTTAAAACCATGTATGATCAAAAAAATATTATTTTTATATATGAAATTGTTTTCCCATTTTATAAATTCCTATGGGTTTAGTTTAAGGCGTATTATGCATTGAGACGAGAAAGGCTGCGGTGTGAGAGAAATTTAAAGAGCGTTCCTCGCGTTAGTGGTTAGGTTTCATTCACTTCTAGACTGTCTAGAATTAAATATTATTAAAGCTATTTTACATAATAAAAGCGGGAAAAGCGAAGTTAAATATTCGTATAAAATAACTGAAAATGGCCAGATAGGTTTCTTAGTATGGTTTCTTTGAAGATAATTTTAGATAAAATTAATTATTGTGATTAGTCATGTTAATTTAACTGAGAGTAAAAAAAGTGTTTATCTAATTATGTAATACTTATCTATACATATAATAAAATTCTAACTGAGCCGTCTGTCTGTCTGTTTGTCCGTTCGTCCGGCCGTCAGTCCATCCACCTGTATAACTATCTAGGAATCACGAGAAAACCACTAGACAGATTTTGATAAAATTTGGTATGATGATTATAATACAACCCAACAGCAACTCATCATACATAATATATATATATATATATATATATATATATATATATATATATATATATATATATATATATATATATATATATATATATATATATATATATTTATAAAATTAATAATAATATTATAGTCTATATATTCCATACTAACCGTTAAAACGTACCTAGGGACGAATCCAAGCGAAGCGAGGGTGAATCGCTAGGAAAAAAATAAACTAAATAGGAAACATGGCACCGTTGGAACCATAGGATATAAACTATAAAATCCAGGATTTTATCTATCATTGGAAGCAATAACAAACACTATTAAGAGCTCCGCATTAGCATAAATCATAATAACGGCAGACAGACACAATAATAATTCACGATTTTTAACCCCTACGCGGTCGGGACGTGCGCTGTGCAGTAGACGAGTAAAGATATTTGGGCTCAAAGCCACAGATTAGATTTTAGAAGTGATCTAGAGAATTCATTTTTGATAATGTTAATAATTACATATACATTAATTATATTTTAGTACATTTTTACTGATAATGGATATGTTTTTGATAGAAAAAGCTCAAATTATTATCTTTGAATATGATTTTTTTTTTGTTACATTAAATAATAATTCCGAGTATAAAGAGCAACGTTAGCTTAGAAAATCTTTTCATAATTTCCAAATATTTTATATTTATATTAGTAAGATGATGTAGTAAGTTTAATTGTATTGTAGGATTGAGCCCTGGCTGATATTGATAGTGGTATTTTTTTTTTATTGTCGCTCGACAAGATGACTCCATGACGCCTGATGGTAAGCGACAGTGGAATCCAGAATGAGATCCATCGGTTCCGGGACCTGATCTCGATTCCGATCAACCTCACCTCGTCGGCCTGCAAATGTGCTTTTTCACGCTCCGTTTAAACGACCCAGGATTATAGGAAGAGGGAAACACGTGAGACGGTAATGAATTCCATTTCCTAATAAACTTATAGTATAAATAATTTTCCTTCAATTTCTTCTCTTTTAGATATTTGGCGACTGTACCTAGTACGGTATTAATGCAATCCCGTTGTCATTACGTTGCCTCAGTGCTTATTTATCCAAACGACCAATTAACCGAACACGTTTTCAATACAGAATTATTGAATTTCTCTGAATTCTATTAGTATATAAACATTTTTACATTAAAAACTCTGAAAAAATATACTATATATATGCATATAAATCTTAGAAGTAAAGCTTACTTTAAAATAGAAGAAAAAATCTTTCTACTGCAAAAGTACAATAGTATTATGAAAAAAAAATCACAAAGGTGACGATTAAGTACCTCAAATATAAATTACAAGTCATTTATAAAAACAAATCAACTAAAAATATAATAAAATGAAAACCCTTTACTCTACTTAATCTATGTTTCCCTTCCGATCCAAGCTTGGTGTTTAATTTATAAGGCCGTTGTCTGGCCCCATAATGTTCCTCGTAAATTCCTACTTGGCTAGTGCGTACAAATTGAAAGCACACCATGCTTTTTAAGCTCGACGTACCCTCATTTTATTTATGTTGTCGACACGTGACTATTGTTTGATTTAGTCAGACCTGTCTGTGCTTTATGATGCGAGTGACGTTTGGACTGTGAAGGGTCTTCATAATAAATGGAGTGACAGGTGGTTTAAATAACTTTTAAGTATATTAATATTGCCTTCTCTGAGGGACATTGGTGACGTAATATGTGCTCAATTGGAACGTTTTGAAGACATTAACAAGTGAATTGAATTGAATTGTCTTCTCCATTCTACATGACATTGGCGAAGTAAATGTATGTAATGTATATATTTAAGCAATATGTATGTATGTATATATCTATGTACGTATATATGTATGTATGTCTGTATATTTTTTATAATAATTGACGTTTGTAGTTTATACCTACTTTTCTCACGCTAGAGGGTTTTTGGTAGAGATCTCTTAAAGAGATAAGTCGTCCTTTGTACACATGCTATCTGTTTTCTATTTTATATATTTTTCTTGGTACATAAATAAATGAATTCAACGTGGGAATGCGGCTAGCATTCTCGCCCCTATTCCACGCGGACATGACTTGTACAGTAATAACTAAGTGTACGTTGTTTTGTATATATAATTAAGTATATTTGTAACTTTCTTTATTGTAAATAAACATAAGCTAATTAAAAATAATAATTGTTAGCAAAAAAATCATTAAATAAATTGTACTCAACTGGCTCGACGAAAAGCAAGTCTTTGGTTCAAGTTTGGTTTTATGACAAAAACAACCTTTTTTTCTCTGTTTGTCAACCTTTTTTTCTCTGTTTTTCTTAAGTAGCTGTGGACGAGTTTTAGTGATACCAATAAAAAAAAATTGGAAACATATTTTTTATATAGATAGGTAAATTCTAATTCCTTTTAGTATACTTAATTTTTTAGTGTTACCAATAAAAAAAATTGGAAACATATTTTTTTATATAGATAGGTAAATTCTATTCATATTTCATTAAACAATAATTGTCAAATTTAGATAAATCATTATACTTAGTTGAATTTCGACCAGTCGGAGAATACTAGTAAAACATTAGACATTTTACATGTACTCTAAAATCTTAATACTTGTATTGATTTCACGCAACTAAAATAATTTCGTATAATACACAATTTGTGGATAGGACTAATGCAGCGGAACTAATTTCTTTATATAAATACAACGCAATAAATCTTGTGAATACGTACAACTGCCAAGGTCTGGAATGTTCTATCTTTTATCTTTTTATTTAACGATTCGATGACAATGTAATCGAATATAGATAACTCTTATAGATAAATAAGAACCTGCTTCACTCGGTTTTGCAAGAGAGCTCGTTACCACTGGGCTACCATCGCCTTCTCATTTGTAGCTTATTTATATTGTAGAACTAGCGACTCGCCCTCGCTCTGCTCGGGTTCATCCCTAGTTACGTTTTAAAGTTTAATATAGATTTCTCAGAGATGAGATATTTTCCCGTAGTAAAAAGTATCCTATATGTTGACCCAGATAACCAACTATCATCATATCAAATTTCATCAAAATCTGTCCAGGGGTTTTCTCGTGATGCGTTCCCAGACAGACGGATAGACAGACAGACAAAAATTCTAAAAATTATAGATTTAGCCTCTGTATCGATAATAATGACAATTTAAGAAGATTTTTCAAAAAAATTATTATATGTATAGATAGATGTGGAGGTTACAGTGCCTCATCGCTTACTAAACGTCAGTTAATTGAATCGTGGGTGTCAATTCACATGACGTAGTTCAAACGTTGCCCCTTGCATAATATGTATTGGATGCAAATCGCACGAAACCGGGTAATTTAAGCGTAAATTTGTACCTTCATGCTACCGTTGTACCGACACAGTAGTATAGGGTGATTTGATACGATATGTTTTAATTAACTTTAAGCTAGGTTTACATAAAACAACAGTTAAGTTTAAGTAATATATATGTAGGGATATTGAATTTTAATGGATGTGAATATTTTTTAGAAGCTTTTTATGTTATCTGTGATTTAAAAAATCTCAATATAAACTCTTTCAAATAAAGTCCAATTCATATCTTTGAATTCAGCCTTTTTTAACGTCCCATTGCTGAGCACCGGCCTCTTTTAAATACGAGTTGGATCAGGCCATAGTCCACCACGCTGGCCAAGTGCGGGTTGGCGGACTATACATGTATTTGGAAAGCTTGCTAGATTCTCTGGGACATGCAAATTTCCTCACGATGTTTTCCTTCACTGTAAGACAATCGGTAATCACATTGAAAATGATTCGCACATGAAAATAACAGAGTTGCTAGACGTTGAACTTGAACCCGCTTCATTCGCTTTCCCAAGCAAGGGCGTTACCACTGGGCTACTACTACCGCCAAATTTAAAATGATAAAACAGTAATATCTCTACATACATATCAATTTAATTTGTTCTATTAATATTATTATATTCATACACGCTCGTCAATGGGTAATAAGAACTTTAACATGACCTTTTCTAAATATCAGAAATTATTAAAAATTATTGAATAAATGGTCTTCGAAGTCTTCTGAGGTCTCTATATTTCACTTTCCACTATATATTCTTTACTTTATTGAGTCATCTTCGTAGTTACTAACCAGTCGAGATGGTTTTAAATCATATTTTTGGTCCTTCAAGTAAAAGAATTATATTGTTATGACATAAATATAAATTCCACCAAAACACTATAAGAGTGTCAAAAGATAAGACAATATTCATATTACGTTATATGAAAATCTTATTCTAAGGGCAAACGGTTGATTGTATTCAGCCCTTTTTTTTTTAACGTCCCACTGCTGGGCACAGGCCTCCCTTCAATACGAGAGGGATCAGGCCATAGTCCACCACGCTGGCCAAGTACGGGTTGGCGGACTTCACATGTCTTTTGAAAACTTGTTAAGTTTTCTCAGACATGCAGGTTTCCTCACAATGTTTTCCTTCACCGTAAGGCAAGTGGTAATCATGCTAGAAATGATTCGCACATGAAAATATCAGAGGTGCGAGACCCGGGATTTGAACCCGCTTCACTCGGTTTCCCAAGCGTGCGCGTTACCACTGGGCTAACACTGCCTGTAAACAGTTGATTACTATTTAACAATTAAACACAGACTTCAAAACCACTTAAAAGTAATTATTATACACTTATGGATTTTAGAAATTTATATTATTTATAAAAAGAAACTTTATATTTATAACATTTTAGGTTATAACCCAAAAGAAATAATAAATATCAACGACCAGTTGTTTAAGATATATTTTGTATATATGTATGTACATGTAAAAAATACACGAATTAATACCCTTTATCATCATCCACCTCTTCCAAGTCGGTCAAAAACTTATAAAATAAAACAACCTACGCCTCAATAAGATGATCGTATATTATTTTATTACTATTTATAACCAGTTGGTTTAGTACATTTTATATTGCATCGATATTGGAAACACATTAAATTCACTGGCCGTACATGAAGCGTCATAATACACGGCGAGCGAGGGAGATACGACACGCGTGTAGCTAATGAAATTTTTATATATAACAGTGTGGTCCTGCCGAGCCACTTAATTGTTCACATTTGCACAATTAGCATTCAACCTATTTTGACCAGAATGACGCATGTGACTGGCATAGCTTATTATGGAAGAGTTCACAGGTTCTAATCACAAGACGTGTTCTTGTATTGGCCTTATCAGTTATCATTTATATCTTAGCCTACTTAAGAAGTGTTCAAAAGCTAGATAGAAAATGGATATTTTTTTTTCTATTTATCATGTAAAAGACATTCATAAGATAACTACTATCCTATATAAAATTGCGGAATTAGAAACCTGTACCCAATATCCTTTGTAATATATTAAATAGATAATGAAAAAACGGAGTGGCGGGTCAGTAACGGGTAATACCTAGATACTATATTTTAACAAACCTACTATTTTATAAATGCCAAAAATGTGTATGTTTGTTTTGGACATGAAATATTATTTTAGTTCTGAAAAACAAGAAAAGCCTGTAAACATTATTTCAGAATTAAGCAAAATTACATTTTTTTTTTCATATAAATTATGTCAAATTTATTCCGATTGTGGACGTGAGCAGCTAACCGCGTCGGACCCTTACTAATTGTATAAGTATGCTAATATCATCCAAACGGTGCATACATTAATTGTATCGTTTAATCTCAATGGGGTTGGATAAATACTACCCATCTTAGTGTTTTGAATTTCGTCCAATGACCTGTTAGACTTGAGACTGTTTAAGAAACCCTCTGTTCGTTCCCTGAGGATCTTAAGAGATGCAAATATCTATCTATACAATAAATTATGTAACCTTAACCTAACCGACTGTCTGTCTAATCGTATGTGCGTTCATATCTCGAAAATTACTAAACTAATTTAGACGGATTTTTTCTAAGAAATATTTTATTGTATAAAACATAGCTGTAACCAATATTATAGGAGCTGAGCATTATTGGATATATAAACGATTGTAAATAAAAAAACATTGTTTGACTAATTGTAAGAAATAATTATTCTTAAATGATTAATGTACAAATAAGTATTATAACTTACTTATTTTTGACGACACGTTTGGCTCAGTTTGTAGTGACCCTACTTGCTGTGCCAGCGGTCGCGGGTTCAAGTCCCGCTGGGGGCAATCATTTGTTCGATGAGCACGAATGTTTGTACTTCAGTCATGGGTGTTTATATTTATAATATGTATGTATTTAAAGTTGTATATGTGTAGTGTATCAACTTTCTGGTATCTATAACACAAGCCTCGTAGCTTACCATGGAACTAGATGGCGCTGTGTGCTAATGTCCCATCATATATTTATATTTATATAACTTCTAAAGTTTAATTAACTTTATTATGTCATTAATTGGTTCAATACTTTACAAGACTTCTGTCTTGTAAACTCATTGTGATGTGATTGGTGGATAGGCCCCTGCCTAACCTAGAGCCACCAATCACATCACGTTTGTATAATATTTCTCTATCGTCGGCCTATTAACATTTGTTTGATTAATGTTTAATATTTTCTTCTTTCAATGCTAGCTTTTCTTCATATACAAAAAGAATATTGTATATACATTTATTACAGAATAAGTACAAAATTTTTCGTTCTAGAAATTATCGTTTTAGAAAGCATTAATAATCTATACTTAAAAATAAATATGAAATGTCCATCTGTTATTTTGAGAACATATATTTTACATTATATTTCGACTGTTATAGTGAAATTTAGTAAGAATTATGCTCTCAAAATAATGTGCCATGCATCGTGACTTCTAACAATCGTCCCCACGAGAGCGCTAGCAACTACTTTAAAGCTATTCTTAGACAAATTTAACGAACACTCTATACTTTGTTATTTACTATTTAAAATAGTAACTTTCATCTGACTTTCCCTGGTATTGTCAGTTTAATATTTGAAAATAATAACACATACCGTATGTTATTTAATATGCGATATCGTTTTTTATAAGTAAAATCCATACTAATATTTGAAATGTGTCTGTTACTTTTTCAGGCTTAAGCCGCTGATCTGATTTCGATAAACTTTGGCAAGGACATAGATTTCATCCTAGGTTTGGACAAAGGCTACCCTTAAACTTCGACCCGCTTATCACGAAAGCGAAGCCGTGCGAAAAGACTAGTAAAGAATATACATACAATACTTCATGATATATCTAACGAAGTTTTGTTACAGACTGTCCAATAATCGAACGGTAAGTAACATAAGAATTTGTGCATACGATTATAACTTTTACTTAGTTATTAGTAAAATAATATATTTAAGTTTTTTTTTGTAAACCGATTCAGCACCTTTGGCAGACGATAGACGAATTAAATCCTATCATATAAACAAAGGCTTTACGAGATTCCATTAGAGCCCCTCTTGTCGCCGGTTTGAATTAGCAAAAATCGCCAACACAAACAAAACTGTCCCCATCCCCTACGTGAAGGGGATGCAGATACCCTTAAGTGAAAAAGATTGGCAAATGTTGGCGGCAAACTTCAAAAGTACGTATTTTTATCGCTGGTATGCATTTAATGGGACTACTTGTCTAAATGCGAAAATTTGTATATAATAAATAAATATGTTGGGACATTAACACACAACACCATCTAGTTCCATGGTAAGCTACGAGGCCTGTGTTATGGATACCAGATAATTGATACACTGCATATATATATATATATATATATATATATATATATATATATATATATATATATATATATACATTATAAATATGAAAATAAATAATATTAAATACATACATATTATAAATATTAATAAAATGTGCGTATATCCCTGACTTCTCTAAACTTTTGTTTTATGTTATCTATAAGCATTTAGTTTTAAATTCCATACATTTTTCCTTATTGAGATAGTGACTGAAAATCAAAATCAAGACAACTACTCGCCTAAATGCTTATTTGTTCAAACTACGGAAAAGTCAGTAGAGATATTTTTTCATTTATTTTAAAATGAAAGCTTTATTTTTACACATATTTATATGCACATATAGATAAAAAAGTTTTGGCTTTTTTTTAAAGTGTGTATTAAATACCAATAGAACTGATATTTAAAAGTTCATTAATTCTGTATTAAAAACTCTTTCGGTAGATTTATCATATGGACAAATAAGCATTGAGACGATGGATTAAGTACAAACTAATAGGCGTACTGTGCTGGGGTATTACAAAATAATCATATTATACTTATTATTTGACTTACGAGTATCAATACGACGCGACGTAAAGTTTGAAATAACAAAGTTAAATCTTTCATATTAAATAAGTAAAATATAATTAAAACCTAAAAATATTTTTTTTAAACCAAAAGCTTTTTATAAAACACTAGTTCTTTCCCAAAGATGCAATCTATAAACCTTGCCAAATTTCATCAATATCTGCTCAGGGGTTTAAACGTCTATTTTTAATATCGGTATAGATTTTCAATTGAATTTTCAATTGAATTTTTTTAAATTTAATTTTAAAGTAACCCTAAAAGAGCTTTATGACAAAGCTTGGCGTGTTGGAGCTTTTTTAACTCCAAGCCCATAAAGGTCAATAATGCAATGGAAATGCGATAGTCGTGTTCGATGTATGGTTTTAAAAAAATCCCTTTCCCACCAAAAAGCTTTAGTAAAATGTTTTGACTTTTAACTAACAGGAACCTATCACTTTTAAAACACACATATTGGACTTTATATAAAAACGTGGTTTTAATACTAATAAAGCTTAATATTCAAACATGTCAGAGATAACTAAAATAAAGAGATTTTAAAATTTCTCGTGTTTCCACATTCAGGTACCTACTTCAAATTTCTATTAGCAATATAGTGTAATTTTTAAATATAAATTGTAAAATAAAAAAAATCGTTGCCCAGCGGTGGGATGATTGAGTATAAAAAAACCTGTAACATTCATATTAATGGTGATATAATTAGCAGTTAATGTAGCTTTGTTCTTCAGGCATATATCCTCATTTTTGATTCGATCTCGCAAGGAAACACAAAACGTAGCCCGCTTTACTGCTCTTTGAGTGTTTTGGAACTTTAGAGGTCTCTAGGTCATCACTGGCTATAACATACGCTGGTCGAAGACTAAGCATACTCGTACCTACCTATAATAAAATCTTAAAATGGATTAACAACCAGCATAAAACCTTAAAAATGTAGAATTTACTTCGAAATACTTATTAACGTCCCATATGCACCTTTTTTATCTATGTATAAAAACTTAAAAAAAAACCGACTTCCAGGCACTAAAATTTAAATTATAATTAATCGGAGGTTTTCATTTAAAATATCTACCTAATCAGATATTTTCGAAGTCGGTGCCAGCCGATGCAAATTCAGGCGTCTTCGAGTTATCAGTGAACGTACATAAAAAAAGATTCCAACGAATTGAGAAGCTTCTCCTATTTGGAAGTCGCTTAATAAATAGGCCAAGACAAAACAATTCAGTACCTTTTGCTCCTCTGTTTGTCAATCGATTTACCTTTTATTTTTGTTTACTAATTAAAAAAAAAATCAATAATTATAATGTGGTCGAATTTCAATAACTTGATGAACTCTACTTGAAAAAAAATTACAATACTAGCAGAATCCACGGCTTCGTTCGCACTAAAAATCATCCCCTATTTTACCCTCTTATGGGAAGAATTTTGAAAAAAAACTAAAATAAAATTTAAAAAAAAATAAAATAAAATAAAACTAAAATAAAATTAAAAAAACTAAAATTTTATTGAAGAGCATTAATACCAAGTTTCAAGTAATTCTGATCGTAAATTTTTTATTTGGATTGTATTATAACGTGTTTTACCGTGGGAATGAGACAATCTTCCGCGGTAAAAAGTAGCCTATGTCACTCTCCAGCCCTCCAACTATCTCCACACAAAAAATCACACCAATCCGTCAATCCGTCTCGATGTGAAAGAAAGAAAAACAAACAAACACACTTTCATATTTATAATATTAAGTATGAATGTTCAAGTACTATAATTATTATATTTTACATCTAAAGTTGTATGTTTTCAGTACTTTAATTACGACAAAAGTTATCTTCAAGATTTCAGTTTTCGTTGGAAATCATAAAACAAATCCAAGCAATTTACTACAAAGTTAATTACGCGGCATTTCGAGGCTAACTTTTATAGGCCGTAAAATATAAATGAATTTATTTATAGTATTACGTCGTTAGAGTTCTAAAAGGTTAAAGTTGAAATTATAAAATGCGTTTTAAGCTTATATTAATATTTTGACAACACGTTTGGCTCAGTTTGTAGTGACCCTACTTTTTTTTTTTTTTTTTATAATATTCAGAATTAGTGCTTGACTACGTTCCACCTGATGGTAAGTGGTAACGCAGTCGTAGATGGTAAGTCGCACTAACTCAGTAGCCACCTATTCACTCTTGCCTTGAAGACACCCATATTATAATCGGACGGAAACACCGACGCAGGCAGGTTGTTCCAATCCTTAGCCGTACGTATAATAAATGACGTAGCGAAACGCTTCGTGCGGACGGGTGGAATGTCCACGACATAAGGATGGAGACCAGCCGTTCGTCGGGTTGTCCGATGATGGAAAGGGGATGGGGGAATTAATTCATGTAGTTCCTGCGCACACTCTCCGAAATGTAACCTATAGAATACACAAAGGCTGGCAACCCTACGTCTGTGATCGAGGCTTTGTAAGTTAGCTTTTACCAGCGTAGGGTCACCTATAAGCCTTTGAGCACGCCTCTCAATCGAGTCCAAGGCTGACAGATGGCATTTCGCAGCACCAGCCCATATGTGGCTACAGTATTCCACACACGACCGGACTTGAGCTTTATATAAAACAAGAAGCTGTCCCGGCGTGAAATACTGTCGGACCTTTGCAAGGATGCCAACTTTCCTCGCAGCTGCATTAGCCTTAGACTCGATGAACCGCCCGTAGTTCATGTTGGGGCTGATGTCCATCCCTAACAACTGCAGACGTTCAGTGTATTCCAAAGGCACATTCCGGAAAGTAGGAGTCAAGGTGAAAGGACTCCTTTTAGTGGTGAACAGGCACGCCTGTGTTTTGGTGGCATTGAAACTCACAAGATTGGCATCGCCCCAAGTGGACACTGTCCTGAGTGTGAGATTCAACCGCTCTACCATGGCCTCTCTTTCGGACTGAATTTGATCTCTACTGGCCCGAGGATTCGGCAGGTATCTCTCTACAATAGTGCTGTCGTCTGCGTACCCATAGATACCGGGTATAAGCAGATCGTTGATATGCAGCAGAAACAAGGTTGCAGAGAGAACAGACCCCTGAGGAACTCCTGAGTTGGTCTTTAAGGGTTGTGATGAACAACCATCAACCACAACTCTGAGTGATCGGTCGCTCAGGAAGTCTTTAATCCAGCCGATCAGGCCAGGAGATATGCCATAGGCTGAAAGCTTATTTATAAGGCTAGCGTGCCAGACCCTGTCAAAGGCCTTTGAGACATCGAGGGAGACGGCAATCGCCTCCCCGCCTCGGTCAATAGTTTCGCCAAAGGTGTGATTGGCATACACTAGAAGGTCCCCAGTCGACCGATTCCGGCGAAACCCATATTGTCGATCACTGAGGAGATCGTTCTGTTCTAGGTATGCCATGAGACGAGTGTTCAATACACGCTCCATAATCTTGCAGAGTATGGAGGTGATTGAGATCGGACGATAATTGGCAGGGTCAGCACGGCTTCCTTTCTTGGGCACTGGTTGCACATTGGCAAGCTTCCAGGATTTAGGCACTATTCCAGTCTTAAGAGAAAGGCGGTACAGACGTGTCAGTATCGGAGACAACTCGGGAGCACATGTTTTAAGGACTATCGCTGGTATACCATCAGGACCACTGGCTTTATTCACATCTAGACGACACAATACTCTCTTAACCTCCTTATTAGTTATCGCAATTTCAGGCATTGAGATCCCGCAGTGAGGTAGATGTGGTGGAGTAGCATTGCCAGAGTCTAGACATGAATTTTGGGCAAAAAGAGAGGCAAGCAAAGTCGCCTTTTCCTTTGCCGTATGAGCCAGGGATCCGTCAGATTTTACCAGCGGTGGCAGTGAGGGCCGAGAGAAGTTCGTCTCGACAGCTTTGGTAAGGGACCAAAAAGCTCTGCTGCCAGATGGTTGGGCAGAGAGCTTTGCGCCAAAATGTGTAATTCGGTCAAGACGAGCCTTCTTTAATGTCTTTTTGTGGGACTTGGCAGCTAAGTTAAAGGCTCTCTTCTTGGATCTTACATCCGGAGCTTTGCGGTCTCGAGCATCAACCCAGGCAAGGTAAGCCGATTGCTTACGCTTTTCAGCAAAGATGCATTCGGCATTAAACCATGGGCGAGCTTTGCCACCAACGGGTACATCAGAGAACGGGATAAAATATTCCATCGCTTGATGCACCACATCAGTTATAGCATCCGCACAGCTCGACGGATTGGAAGAAGAGAAGCAGACCTGCCGCCAAGGAAAGGATGCAAAAAAATGTCGCATCTCATCCCAATCTGCTGACTTGTATTGCCATACTCGTCTAACGCCAGTAGATTCGTTATCTGGTGGAGAGTAAGACGATACAGTTTTTACCAGACAGTGGTCAGAGCTACCCAATGGGGATGAAACCTGGATGTTATATCTGTCTGGATCAGTTGTCAGCAGAAGGTCCAGACAATTAGCTGAGTGGCCATCTACATCGGGTACCCTCGTCGCTTTTTCTACCAACTGGGAGAGTCCAAGTGATACCGCAAACTTACTGTGCCAACGGTCGCGGGTTCGCACAACGAAAACAAATAGTCTAAATCATAAACAAAATTTTATTCTAGAATAATGTTAGTAAATTATTTTCACTTTCACACCATTTTTTAGTAGAAAACAAAAAAAAAATGCAAAATAAAAATGTTTTATAGTATGTATGCAGCCCTTTTTAACGTCCCACTGCTGGTTACAGTCCTCCCTTTAATACAATAGGGACCAGGTCCACCACGCTAGCGGGTGCGGGTTGGTGGATTTGACATGTCTTCCGAAAACTTGCCAGGTTTTCGTTCACCGTAAGACAGGTGGATCATGTCAGAAATGATTCGCACATAAAAATATCAGAGATGCGAGATTCGAACCCGTTTCATTCGGTTTCCCATGCGAGCGCGCTACCACTGGGCTACCTCCGCCTAGAAATTCTATATAACAAGATAGTACAAACTATACAAGAGCATGTAAAACTTTTACCAATAACAAAACTAAAGCCTACTTCACCGGATGCGATAGGTCTCGAACTTGCGTAGCCGGACTTGTATAAAAGTTTTATAACGTTATAAAATTATCCTTAACCAAATACTTTTCTTACGCTCGTTAACATTTAATGTCTCTAAGTCTTAAATTCGGTTCTAAGATTTTTTGGGTTATTCTGTCAGGATTTTTTTATATATTGGGACATTAACACAGCACCATCTAGTTTCATGGTAACCTACGAGACTTGTGTTAAGGATACCAGATAGTTGATACACTAAACATATGACATATATAACTTTAAATACATACATATTATAAATGTAAGCGTCCATGACTGGAGTACAAATATTTTTGCTTATTACACATATGAATTCCCCCAGCGGGACTCGAACCCGCGACCGCTAGCACAGCAAGTAGGGTCACTACAAACTGTGCCATATATAAATATAAGTATGTCGTCAAATTTATTAATTTTATTTAGTTATGAAGTTAGGTAGCATTAAATGCTGTGCTTTCTTCACAAGGTTTAGATTGCTATCTGATCAAACTTTAAAATTATTTAAATAGACGGTATAAAGCAAATTTTATTAATCTCATAACCAGGATTTACTTAGGAAGATATATTTTTTTAACTTTTATAAGTACATCATCTTATTTTAGATTAACGTGAAGTATTAAGCAATGTACTGAAAAGGTACCTAAAAGTTTTTAGCTCATTTATATTGGAGACAACATAGACTTTAATGTGCTATTAAAAGTATTATATTTTTTTGTACATGTGTAAAAAATGTACTTAGGCGGCTTACTTGAATAAAATTGTTTTTAAGCTAACATTGTCACGGGACGTTTAAATTCTTAACCTCACACCTGACTATAATTACTATAAAGTATTCGAAACGTCGGAAACCAAAATCAAAATAACCGCCCAAAAATCCGAAAAAATATTTTTTTTTTAAATGTGAAATATTCGTTTAAATCTAAATAAGTATTATACTTAGACCCTTGCTCAGTGCTTATTTATTCATACGACCAATACTTGTACTTTACAGTAAAGAATTTTTTCGTCTATTTAAAAATCAAAGTTTTATACCTAGGTTTTATGTACATATATTTTTTAGGTTCAAAAAATATTTTTTTAGGTTTTTATAAGTATGTATAAAAGTCAATAACATTGAAAAGTTGATAATTCTGTATTAAAACCATTTTCGGTAAAGTGGTCGTTTGGACAAATAAGTACAGAGACGACGAGACGCCTTAAATAATGTTAAATGAACCTAAAACATCTTATTGCATTACTAAATTTTACCCAAGAGATACAACCTCGGGAAATTCTCTATTGTTTTCATATGCAGTACAATTAAGCCCATACACGAAGCCAATAACAATATTATTTAATATAGCTCTATGATAATAACCTTCTATTACTTTCATAATAACCTTCTTAATAACAAGTGTTATTCGCTTTGCTATGAATATTTTATAGCAACTATCTACACCACAGCAATAACTATAATTGATTAATAATATCTTTTGCCTTATAAAATAGACTAGCATTGCCCGCGGCTCCGCCCGCGTTTAGATGACCTAAAACCAAATTCTTAGGTTTTACATATTAGTATACTCTTACATTGCACTTTTTGTATTTTTTCTCAGAAATGAGACATTTTTCCGCGGTAAAAAGTATCCTATATGTTGACCCAGATAACCAGCTATCCATACCAAATTTCATGAAAATCTCTCCAGTGGTTTTCCCGTGATGCGGTAACAGACAGACAGATAAAAATACTAAAAACTATACATTCGGCCTCTATATCGATAATGATGTTTATTATAATATGATTTTCCAAAAAATATTTATTGTACAGATTCGGCTTATTTACAATTTGATTATATGTATAGATTATTCCTTAGTCTAGTATATCTAGCTAGTTTGCTTTATATATTACTAGTTGTTTTTTGTTACACATTTTTTTGCTTTATTTCAATATTTTAAGGCAGAAAACGCCTAAAAAGCTAGTTTAAGGCAGTTTTTTCGATTTCTTTCATAAACACATTATTTTTGGAATATATAATGGCACACGAGATCTAGTGAAGAGTAGCCTGCCTATATGTGTAATTTCAGAATCGGATCAATAGTTTCGGAGATACCTCCTACAACTAAACATACAAACTTTTGAATCTTACAAACTTTAGCGCTGTGTAATATTAGTGTAGTTTTTTTTTTGAAAATTAAAATATAATTAGCAAATCAAACGTAAATTTTCTTTAAGGATGATATTTATTATTTAATCGTCTTGCTGAATGCCGCCAGACTTCTAAGTTCTTAGGCTGTTTTGGAAGCTGCTTTCATGGGTTGACTTTCAATAAGTATCTTAATTTATTCATTAAACTCGCCTTTTTGGCTAATTTAAAACCATCAAATGATCATTCTTTATAATCTAATAATTATCTTACAAAAAATAGAAGTATATTTACACATAACATTATTTTGTTATAAATAAGTAAAGAGAAATTGAAGAAAAAAGAAAAATATATTTTTTTTTCCTTCTTTAAGAAAAAATAACCAAATCTTTGTTTTACGGTGAAGAAAAACATCGTGAAGAAACCTACATGTCTGAGCGAACCTAGCAAGTTTTCGAAAGACATGTGAAGTCCGCCAACCCGCACTTGGCCAGCGTGGTGGGCTATGGTTTGATCCCCCTCGTATTGAAGGGAAGCCTGTGCCCAGCAGTGGGACGTTAAAAAGGGCTGTATAATACAATACATTATATTTCAATATTCTTCAATCATAACATCTGCAGATTTTAAACTCGGTACTGTCGTAAGAGATAACCATTATTTCGTGTGCCAGACTCGAATTGTGCATTCAGACCAGCTCATATAATATCGTATTGGATGCGTTATCGTGATTGCATTGAAAACGCGCGTTTTATGACCCTATTTATTTCGAACTTTAACGATTTCAACGCGTATTTGGATCAGGGAAACTAAAAGTCAACGACTAAAATCGTACTTGGATATAAGAATTGTTATGTTTATATTTGGTTGATGATTTACAAAAAATATTCATATATTTCACTGCGTATGCAATAATATTTAAATTGACAGCTTTGATTGTCGCGTACAGAACTTTTGTCTCGATTTAGTTAATTATTAATATTATAAATGTGAAAGTTTGTGAGTATGTATGCAAACATCCATGTTTGTTGTTGATATTAGTTACTCTTTCATCCTTGAACGGCTGAACGGATCTGGATGATATTTGGCACAGATATAGATTATAGTCCAAAATCAACAACAATACTTTGACTTGACTTAGACACTTCAATTTTATTTATCTGTATAGATAAAATATAAGTTATGGTGCTAAATCCGCAATGCAGTTGTGGATTGGCAGGAATGATGTAAACTACGCCTTGCGTAGTAACAGTTAATTTACTTAGCACTCTGTATAAAAGAAGAATCTACAGATTTAATTAAATATGTACATCTAATACATAGCTAGTAGCTACTGTACATAGTACAGACTACATAAGTTTTTAGTTATATATATATATATATATATATATATATATATATATATATATATATATATATATATATATAAAACTTACGTAAATATATATGTTTCTAAATTCAAATAGTTGAAAAAATATCTTGAAAAGGATTTGCTAATAAACAAGAATATTCCACGATCCAAGCTCTAACTAATTAAAACGTAAAATTAATTAAAAAAGAACACGACATATCTTATCAATGACGTTTATTACTTATTACACGGGGTGCGATCTTTGAGAGAGGTTTATGTAAAAAAGGGTACTTTGTTTGAATAATTAATTAATAAAATTTGCATATAGAACAAACGGACAATTGTTTTTGTGCACCATTAAATTTCAAATGAGATCAAGGGATCTTCCTGCCATGGAAGATGAGAAATTAATTTTGTACAATAGTTTGAGATTGTTAGTTATGTTTATAATGAAATCTTGCAAATCGGTTTTGGTTTATTTCCAATTTATGGAATACTTTGTAAATGTAAAATCTAGATGGCTTAGTGATTTGATGTCATTTGATGATGGGGTGAGAAGCATAGTATATAAATAAATAAATAAATATGTTGGGACATTAACACACAGCACCATCTAGTTCGATGATAAGCTACGAGGCTTGTGTTATGGACACCAGATAGTTGATATAATACATATTTAACTTTAAAATATACATACATATTATAAATATAAACACCCATAACTGGAGTACAAACATTCGTGCTCATTACACAAAAGAATGCCCCCAGCGAGATTGAACCCGCGACCGCTGGCACAGCAAGTAACTGGCACTAAATACTGAGCTAAACGTGTCGTCAAAAATAGTGGATAAATTTCATCTTATTAGAAGCATTTGCGGCACTAGCTAAGACATAATTTTTTTTTTGATATCTTTTAGACTGCAAAAGTAAAATGAGGTGATTATTGTGCCTTAATCTATAAGTCTGGTTCGTAGTACTACGAAATAGGTTCAGGATTCGATTTTCGCGTAGAGCAAAAAAATGTATTACTCGGTTAAGTAAGTATAAATATAATTGATATATAGATATTGCCGGTCTTATTAAGACAAAACAAAGTATACAACACGTTAAATATATGTACATAAAACACTCTGCTGATATCCTTGATAATGAACAATATTCATTCACGAATTTTTGGTCCCTTCAAATCTCTTTGAGGTTAGGCGCAGGGGATGTTATTGTGTACATATTATATGTACACAAACACATGTGTACTCTCGTTTCTATTTAAATTAATAATTCAGACAGATAGTTTGACGGGACCGTAGTGAGATCAGGTGCAGGGCTCGATAGCTTCACGTTTTTCCACTTCAAGCATACTCTAGCTATAATGACTTGACCGGAAAGAGGGAAGGCAGACCCAGCAAGCTGCTCAACTCCTATTACTGATTTTAACTAATTTTGTGAACTGATAACTTATTAGTCGGGATAACATTTAGGATACCTTATACTGCAGAAAATGTTTTACTTCTACGGTAAAAACTGGTTCTATCCAGTCACCCTTAGAAATTTATATCGCTAACGCTGGCTAATCTTAAAGAGATACATCAAAACATTATTTTTTATGTTTTTATAAATATACAATACATTTTTATAAAAAATAACATTAAATGCACCCAGAAAGATCAGAGATTCGAACCCACGGTCTCTAGGCTTGCAGCCATACATACTAGCCTCTAGTCCAAAAGAAATATTATACGTAGGAATAATATGCAATCTCTTTAACATTTATCAAAAGGCACTTTTTAAATAAAACACTCAACAGACGAAAGCAATCAATATAAGCCATCAAATCATATTTATGAAGCTCATTGAATGAACAACATTTCATTCCCCATTCAACTTTATGCGTAAACTGCGTCTATCAATGAAAAATGAAACAAAATGGACTTTTTACTGTATATAAATAGCTTTATATTACAATTTTAGTGTAAATGTTAGGGATAAAATTTTTTTAGTGGAAGCTTTTTTATACCCGTATATGTATGTATATAGAGAAATATTCGAGATAAAATAAAAATCAAATTTTTATTATATAAGTTCATTCTAAACAAAACTTTTCTTATTCTTTAGTTAATATTAGACAAATGCTTATTTTATTTACACCAGAAAACTTTATCAGCACTTATTTCAGTCCTAACACATTGCAGTGAAAAAGCTTGCTTCAAAATTCGCATATTTAAAAAAAATCTATTATTCTGGTACAGTATGTAACAAACACAAGGAATTTTGTGACATAATTTAACTCTTCCAAGCCTGTACCATGCTGTAATCGAACCTATAATCCCTGATGCAATTATGATGTCAGACATTTATTCTAATTAATGATACTAACGCTTTAAATTGATTTTTTAGACTTACCTATTAATTTTTGCCAAAACAATATTAAACTATTATTGAGAAACAAAGTAAACAAAAATATTTACGTATTATTATCATACCTGTATAACTAAGCTTAGAAAAGCTTATTATTATAAAGAATTGGATTAAAAGCTATCACTAAGTAGATATATAGATTTGTAATCTCCTCAACATTCATCAAAGCCTAAAAATGAATAACGGCCACCATACGAAAGCTCTCCATTCGAAGCCATCAAATCGTATTTATAAAGCCCGATCGATTAGGAACCTCGTTGGTTGCACAAGTTTATTTTTCCCGCAAAACCGTAAGCTGTACGTTATTTAAAACTTTTTAATTCAATATTTATATGATAGTCATAGTAAAATATACACAGCTCTTTTCTAGAGATTACACAATAGAAAGATACAAGATTATTATAATATAGATGAAACTTTAGTTTTTACAAGCTATTATTTAACTTTCAATGTTTGTATGTATGTTTGTTCGGATCCTTGCAACTGAATTTTAAAGCAATTATCTTCAACCGATTGAGCTGAAATTTTGCGCACACTTTTAGTTTAGATGACAATGCATGGTTAGATAAGTTATGCCATTTTAAATCCAATATGGCGGACTACCACCGATGGCGAACTATGTTTTTTTTATGGACCCCCATGATATGGATATCAAATGAAAGGGTTTGCTGAGAATAATACGAATACATACCTAAAAACTATAAAATAAACTTAAAAATTAAATCAAACCTATTTAGTACATTTTTTTTTAATAAATATTTTGGGACATTAGCACAGCACTATTTAGTTCCATGATAAGTTACGAGGCTTGTGTTATGGATAACAGATAGTTGATACACAAATAATAATAAATTAAATATATGTGTAATATATTTAAATACATATATATTATAAATATAAACACCCATGACTGGAGTACAAACATTCGTGCTCATCACACAAATGAATGCCCGCAGCGGGATTCGAACCCGCGACCGCTGGCACAGCAAATAGGCTCACTGCAAACTGAGCCAAACGTGTTGTCATTTAGTACATTACACAATATAAGTACGTATATATAGTATAAAAGCTTGTTTTTAAACATGTATATTTTTTAATATTAATTTATTTAATTAGTAACTTTTCTAACAAGAAGTTATGGAATTAGTCGTGGTAAGATCTAACGTCTCCTAAAATACCAAGTTTGGAACCTAGGGCTTTATTGTGTTTGTTAGAATTAGTTAATGTAATAAAGCAAGGACTGAGTGTTAGCAAATTTTGACACTGCGTTTGCCTTACTTAGACCCAACATACACACATTTACAAACATACACTTCAATATTATTTATCTGTATAGATTGAAAAAATATAGGAATAAATTGAAAAATTGATTGATTGATTATAAATCTCGTTAGTCGCTAGAATATAAATTAAATTACATGCGCCGTTAAAACATTTAATTTTAATAGATTTCACTCAATGGTAGTATTCGTGATATTGAAAAGTAATCGTGAAAATAAGCATTAAAAGCAGCTTAACGGGTTTATCGTGAATTAAGTCATGATATTAATATTGGGTAAAATATTAATATGCATAATCATGTGTGTCAATGGTTGAGTTTGTAAACTAAGTAATAACGTGGAGCAAATCTATACATATAATAAAATTGTAACTAAGCCGAATCTGTACATTAAATATTTTTTGAAAAATCTTATTGAAATAAACATTATTATCTATACAGAGGCCGAATCTATAGTTTTAGAATTTTTGTCTGTCTGTCTGTCTGTTACCGCATCGCGGGAAAACCACTGGATAAATTTTGATGAAATTTGGTATGGTGATAGCTGATTATCCGGGTCAACATATAGAATACTTTTTACCGCGGGAAAATATCTCATTTCTGAGAAAAAATACAAAAACTGCAATGTAAGAGTATACTAATATGTAAAACCTAAGAATTTGGTTTTTGGTCATCTGAACGCGGACGGAGCCACGGGCAATGCTAGTACCATAATATATAGACAAAAATTACCATGTAGCATTATTTGTATAAAATTGTCTATTGCCATCTTTCACTAAGCTCTTTGGACAATCTAATTTCATAAAATCTGAGGACGAATTGCAAATTGTTGCTTGTCTTGCAGAAATCAAATTTTACAGCTATAATAAGCTTACCCTTGCTTTGCTCGGGTGTGTCCCTAAGTAAGTTTTAATATTTTTGAGCGGGACCCTAATTTTTTTTCTAAAACTGAAGTAACCTAAGTACTTCTTTCAACTATCTACCAATGAAAGTTCCGTCTAAATCAGTCCACCGTTTCCCGTTTCGGAGATAAGCCGGAACAAACGGACACAGACTGACAAATAAAAGTTTAAAAAAATGTGTTATCCTTATAAGTACCGTATAAGTTTTCATATGCATTTAGTAAAAAGCTTTTACATCGACATTACAAGCAGACAGTTAATTTTATTTATCTGTATAGATTAATCACATATGTAATATAAGCAACGCCTTGCAAATGTACACCTTGCAACATACATACAGCCTTCTTTGTAGTACGTGTATGAGCTTCTTCCATTTTCTTAATTTAATTTACTATAAGCGACTTTCTAGACTATGGCCGTTACATACACCCATACGCACGTACGAGTAGGATGGGGGATGGCTCCTTACTAACTTTTCTTAAGCTTGCATAAAGCGAACTTTTGACTAAAAATCGAGCTTTGTTATAAATGAAAGTAGCCACTCACCCTTTTTCCGCTCGCTTCGTCCCTAGATACGTTTTACGGTTAGAATAGATTTCTTAGAGATGAGATATTTTCCCGCACTAAAAAGTATCCTATATGTTGACCCGGATACCCAGCTATCACCATACCAAATTTCATCAAAATCTATCCAGTGGTTTTCTCGTGATGCGTTCGCAGGCAAACAGATAAACAAAAATTCTAAAAACTATAGGCCTCTGTATCGATAGTAATGACTATTTCAAAAAGATTTTCCAAAAAATATTTAATGTACAGATTCGATTCAGAATTTTATCATACAATATATATATAGAAGTATTTTATATGTTTTAAAATACCATAAACAAAATTAACGCAGAAATCCAAAATAGAAATCTTTTTATTTTTCCTACAAACCCTCTTCAACTGACCCTAACTCCTTCATCCTTCTTATGGTGTTCCACATCGTATTTTCCTTCGTACCCTTAGTGTTATAACTGCCTCATTAGTCTAAATGCTAGCGTGTACGTTCGCAGATTCGGGGGACTTATGTTCGAGCCCCGTGTCGGGTTAAGTCTATACTTAATAATTATTTATTGGATTGGAAAAGAAATTCTCAGTTACAGCCCGGAAGTGATGGTATGAAATATAAAAAGACAATTTTTACTTTAAGAAAATCTGATAGCTATTTACATAAATATTCGAATATTTTTTCAGTTATTATCTCTACCTCTCCTGCCTTCCTTAATGGCCAAGACCTGTCTGGTCATATGGTATTCACAGCGGCGCATTACGTGACTAAACCAACGCAGGCAGTTTTCCCTCATTTTTTGATGTATTTCAGCTACTTTAAAAAACCCACGGATGTATTTATTTTGGATTTTGTACAACCTCTTCACATCACCTGCCCATCGCAGCATTTTCATTTCGGCGACTGAATCGCTAGCTTATCATAATAAATTCTAGTGATATATTTAAAGTTTACAATGTATGTATAATTCAAAAACACTTGCTGCCTCTAATAGAAAATATTTTACACTTAGACACATTCATAAAGTAACATAATGGTTTTCTAATTCTTTCAAGTATACGTATTGTGTTTAAGACGTTAGAGAACATTTTTACCACTTTACAGTATGTTATAGTTGTTCAGGCTACATTGTTTCTATGTTATCATTTGTAGGCGATAAACATATAGTGACTGTTTCTTTTACTAGTTCTTCTCAAGAATAAAGAAGAGGGGGGAAGGGATGGGGGGAAGGGGGATCCCTTCCCCCCATCCCTTCCCCCCTCTTAATTAAAGGTAATAAATAAAGATATTTTTATATGTTGAATAAAAAACTTGTTGCTTTACATATAGCTATATCTCTAATTAAAGTTTACTGATGCTTAAAAATAAATAGTATATTAGCAAAATTAAATTAAAACTGTGGTGCCGTATGTATATATCTACATATCACTATCCTACAAAACCGGTGATTTAGATTCGAATTCCGTTCAGTGTCAATGTTTGCATTGTACATTTTTGTTATCCCAGTATTTTTTTATTATTCAAATATATCCACATTGCTGATATTCCTTATCACGTAAGCCATATTACCTCAGCTTAATAAAACCAATAAAAATTATAATAATATAACAAAATGTAAGTCGAGATAAATACTAACTTATAATCAGAATACTTAAAAAATTTAGAGGAAAAATTCCCTTTAAACTTCTAATAAAGTTAAAAGTAAGTCCGCTGCAACTAATCCCAAGTGAGTTATACAGGTCTGTAGTTTCACTACGAAAAATAATGTCCCCTTGAGTCCCTCAGGATGAACCTTGTATACTTGTACTTGCATTTCAATGTTGGCTTTACATTGATATTGTATATAAACGATACATAACAATATGAAAACTTATATACTAATTTCATTAGTTACTATATGAACGCAATATTAAAGTATTTTTAGCTATATTCATGAAACAATAAGAAATGAAAATCATAAGAAATTTACTAAACATCATAAAAAGAATATTTTATTTACAATATCAAACTTATTTTCTCAGAATTAACAGTATCACGGTTATCAAATTATTGTATACTAGCATTGCCCGCGGCTCCGCCCGCGTTCAGATGACCAAAAACCAAATTCTTAGGTTTTACATTTTAGTATACTCTTACATTGCAGTTTTTGTATTTTTCCTCAGAAATGAGATATTTTTCCGCGGTAAAAAGTATCCTATATGTTGACCCGGATAACCAGTTATCACTATACTAAATTTCATCAAAATTCCTCCAGTGGTTTTCTATGATGCGGTAACAGACAGACAAACAGAAAAAAATTCTAAAAACTATAGATCCGGCCACTGTAACGATAATAATGTTTATTTCAATAAGATTTTTCAAAAAATATTTAATGTACAGATTAGGCTTAGTTACAATTTTATTACATGTATAGACTAGCGAATCCAGTACTCAGACGTATGGTAGGAAAATAAAAAATCTGGATTTTGACCACAGCACCATTTACCCGTCCAATTATAGCTAAGGACCAGAATCCCTTAAGTAAATAAAAAAAATCCTTAAAAATCGGTCAAGCCATTTAGAAGAAGAGTACAATTACAAACATAGGCACACGTGAAATTTTATGTATAGATATTAGATAAACTCTACATTTAACCGTACAGAGACTTGTGGTATCAAATAAGACAACTTAATAGCAATTTAACTTTGAAAGTATGAAAATCCCTTACAGACTGACTGCATTATGCCATCACAGTCCCACCACCAGACGCTCATTAAACAAATCCTACTCCACCGTAATTGGCAAATATTTAAATAAAATAATTAGTTTAGCGAAAAACAGGAAATGGACTTTAAAAGTGCAGTAGCTGAGTTCCTTTCGAACTGTAGAAACAGGCAACTCGTTAACGTAAGCTAATATTGAAACAGTAATGTGAATTATTGACATATTTGAGCGAAAATCGACAAAAATCACGAGTTTCGTGTGTCGGTGAGAATTATTTGCATCTGCACTTGTAGTGCATGTTTATTGTGTAAGAACTATTATATTTAAAAAAAATTCTATTTCCCTGCGATCTGTCTATTTGATATTTAACTGGAGCTTATGTACTAGATTAGGTCTTGCATCGAACAATAACCGTAGATATGTATATTTTTTTATTTGTTGCTTGCGACATCCTTAAGGGGGGTGAATCTTTATATAGGAACTTGATCATTTCTCAAGTAAAGGATATAAAACTCATTGTACCGATGTATATACTAATATATAGTCTATCAAATCCACACTATCAGTTAAAACGTACCTAGAGATGACATATAAAATTTAATAAGAGGACTCATAAATACAAAAGGCAACTAGAGACACATCAGAGCGAATGTCAGTCACTAGAACAAATTAAAAAAAAACCATGAATTATATGGATTCTTGATAATGAACTGAATCATTATTATTATAATTATTGATAAATTCTATAAATTTTTCATAATGAAGTCAAATCATTATTTTTATAATCAAAATCCATACTTTCTCCACAAATTGGCGATTATAAATAAATGACGAAGCAAATGAAAATAAATCATTAATTTTACATACAATCGAATTTTTGTGGAAATCTAAACAACAACGCTTGAAAATGTAAACCTTTGAAGAGCGTAATGAGGCTCTTATTTATTGACATATTAAAGTTAATTGCTTTCTTTATCCACAATTCTACTAATACCAAGGTACATATATTTTTGGTTTTTATGTGTTTTTTTTTGTATAGATCTGAATTTGCTCTCTTCTGATGGTTTTAAATGTAAATGTACGTTAAAAAAGATATAATAATTTAATTTTGACGACACGTTTGGCTCAGTTTGTAGTGACGTTACTTGCTGTGTTAGTGGTCGCGGGTTCGAGTCCCACAGGGGGCATTCATTTGTGTGATGAGCACGAATGTTTGTACTCCAGTCATGGGTGTTAATATTTATAATATGTATGTATTTAAAGTTACATATGTGTGTAGTGTATTAACTATCTGGTATCCATAACACAAGCCTCGTAGCTTACCATCGAACTAGATGGTGCTGAGTGTTAATACCCCAACATATTTAACTAATATGTTCCGTTTTACGTACATTTTTAGTTTTGCTTACTTTGTGCGATAGCTTTTCGAAGCCATGCATTGCTACATTTTTTAAGAGTGCATTTAAAGACATTTAGCCGAACAGACGTGGCCAGTTAGAGTCGTCAAAATTATACTGTAACTTCAGTAATTAAAATACTTCAAACTTATTAGAATTTTTACTTGTGCACTCCAAACTCTTATAACCACTATATTGTACTGTTCTAACTGGGACAACACATTTTTTAGTTTTACGAGTAAAAGATTTAAATTAGGTAATACTTTCTAAGATTTACGCGAATATTTGACATTTTAAATAAAAAGCTATCTTTACCGAGCTTTTCGCGGATTTTTTTTCTTTTTTGGTTACCGACGTTTTGAATGTTTCACAGCCATCATGGTAACAATAGAGACTAATTAGATTTATTTGAAATCATTGTATAATTTGTGGGTCGATACTGTCTGTAGATTCGGATATCATGGATTCGAATCCCGAGTTTAGCTATTGAGTTTCTTTAGCTTTATCACCTGCGTATTTATAAAATTACACAATATATTCATATGTATAATTGATGTTTTTTTAAGTTACATACATACATATTATACATGCAGGTCTAACTCATAACTCTCCTTTGGGCTTCGCCGGGGTCAAGTAAAAACTACATGCAGGTCTAACTCATGACTCTCCTTTGGGCTTCGCCGGGGTCAAGTAAAAACAAGAAAAGGTATGAAAAGTGCATGTTAAATTTTGAAATTATTGTTGGAATAGATCACATCACTGTATGCTACACAGTTAATTGACACATAAAAATGACGCGACTCAAAGATTAGACATAGATAGTATTTGAGAAAGCTACAGAGCGTTTTTGATATATACGTTTAAACTTATAAAGAGCAAATAAAACTTATAAACTGCTCGTATAAGCTTGTTTTAGTTATTATACTTATAAACATAAGAATATACATATATCGAACTGTCTGTAATGCTGTATCGATTTGAATGAGATTTGGAGCAAAGAGCTTAAACATACGGATGTAATCTGTACTAATTTTATAAAGACGAAAGATTTTTTGTTTGTTTGTACCGAATAGGCTCCGAAGTTACACAACCGATTTAAATGAAATTTAGTAAGAAGATAGTTTGAGGTCCTAGGAAGGATATAGAATAGTTTTTATCCCGTAAATCATCCCTTAAGGGGGTACATGTGGATGATATGACCAACGTTTATTATGTAACATTAAAAAAATATTATGGCATATTCAATAAAAGCTGGAATCAATTAGGATGTCATTTTGTGCATAGATAGATTAGATTATGTCCTGGAGTAACACATAGGTTATGTATACTGTTAGACATCTATAGACGGACCTGAGCGAAGCAAGGGTAAGTCGCTAGTAAGAACACAGTATTCTTAGCTGTCTGCTTTTAATCTACTCTGTAGCTAGAGATACAGGAGCTGTTACACGGGCCCATATACCCAGTTTTATTATCGAGACGTATAAACCAATGATGCTCGCCGTAAGTGCCAATTCTATATGTACCTCGTAAAATATATAAATTACAGCTTTCCATTGCGAAGTTTATTAAAAGAGAACTTTTAAGCTATAAACTTTCCATAATAAAGTCATTACAAAGTAATGTTGGGTTTTATTATTTGGCGGAAAGCTTCTTTATACTTTGTAAACCGTTAAAACCTATTATTATGTGAATAAATTAGAATCTTTTAGTAATATCAATCAATTTTATGTCATAATCTGCAATAATTTTAGTACTGCTTTCTAAATATTTAGATGCCATGCAAATATATTGTGATACATTTATAATATATACTAATATGTAAAGCTAGTTTATTTGTTCATTTGTTTGTTTGAACGCGCTAACTCTTAAAGTTTAATCTAATTTGAAAAAAAAAATATCTTTTTAAATATAATTATTTTTTTAAAACATGATTTTTTGCATGGAAATAGTTTATGGGATAGAGAGTGATAGTGGCTTCTTTATGCCTTGGTGTAGAAAATTTTAACATTTATGTTCATAATAAATTATAAATGTACAGTGTACACTTACATTAAAATTATTTTAAGAGTATTCAATTCTTAGAGGTGATAATTTGTGTTTTTTTGCTAATTCAACCACGAAAAAAAAATCAACCACGAAATTTTTTATCATCTCGCAAACACACAGCCACTACTTCTTTATTAAAGTCGGTCAAAAATAGAAACATATATGAAGATAATAGATATACATGTAAATCTAAACTATTCCATATATTTCTTATTCGAAATAAAAAGTATATTTCCAGACATCAAGGAACACGTAGAAGAGCACGATTTAACAAGCAAAATCAAAAAACAAACCGTCGCTCGCCATTCATGTTAAGAGCTTTTAAGTTTCCATCATTATTTCAATGATGTATATTTTATTAGTTATTAATATAGCTTGCTTCATCTAAGCAGTACCTGAGCGACCGAGCTTCGCTCGGAGGTTTTGGCCAAAAAAACATTAATAAAAACAAACTAAAAATTTGAATAAATACAAAAGAAAACCCAAAAGTAAAAATTTGGATCCAACCGGGATACGAACCCTAGACACCTGCGGTTGTGAAACTTGCGACTTGGCCGTTTGAACACAATGCTTATGTCCTAGCGTGCAAATTAGCGACCATACTTTGCGTGGAATAATGCGAAACAAAACTGCATGAAAACTCGAAAACACGCGTTTTTTCAGACATAAAACTAATCTAGATCGATTTATCGCCCCCGAAACCCCTTGTATACATTGCACCCCTTGTATAAATTTCATGAAAGTCGTTGGAGCTGTTTCCGAGATTCAGATTATATAGAATATTATATATAAGAATTGCTCGTTTAAATATATTAGATATAATAAAATTCTGAGTCTGTATAATTAAATCTTTTTTGTAAAATCTTATTAAAATAGTCATTATTATCGATACAGTGGCAGAATCTATAGTGTTTAGAATTTTTGTCTCTCTGTCTGTCTGTGACCGCATCACGAGAAAACCACTGGATAGATTTTGATGAAATTTGGTATGATGATAGCTGGTTATCCGGGTCAATATATAGGATACATTTTACAGTGGTAAAATATTTGTCATCTCTGAGATATCTATATTGAAGGGATGCCCAGCAGTGGGACGTTAAAAAAAGCTTGAAAAGAATGTATAATTATATCATTGTGGTAGCATTACATAGGCTGTTACTTACAAAATACAATAAAATATTACCCACCATATAAAAAATAACAATTAACTATCTATACCACATAGCCATAGTTAGGAGATAAAGCCAGTATAAATAACAGTGAATTTACATTTTAGAGCCAGTGGAGCGATGCGGTTTGTTCTGACCCCGACTGATTACGACGCGGTGAATCGTGTTAAGACAACAGACCATTGCCAATGTTGTTAGCTGTACTTGGTTATTATTTCTAAAGGAGATTTGTCCTTTTAATATTACAATTAGAGGGAAAATTAGATGAGTTAATTATATTATAATTTATTTCTGTATTCAAAATTGTATGTTCATAAATCGTGACGAGTATTTTAAATAAAACTATCTTTTCGAATTATTCCGCGGATTTATTTTGATTTTTGGTTGCCGTCATCATAATTTCTGTAAAGCATTCGAAAATTCGCGTTATTCTAAGAAAGTATTTCGTAATAAGTAATTAATATGAATATCTTAATGACGTAGCTCTTACATACTTTAAACGAAGGTGGTCTATCCTAAGAAATAATTGATAAATTTGTTATTTGCTTAAAAATTTTTTGTGTGAATATTAATAAATTAAAATGGCGAATCTATTTCTTTTGCTTGGCAAAACGCTAATAAATACTGATATATTTCGAAATAATAAATCAAAATTAGGTAAATTGGAACTCAAAACGCACTGTTTATAGATTCACATATTTTGTTTCAAGTTAAACAACACATATAGAGTTAATTAAAAGGTACACTTTTAAACAAAAATAAGACAAAAACTGATAAGAAGAATATGTTTCATGAAAAAACTCACACATTTTAAATTCAAGACATTTCAGGTTTTTACAATCGAGTCGTAAGGAAAATATCTAAGTTATGAAAAGAACTGGCAAAATAAAATATGAAATTTTTAATTTTTTTACATGACAAAGACAAAAATGCAACACTGTTGTAATCTAATCTATTCTTACAAGTATAATTATGATGCAAATGTAATTTATACTCATTCGGTGATCACTAACATCTAAACTAGGTCAAACCTGTACCTTATATGTTAGTTTCTTCCAGCGAAACAGAATTAATGCACATTTAACATACGAGTAAATATGAATACTTATTATTATCTAATAATTTTTTTAAATATCTCAAACTGCCGATAGTTTAACAAATTAACATGCTTAAAAGCACCAAAAGCTCACACTATCCAGCCAGCTACAGGCTCAAAACGTTTCTATTTGATACTGTCTGACTCCCTTCATACAACATTCAAACGTAAGCTAAAGGAATTTCTAGTTCTCTGTACAAATGGTCAGTGGTGGAGATCGGACAGTAAAATATTTCAGTTCTAAACCTAGGAATGGTGCTTTTGCGAAATTCACTTCTACACAATTAATTCTATTGTACCTTTTGTGGGTTCGTCTTGTTTCATCAAATACTAAAGCAGGCTGTTTATCTAGTCATAAGTTTTGTTTTGTTTAATGTTTTAGTTTATTTAACTACTAGTAGGTTAATTTAGTCTATCTCCATAATACGATCTATATCTATAGCAAATTGCATCGGTATCTGTTCAGCGGTTTAAGTATTAGAAATAACATCAAAACACATATAGTTAATTTCGAATTAATAATATTAATACGGAAGATAATGAGAAATATTTTTTGAAAACATAAAAAATTAATGGTGAGCGGTTGGTTAATATATATTATTATAATACAGTACATAGAGAAAATAAAACCTAAAATAATATTGAAGATGAAAATATGAACAAGTGGGTCGAAAATCTATAATCAATATCTATAATCCTACCAATATTATAAATAAGAAAGTTTGTGACGATGTATAGATGTATGGATGTTTGCTACTCTTTCACACAAAAACTACTGAATGAATTTTAACGAAACTTCACAATAATGTAGCTCATACATCAGAATAATACCTAAGCTACTTTTCATCCCGGAAAGATGTACGGTTCCCGTGGAATAGATTTGTTTTTGTTTTTCTAGAGTATATAATTTATAAATTTGAGTAGTTTATTATTTTATCTGTTTGCTTGTAATTTCTGGTACTAAATAACGTGAACTTCGATTATATACATAAGATACTATTTATTTAGAAAAAAAACATGAATAAAATACATATATCTTAGGCGTTATAATATGAAAATAGTCATACACAATTTTAAGCTTCAAACATCTTAATAAAACAAATGTTACAAAAAGATCATTCACGCGATTACAATATTACATTTGAATGGGAAATTCATAGCGAGACTCGTATCGTAGCTCCGTAAAAGTTGCGAATATTGAAAATATTTTGCAGATAATCCGCTTCCCAGATGCTCCGTTGAAAATGTTGTGAGAAGTGTCGGGGATCTCTCAAACTTTTAACATATGAAGATTTTACTTGAAAAATAAAATGAAACATATATAGATTAATCAGACTACTATTATGAAGTGACTGTAGTAGCCTAGTGGTAAAACGATTGCTTGGAATCTAGTGAAGCGAGTTCAAATCCCGGGTCTCGCACCTCTGATATTTTCAAGTGCGAATCATTTTTAATATGATCACCACTTGTCTTATGGTGAAGGAAAATATTGTGAGGTAAGCTGCATATTTGAGAGAACCTAGCAAGTTTTCGAACGATATTTGAAGTCCGCCCCGAACTTGGCCAGCACCCTCGTATTGAAGGGAGGCCTGTGCCCAGCGGTGGGACGTTAAAAAGGTTGGAATACATACATACACTGTTACAAAAGTTTGTTCGTGAGTGCGTGTGAGTATTATATTCCCCGAATATCATTTTACAGTCTCGTATTTCATAAATTTATCTGTATTAAAAATTACCTAAATCCTTTGATTTGCTTGTATTCATGTAGCTACATGGATTAAGGATGAACCGCTTATGTTATTTACTTGTAAAATCAGACCCTAGATTCTATCAAAGATTAGTGCGATGAAATAAACAGATATAAAAAAAAATCAAAATTATATGTACCTAATAAAACCTATATGTACCTATAATAAAACTCTTGAGTAGAATTAGTACATTAAATATTTTTTGAAAAATCTTATTAAAAGAGTCATTATTATATCGATACAGAGGCCGAATCTATAGTTTTTTGGATTTTCGTCTGTCTGTCTGTATGTCTGTGACCGCATCATGTAAAAACCACTGGACAGATTTTGATGAAATTTTGATAATGATAGCTGGTTATACGGATAATTTTTACTGAGGGAAAATATCTCACATCTCTGAAAAATCTATACTAAACGTAAAAACGTAACTAGGTGCGAACACGAGCGGACTGAGTGTGATTCGCTAGTATTCTACTAAATATGTTAATAAAATAATTAAATAAGTTTTTGATATAATAAATATTGGAAAATTATATTAAATATTATACAATATAATAAACAAAACCATATTGCAAAACTAGTGTTTTGCTTTAATTTATTCACTGCCGACCTCAGAAACTACAGGATGTAACCAAATATTCAGTTAATAACAGCTAATATGTGGCGATAGAGCCATATGGGCTAACGTTCACGAATGTCGATAGCAGTAATGGATGGACGACATCTGGCCCACACGCGCCTCTAATTATACCCAAATATGACCTCTGCTTTGGATAATGGCAATATAATTCAATTTTGTGATATGAAATATTTCTCTACATCATATTTAATGTTATGTACATATGTATATGTTCGTGTATCTTTTGTATGTTACATAGAACGTGTTACTTTCTTTTTTACCCGACCGCGATGAAGCACAAAAAGAGGGTTGTGCTTCAAGTGAATATGGATATGTATGTATTTAAATTTAAAAAAAAAAATAATTAGAATTATACATATAATACATATAATATTCATGAAAATTCATTAAGCTACCAGAAAAATCCGTTTTTTTTTTGAAACAACACGGATATATTAATCTCAACCATTACATTCTAGAACTATAATTTTTGAACGATACGGGGATCGAACCTGTCAACCCCTTCGCATTTTATTTTATATTAAAATTAGGTCAATAGACTGATGAAAGTAACAAAATTTTATGTTATTTAAGGCCTACTGGTGTATTTAATGTTTTAAAGCTGGTAAAGTAGGTACTTAGACATATTAGTAACAACTCCACGGTGCAAAAGATAAAAGTTTGATGACAAAGATGAATAAATACACTGTGTGTTATAACATTTTTAATAAGAACAAATAATTTTCTTGTTAATTTAACAAAACAAATGAACAACTTTTAACAATTAATTAACAATGCATATAACGTAGACGCTATGTTTTGTTAAATAGATTAACCACATAAATCCGTTTTCTGGCATGTGCCCTAGTTGTCTTCAACCGACTTCAAAAAGGAGGAGGTTCTCAATTCGACTGTATGTTTTTTTTTTTTTATGTTTGTTACCTCAGAACTCCGTCATTTATTAACCGATTTGGACAATTTTTGTGTTGTTTGAAAGTGTATACTTCCAGATTGGTCCCATTTAAATTTCAAAAAAAAAAATACCACCCGTAAGGGTGGAAAAATAGCTAATGATGAATTTAACCTACTTCTAAATTGTCATATTAACTTTAAATTTGCAAGTGTTTTTATTTCCGTTGATAGTACAGTGGTTCGGTATTGTTGACCTGATCTGATGGTAAGACCAGAAGGTGATTAGGTGGAACTCTTCAACGGCTAATAGTAGATACTTTGAGTTTGGGCTTATTTTGTTTGATTTGACAAGCCTAACACGTTGGAATTCTTACTTTGCTACTACTGTCTACACTAAAAAGGGAAAAATAAAAACTTTTTAACAAAAAAATAAAAACCGATTTCAAACAAAAGCACTAAAAAGTGAAAAATAACTGATTGGTAGTTTTCATTTACTATACATACCTAATCAAATATTTTCGAAGTCGGTGTGCTTTGCTTTGTATGGGCTGGCACCGATTTCGAAAATATTTGATTAGGTATGTATTTAATAGGTAGGCTTTAATTACTTAGCCAAAGCACACCGACTTCGAAAATATTTGATTAGGTGTGTATAGTAAATGAAAACTACCAATCAGTTATTTTTCACTTTTTAGTGCTTTTGTTTGAAGTCGGTTTTTATTTTTTTGTTAAAAAGTTTTTTTTATATTTATAATTTATATAAAGAAAGTGCCACCTTTTGATAACCTTTGATAACTTTTTTTACTAACAATAGAACATGTAGTACTTTAGGTCATAGGATATGTACCTCGGTGGTACCTCGGCGAGCCTGTCGTCGGGACGTCGTGGTTGAGTGTGTAAGATGTGGGTTCCGTTGGGTTTTAGTGTTAGTATTGGCTTTTTAACAGGTTAGTTCTACAAAACCACCTGAAGACGGAATGCGTAAATGCATTTCCCAATCTATACTTATTATAAAAATAAGTCCCCCGGCCGCGTCTTTCTGTCCTCCTGTCTGTCCTCCTGTCTGTCCTCCTGTCTGTCTGAACGCGATAAACTCGAAAACTACTGAACGGATTTTTATACGGTTTTCAACAATAGAAAGAGTAATTCTTGAGGAAGGTTTAGGTATATAATTTATTATGCTTTTATGTAAATTAGCTGAAATACGGCGACAAATGTTGAAGAGGTCGCAAAAAATCTCGCCAAATGGGAACTTTCCACGCGAACGCCGCGTAAACTAGCAAAGATACAGTTAAGTAATGTACTAGAGAATTCAAAATCTATAAAAATGCTACAAAAAAGTCCGCGATAGCATATCTCTATCTCTTACGGTTGACTTACAATAACCACTTTTATGTTAACATTTTTAATTAAAAACATTACGTTATTTTCAAAGTTATTTTCTTTAGTTCGGTATTAATCCTTATCCAAATGAATATTTTAGTTAGCTTAGTCATTTAATGCAGATTAAAATTGCTCTTTACACTAAATCAATCAGATGAATAGTTTTTGAGATATCGTTGTTAGAAGTAATTAGTAGCGAAACATTTTTAATGCTTGGCGAGCATTGAGATGCCTACGGCGAGTCCATCCCCTCTGCCCCGCATCGCTCGACCGCCTGCTCAAGCTATATAAACCGGGCGATGTAGCGCGCGATCCTAGGATACTTTTTACCGCGGGAAAATATCTTATTTCTGAGGAAAAATACAAAAACTGCAATGTAAGAGTATACTAATATGTAACACCTAAGAATTTAGTTTTTGGTCATCTGAACGCGGGCGGAGCCGCGGGCAATGCTAGTATGAAATAAAAGATCTAAATAATTTAATATAAGTTGCAGCGTGAAAAAGTATCAAACATACACTCATACACACTTTTCCTTATAATAATAGTCCCATTAACATTTTCCCATTAACCTTAGAAATTAGATCGAACTAAAACTATTTCCTAATTATTCTGTAAATCACTTTTATTGATATAACATCAAATCACTTAATTTGCAACACAATTTAATAGAATGCAATTAATTGAATAATACTCGTAGTAGAGGTGGAGCGATCCGAATGGCAAATATACGTGTTTACACTTTTCGTAGCGAGCGTCTGTAAAGTGAGTAACCATACATTTATTTACAAATCCATTTAATTATACCATTAATACTCGATTAATTGAAACATGTGGTGTTAAAATCAATTGTACGATTCATTTTTAACCGATTATGGCACCAAAAAGGATGTTTGTGCTATAAGATTACAATAAATATATATTTTCGTTACATATATACTACCATACAATATGATTTTTTATATTATGTGGTTGGAGGTTAAAAAATACTACAAGAGAGCCTCTTTTCTAAAATATAAGTATTATAGGCAGTGGTGGTCCAGTGGTAACGCGCTCGCTTGGGAAACCGAGTGAAGCGGGTTCAAATCCCGGGTCTCGTACCTTTGATATGTCCATGTGCGAATCATTTTCAACATATTTATCACTTGTCTTAAAGTGAAGGAAAACATCGTGAGGATACGAACCTAGCAAGTTTTCGAAAGACATGTGAAGTCCGCTCCGTGGTGGGCTATGGCCTGATTCTCCTTGTATTGAAGGGAGGCCCGTGCTCAGCAGTGGGGTGTAAAAGAAAAAAAGGCTGAATACAAGGACTATATTTTAGAAAGTTATCTTATAATATATGTATGTATACAACAGTAAAAAACACCAGACTTAATAATATTAATGCAAAAGTTTGCGAGTCACAGTATGTTTTTTTCTATTAGCCAAGTGAAATTTGGTCTGCAAATAACTTGTATTCCGGAATAACGTATAGGGTACACTGTGGATGCTACGAAACTAATATCACGAGTAGAAACAAGTGTTAATATATTTTCGTGAACAAGTCCTAAGATGGGGAGCAACTTACTTCATTCTTTGATTTACTATATAGCAAAACATTCAAAAAAAGATGGAAGAAACAGATTTATAAGATACTAGATAGAACCTAAATATGATTTTATAGGAATTTGACCAAAATGCAAAAAAAACCACATATTCAATATAAATACCACATACAAATATCGAACCCGCGATCCGTTTCACTAATCCGTTAACCTCATGTGAAACAAAGTATTGTCAAATCGATTTAGCACATAAGCCTCATTAGTTGACAATTAAATAATTATAATACTTTACTACCCCACCCTCTTCAACCCTCGCATTTAAATTAATTTTTCTAATATTTACGGTTTAATTTCCGCACGACACTCCGACCGCAGACAGCAAGTGTTTCGTTATTTATTCGAAATGAGAATTAAATTCAATCTAATTATCGGATAAACGGATACTTTGCTACGTATTGTCCATTGAAATATGTGAGCTAACGTAATATTATATTAAATTTTATAAAATGTAAGTATTACAGACTTATATTTTAAATGCAAAAGTTTCTATCCAATGTTTGGCGATACGTTTAGCTCAGTTTGTAGTAACCCTACTTGCTGTGTCAGCGGTCGCGGGTTCGAGTCGCGCTGGGGGCATTTATTTGTGCGATGAGCACGAATATTTGTACTCCAGTAATAGGTGTTTGTATTTATAATATGTATATATTTAAAGTTATATATGTGTAGTAAATCAACTATCTGGTATTCAAAACACAAGCCTCGTAGCTTACCATGGAACTATATAGATGGTGCTGTGTTAATGTCCCAACATATTATATATTTATTTATGTATATTAATAAATCAAAAAAAATATTAGTAGTAATATTGTTAAAATTTTATAATTTTTCGTAGGTAATTTAGACATATGAAGTGAAAATAACCAAGTGTTCTATAAATATATCAAGTTTTTGAAAGAAAATATACGACGCGATGTAAGAAAAGCCTATAGTGATCATGGCGTCTCCAAACAATAATGTTTATTCATAATTTATTGCGTGCGATGACTCATGTGGGGCTATGAAATGTAAAGATATAATATTTCAAGTGCTTCCTATCAAGTGAACTTCAAAGATAATATTTAAATTCTTAGAAAAAAAAATTTTGGTAAACATATTTTATTTTAATATACATATATACTTAAGAGTGGCTTCTCCAGTGCTATAATATTTTTTAATTAAAAATGTTACACTGATATTCTAACTTCACTTACAATAACTATCCCAATTTTTGAAGTTTAACTTATTATGTATTAGTAAAAAATTATGAAAATTAAAATTAAATATGTTTTATCATTCATCTATACATATAATAAAATTGTAACTAAGCCGAATCTGTACATTATTTTTTTTAATCTTATTGAAATAGACATCATTATCGATACAGAGGCCGAATCTATATTTTTTTAGAATTTTTGTCTGTCTGTTACCGCATCACGGAAAAACCACTGGAGGGATTTTGATGAAATTTGGTATGCTGATAGCTGGTTATTCGGGTCAACATATAGGATACTTTTTACTGCGGAAAAATATCTCATCTCTGAGAAATCTACACTAAACGTTAAGACGTAACGTAGGAACGAACCCGAGCGGAGCGAGGGTGAGTTTCTAGTAATAAATATGATATTATATATTATATACAGTATAAAACCGCTACTTTCTTGGCCATACTGTATTTTCTCATCTCCGGCGCCATACGTCGCGTTGACTCAACGTAAGAATGCACTGAAAATGCTGACGACATTTCACGCTTCACTACACCGTCTAGTGGCGGAGTAATAAAGTGTCACATCGATGCTATGGTTAGATTTATAAATTACGTTTACTTAAGGTGACTTATGGGAAAATGGTAGATTTAACTATGGGAAAAATGCCCATACATTCAACTCAACGTACTCTTATCCTAGTCATTTATCTTTCTCTTCCCTTACCCTATACCGTCGATTATTTTTAAGTTTTACTACCGATACTAAAATAGGCTTAGAATAAAATAATTTAATGGCCCAAGCGGCTTTAATTATTCTAATATTACAAAATATGCTAAAATATATGAGTGATTGTGTTTGTTCATTTCCAACACGAATAGTGCTGTTAAGGTGTGGGTGTAGTCTTAAGGTGAAAGAAAACATCGTGAGGAAACCTGCATGTCGAAAGAACCTAGCAAGTTTTTGAAAGACATGTGAAGTCTGCCCGCATTTGACCAGCGTGGTGGACTATGGCCAGGCCAGTGCCCAGCAGTAAGACGTTAAAAGGGCTGAATACAACAAAAGCTACTAAGCATCAGCTTAATTTTTCTGCATATCAAGTATTTAAGATAAGCCACAAAGATGAGCCCCTTAGACACTATCCCCTCGTATTGAAGGGAGCCCAGCAGTGGGACGTTAAAAAGGGCTGAATACAACACAACAAACCTACAACCTGCGCAAGTAAAATTCAATCTTCACATTAATATACACTGAGATTAATACAAAAAAGATGATATCAATAAATAAAAACCATCAACAAAACACCAAGCGAAATGTAAAGCCAAGAACAATAATGAACGCAATCAATTCAAAGCTAGCCGAATAAACAATAACGTCACATAAATATTCGTAGTACGCAGTGCGGCGATGCGTTCCCACTGGAGATATTTTACCTATAACGATGTACCGCCGTTCAAATGTACTGGACTTCTTATTTTATAAGCTTTTGTTTAACTTGCAATTTTTGTGTGTCTTCGGGTCAAACCTGTATAAATAAATAAGAATACAGTACGTAACTTGATCTTGACATAAATAATTCTAAGAAAAAATATGGTTTTTATAAAATACTAGCGACTCACCCTCGCTTCGCTCGGGTTCGTCCCTAGGTACGTTTTTACGGTTAGTATGAAATAGAAATCTTTGAGTTTCTCGGTTATTCTGTACTATAATATGCATGTATTTTACATATAAACCTTCCTCTTAAATCACTCTATCTATTAAAAAAAACCGCATCAAAATCCGTTGCGTAGTTTTAAAGATCTAAGCATACATAGGGACAAACAGCCAGCGGGAAGTGACTTTGTTTTATACTATGTAGTGATGTAAATCTGGCAACAAGCTTTTATATCATATAAATTGTGTAATGTAATAAATTATTGAGTTTGATTTAATTTAAAATTAATTTTCAACTTTTTAGAGCATTAAAAAGTTTGTTTTTAAAAGGCTTTTTAATATCCATTTATGAATCAAATCCTATACTGTGGTGAAGGTTATTAAAACCTCTTTAAATATTAATTCTAAATAAGTAAACATAGTTTTTTATTTGTTTAAAACAAAGTGATCGTTTAAGTGATTGGTATTTTTGATTTTCTTATTTCAGTTCAAATTGTAATAAATAAATAATAAATAAATATGTTGGGGCATTAACACAAATGAATTAAAAATGTTTTTTAGATATTTTTTTATATTAATTTTTATAACACTTATAGATAAATATTTTAGTTTGAGTTTTAAGTTTTAAAACGACTGACTAAACTTACAATCAATAATATTAATCAACGTGTAAGGAAGATGTTTTTGATGAAATATGTGTACAAGTAAATACGCTGTTAAATTAACCAAACTTTTGGGTGTAGTCTTAAATAATTGAAGAAAACTTTCATCTAATCAAAGATTTAGGTAATATTAAAAGTTATTCATGAGCTACATTAAAAGATAACGATTTAAAGTTTCCACAGTTCCCTCTGTACTTTCTAAGACATTTACAACACTAACAAGTGTTTATAAAACAAAATACGAACTCGAATAATATGATTCAACTTCAAAAGTTTACAACTAGAAAAATCTAACAATTATTCAACGAACTTCATTGAAGTAAAGTTAAAAATAGGTTGTGCAAGCAACAGGCCGGTGGGCATCAAGAATTCTTATTCAGTTTTAAAATTCTTTACTACAACTGTTCACAATTCTTGCGGTTCATGCCTCGTTGGCATGCGAGTGTGGGCCGAGTATTCCTGAATACAATCTAGTAAGCTTTCGAATAGTTTGAAAATAAATCCTTGTTTAAAGTAATAAATTTTAAAACGTTTACGCTTTAGTGGGGGACTTGGCTGTAGTTTGACTTTTTATCGACCTACCATATGTCTTATATATCTGCAATTATAATTTTATTTTTTTACACCCTACTCATTTTCAACCGACTTCAAAAAGGAGGAGGTTCTCAATTCGACTGTATGTTTTTTTTTTTTATGTTTGTTACCTCAGAACTCCGTCATTTATTAACCGATTTGGACAATTTTTGTTTTGTTTGAAAGGGTATACTTCCAGATTAGTCCCATTTTAATTTCAAAAAAAAATACCACCCCTAAGGGTGGAAAAACAACTAATGATGAATTTAACCTACTTTTAATTGTCATATTGACTTGAAACTTTGCAAGTATTTCTATTTCTGTTGATAGTACAGTGGTTTGGTGTTGTTAACCTGATATGACGGCAAGGCCCGGCAAGGCCAGAAGGTGGATAGGTGGAAGTCTTCAACGGCTAATAGTAGATACTTTGAGTTTGGGCTTATTTTGTTTGATTTGACAAGCCTAACACGTTAGAATCCTTACTTTGCTACTACTGTCTATACTAAAAAGGGAATAATAAAAACTTTTTAACAAAAAAATAAAAACCGACTTCAAACAAAAGCACTAAAAATTAAAAAATAACTGATTGGTAGTTTCCATTTACTATACATACCTAATCAAATATTTTCGAAGTCGGTGTGCTTTGGCTAAGTAATTAAAGCCTACCTATTAAATACATACCTAATCAAATATTTTCGAAATCGGTGCCAGCCCATACAAACCAAAGCACACTGACTTCGAAAATATTTGATTAGGTATGTATAGTAAATGAAAACTACCAATCAGTTATTTTTTAATTTTTAGTGCTTTTGTTTGAAGTCGGTTTTTACTTTTTTTGGTAAAAAGTTTTTATAAATAAAACTATCTTATTGGATTATTTCGCGGATTTATTTTGATTTTTGGTCTCAGACGTTTCGAATGCTTTACAGCAATCATGATCACGGGAGACACTAAGGTTTTAGACGTCTCAAAGGCGTTATATGTATATTTGTTAAAGATTGTTTGTTACATATTTATTTTATACATAAGTGATAAAATAATAATGAAATGAGTGAAACTAATCGTATTATTAGTAAATGATAAGAGCTGAACTTAGCTGCCTCAAAAATGTTGACCAGGAAAAAAACATTTTCACAATTATGTCATAACATCACTTTAGGTTCTGTGGTCCGATCTTTTCGTTAACGAATAAATCGAAATTAGATATAAAACGAATTTTATATCTAAACCTGGTATTTATATAATATATGAATTTTATAGCACGTATGAGGTGCTACGATAGTGCTACGACTCGTAGCATGATTACCAATTCGTACCAACTAAAAACTACCATCGATTTAATTTTAATCTATACATATAATAAAATTCTAACTGATTCAAATTAGTACATTAAATATATTTTTTTAAATCTTATTCAAATAGTCATTATTATCGATACAGAGGCCGAATCTATAGTTTTTAAATTTTTTGTCTGTCTGTCTATTTGGGAACGCATCACAAGAAAACCACTGGATAGATTTTAATAAAATTTGGTATGATAAGAGCTGGTTATAAGGATCAACATATATACATAGGATACTTTTTACTGCGAAAAAATATCTCATCTCTGAGAAATCTATACAAAACGTGAATATAAATAAATAGAAACTTTCAAATTGCTTTTATTAATGAAAATGAAAGCTGAAATTATTTGTTGAAATCTACTCCTTAGGATAACATTATAACTTTACTAACTAACCAAATTGTTTGAAAAGCTATATTTAAATTAATTAGTTATTTAGAGAGCCTGATTAAGTTTATTATGAAGTATGATAGGGTAAGAACAGATAATAGAAAATCTATCAGGTCTTTTCATTTTTTATATGTTAATATTAGAATGAAAATCACTATTAATAATTATAAAACAAAATCCTCCGCCGCGTCTGTCTGTTTGCGATTAACTCAAAAACTACAGCACCGATTTTCATGTTGTTTTCGCCATTAGATAGAGTGGTTCTCGAGGAAAGTTTATTATTTAAAGTTTATTAGGTTGTATATATTTTTTTGTATACATTGGCTAAAATACAACGGTATATGTTGCGGGTGTCGGAAAAAAATAAGCGGTCTGGGAGCTTTCAATGAAAACGCCGCCTAAACCCTTTGAGATATTACAAAATAATGTATGGTGGAAATGTGTATCTTATATATGTAGGTCTACAGAAAAGTTCGTGATGCCATATGTCTATCTCTTGAGGATAACATGCTATATCTATTTTAACTTAAAACGTACCTAGGGACGAACCCGAGCAAAGCGAGGGTGAGTCGCTAGTAATATCATAGTATCGTACTCCTCTACTGAATCGTAGGTCACAGGGTCTTTCCTAGCTTCAACTAAGTATTCTCAATTATTTCCTTCTAGTAAAGTGAATAATTATTCTAAAAATCTGTTTCTGCCTAGTGTGTAATTATTTATTTTTGCTAGGTATTTCCCGTGGTTTTACTCATGTGCCACTATGATAAAAATATGTCACACACTATAACCTTATCCTCTTTCTTCTTCTATTCCGGAAGACATTTTTGCCTCCAAATTTCAAAAAAACCGTGCTGTTTTATTGTTTTTAATAATACTAATGATAAAATTATAAAAAGATTTTTAATTATTTTGTAAATTAATTATTTAGTTTTACAATTGTGACGTCCTACTGCTGGGCATGGGCCTCCCACCAGTCACAAAGGGGATCAGACCACTAATTTGAACTGTAATGTCCACTAATTTGAGCTTGGTCCACCATGCGGACCAAGCTCAAATTAGTGGACTTTACACTTCTTGACTGACTAGTTTCCTCAGGCATGCAGGTTTCTTCATGATGTTATTCCTTTTATGCAAACAGCTTAATTTCATATTCTGTTTATTGAGAGCAGTGGTAGCCCAGTGGTAACGCGCTCGCTTAGGCAACCGAGTAAAGCGAGTTCAAATACCGGGTCTTGCACCTTTGATAATTTCATGCCCGAATCGTTTCCAACAAGATTACCACTTGTCTTAACAGTGAAGGAAAACATCGTGAGGAAACCTGCATGTCCGAGAGAACCTAGCAAGTTTTCAAAAGACATGTGAAGTCCGCCAACCCACACTTGGCCAGCATGGTGGACTATGGCCTGATTCCCCTCGTACTGAAGGGAGGCCCCTGCCTAGCAGTGGGACGTTAAAAAGGGCTGAATACATATTGAGATTATTCACACATGGTAATCTCATAATCAGGTTTGAACCCGGTCACCATGATTTTTCTAGCGAGCGCGCTACAACTGCTTCTGTATACATACTGTTGTAATCTGTGGTAAATTTTATAATCTATTTATGCTATATATAGCGCCATCTATTTCCTCACCCCTACTGTTCTATATAATTACTTTACCTGTCATGGCGTTGCATATAAGTTTTTCTGTTTTCGAAAGTTATAAAATAAATACAATAAAATAGTACTGGTCTGTTTTGATTTAATATCTACATGATACATTACTTCAACATGGTAGCAGAGCGTAGTTTGTTAATAATTGAAATACAGTGAGATTAAAACAGACCACGTGGAAAGTAGTTCACGCCTCGTATAGAATTGTGAAGAATAGACGCTTTATACGCGTCGGCATATTATCAGCAAAATGGCCAAGCAAGCAAGGATTGAAGATATAACGATACCCATTTTTGATGATGTAAATTATTCAAGTTGGAAGTTAAGGTTAGTAACTTTACTAGAATATAAAGAATGCAACGAGCCCGCCATTTGCATGATGCCTGCTAAATATGAAAATCGAGAGGCGGAATGGAAGAAAATGGATTTAAAAGCAAGAACTATAATAATGAGCACAATTTCAGATAAACAATTAGAATATGTTAGCGAATTTACAACAGCTCAAGAAATGATAAAAAAGTTTGACAAGATGTATTTAACAAAATCTACTGCTATGCAAATAATATGTAGGGGAAAAATTGAAGAGATTAAATTAAACAATTACAATACAATAGAAGATATTTTTGTTGATTTTGAGAAAACAACGAACGATTTCAAAGCGGCTGGTGGAAATATAGATGAATCCGAGAAGATGAGATACTTGCTTGCTTGCTTGCTAAAGCTCTGAAGCTTTACCTCCAAGTTACAGTTACATTGGAGATTTTATTGATGTTATTCCAGAAGAACAGAGAACAGTAGATTATATAAAGTCTAAAATAAAAGAGAAAATATGACTACTGGTGATACAGACAAGAAAAGTGATATGAGTACCTTTACAATAAAAACTAAAGCACAATGTTATATCTGTGGAAAGACAGGCCATCTCAGGAAGGACTGTTGGCACGGTCAGAAAAGGCAAGGACATCAAAACTACCAAGGAAGACAACCACATAGAAGTTACAACAAAGGTTACAACAGAGGTGGATTTTACCGAGGTCGTGGCAGAGGCAGAGGTCAAGGTCATCCCAGAGGTGAGTCTTCGAACACTCAGCAAGATTGTTTTTCAGCCGAGTCATGGATAGCTCAAGTTTGTAATCCAGAAATAAATCAGGTAATGGGTAGTGAAGTGGAATGTGATAAAATAGTGAAATTAATTGGTTGTTAGATAGTGGGTGTACAGACCACATTATAAATAATGAGACATATTTTTATAATTATATAGATTTAAAAGATCCCATAGATGTGAAACTGCCAGACGGTAAAATGTTAAAAGCGACCAAAGTAGGTACTGTCAAAATCTATTTCAAAAATTATAATGAAAAACATGTTGATTTAAAAAATGTTTATTTTGTAAAAGGTATTAAGCAAAATTTGTTAAGTTTCTCAAAAATAACCAAAAATTGCACAATAGTAGCAAGAAATGAAAATGCAAAAATTTATAATCAGTCAAGAGAGTTAATAGTTGTTGCTAATAAAATAGACAATTTGTATTGTATAAAAAGTTTTGTTTTAAACATTGATAACAATGATATGTATGTAAATACAATAAAATTAACTAATAAAGAGAAATGGCATAGGGCACTTAGTCATGTAAATTTTCAATATTTAAACAAATTAATAAATAATAAATTAGTAGAAGGTTTGCCAGATAAATTGAATGCACAGAAATGAAATGTTCAAATTGTATTGAAAGTAAAATGGCAAATGTACCTTTTGAAAATAATAGAACCAAGACTACTGAAATTTTAGAATTGATTCATACTGATTTAAACGGCCCACATAGCACAACTGGTTATGGCGGTGAAAAATATTTTTTGACATTTATCGATGATTATAGTAAATGTACAAGAATTTTTTGTATTAAAAGTAAAGCAGAAACTGCAAATTGTTTTATAGAGTTTGTTAACTTAGTAGAAAATAAATTTAATAAAAAAGTAAAGAAAATACAGTGTGATAATGGCAAAGAATATTTAAATCGAGATATTTATAATTTTATTAGACATAAGGGAATAGAGTTATTACCATGTCCACCGTACGTTCATGAATTAAATGGAGTAGCAGAAAGATATAATAGATCTGCTATGGATATAGGTAGATGTTTAATGAAAGAAGCTAAAATTCACAAAAGATATTGGCCTGAAGTTATAAAAACAGCAGCATACTTAAAAAATCGTACAATTGCTAATACAGTAGAGAATAAAACCCCATATGAAATATTTTTTGGTATTAAACCAAATGTAGAGCATTTAAAGATTTATGGAGGTAGAGGTTATGTTAGGGTTCCAGAAGTTTTAAGAAAAAGTAAATGGGATGATAAAGCCCAACTAGGAGTGTTAGTAGGTTATAATGAAAATAGTTATAGAGTTTTATTAAATAATAGAATAATTAACGCCAGACATGTACAGGTAGTCGAAGAAAATACTCAATTAATTTGTTTAGAAAAACTCGATGATGAAAAGGATAGGGGTTTGGAAAATAACAACAAAACTTCAAGTATAAAAAATGAAATATTTGAAACTGACAGTAATGAAGGCTATGTAGGTTCTAATGAAACTAGCTCTAACAATGCTGTGAAAGATCTTGTTAGTGATGATAATTTAAGTAGCAATAGGGACAAGCTTTTAATAAACAATAGGTTAAAAAGAACGGTAACTCCAATTTCTAGATATGGTAATCCAGTATCACATTTTATTTATGTAAATTACATTGATGCTAATGTACCTAATACATTTGAGGAGGCGATGAACTCCCATGATTACAAACAATGGCAAATCGCGATGGACACTGAAATAAATAGCTTAAACAAAAATAACACATTGCAAATTGTTGAACGGCCAAAAGATAAAAAGGTACTTGATGTCAAGTGGGTCTTTAAAAAGAAAAGTAATAATGTTTATAAAGCTAGGTTAGTTGTACGAGGATTCCAGCAAAAGGAATATATTGAAAATGTTTATGTTTAGTCACCAGTAGGAAAAATGCAAACATTGAAAATTTTATTATCATACAGTTGTAAAAATAATTTATTCATAGAACAAATGGATGTTGAGACAGCATTTTTAAATAGTTATGTAAAGTCAGAAGTATTTATAAATCAACCGAAAGGTTATGAAACTGGGTATAATAAAGTTTACAAATTGCAAAAGGCACTATATGGTCTAAGAGAAAGCCCTAGAGTATGGAATGATTGTTTCAACACATGTATTGAAAAATTGAATTTTGTTAGAAGTAACTATGATTTCTGTTTATATGTAAATAATACAAGTAAAGATCCAATATATATACTAATATTCGTTGATGATCTCTTAATTTGTTGTAAAGATAAAGATAAAATAAAAGAGGTAAAAAGTAGTTTAATGGAGAGATTCGAAATGAAAGACCTAGGCAAAATTAAAAGTTATATTGGCATAGATATTGATTATAGTGACAATAGAAAAAGAATGACATTAAGTCAAACAAAATATATTGAATCTTTGGCTATAAAATATAATCTGGAAAATAATAGGTTATATGATACTCCTATGGAAACAAACTTAAAATTAGAACAAGCTAGAGAAGTAGATGATAGTATAAAGTATAGAAATATAATAGGTGAATTATTGTATATTAGTACAGGCACTAGGCCAGATATAGCGTACAGTGTAAACTACTTAAGTCGATATCAAAGTTGTTATGGTCGTACACATTATAAATATGCAATGAGAATCTTAAAATATTTATATAAGACTAAAGACTTAAAGTTAACGTACTATGATAATATAAATACTGAAATATTAGATTGTATGGTAGACTCTGACTATGCAGGAGATAATATAGATAGAAAGTCTACAACAGGTTTTATAATTAGATTATATGTTAACTTAATTTTTTGGAAAACATAAACAGAGTACAGTAACTAAGTGTTCAACTTTTGCAGAATATATTGCTTTGTCAGAAGCTGTGACAGAAGTACTTTTCATTAGAAACCTGTTAAGTGAATCATTCAATGTAAAATTTGATAAACCAATAAAATTATATGAAGATAATTCAGGTGCAATGTCGATTGCTAAATATGGTAATTTTACAAAGAATTCAAAGCACATCGAAGTGCAGTATCATTATGTAAATGAAAATTATGAAAAAGGTATAATTAATATTGTAAAAATTGATTCAAAATTTAATTTAGCAGATATGTTAACTAAAAGCTTAAATAAAACTACATTTTTTAGAAATAGATTAGGATTAAGATTAATTTAGTATACACAGGATATGTTTATATGAGTTTGATAAGTAAAATATGTTTATAACATTTTGGTAATTGGTATGTATTGTATAAGTAAAAGTTCAAGATTATAAATTTAAGGAGGCGTGTTGTAATCTGTGGTAAATTTTATAATCTTTTTATTCTATATATAGCGCCATCTATTTCCTCACCCCTACTGTTCTATATAATTACTTTACCTGTCATGGCGTTGCATATAAGTTTTTCTGTTTTCGAAAGTTATAAAATAAATACAATAAAATAGTACTGGTCTGTTTTGATTTAATATCTACATGATACATTACTTCAACACATACATTGTTATTAATTTAAATGTAATACATTCATTACTGTAAATGTTATTTTACTGATGTTAGATTTACTAATTCATGGTCATTTTTTAAAAATATATCCCACTTTCTTATTTCTGTCGACGGACGACGAAGTTAATCTTCGAGAACTTGCGATCAATTCTTTGATAGTTTATTTGTCACGTCCTCGAACCCGCCAACTTCTAAATGTTTTCCCGCACTTTATTATTTTTCCGATTGTTCCAACTTGTTACACTCAATTGTGGGATTATTGATAGCTGAAAAATTCACTTATGAAATTCTCACTTTATACCAACAGAAAATTTTTATTTATAACTTTTAATAGATTTATTGTATTTGATCTTCACAATTATTGTGGATAAACTACTTCATCTACAGTTTTTGTTTGTTTGAATTAAATAATCTTTGAAAATACTTAAATGTTTTTGGTTTTTTTTTTTACTTTTATCGAGGAAGATTATATTTTATTTAACATCAAATTTCAAGTCTTAAGTATGGATTAATTATGTATAAAATAATTAGACGAAGCCACGAAGAAATATTATAGTTAAAAATAATGTATTGCTCATATTATTTACATGATATTGATAGCAAATACTTAATTTGCGTTATTTCATATGCTTCTACTTTGAGAAAATATAAGAAATCAATTACAAACTCTCAGAATAACATATACGAGAACTTTATACTCACGCGACATCGTCGCGCACGCATGTTTTTCCCCACAACAGTTTGTTCTGTTGCACTTATTATTACTTCAAGAATACTCAGGCTGCAGTTTAGTTTTGGGGACGTGGCCCCTGGCGGAGTGGGTGGTATTTCTGGATAGGGGACGTGATAGGGAGTCGAAATGTTAAATAAAAAATTTTAAGAAAACAAAAGACTCAAAAGTTATTGAGACTTAAAGTTACAACATTTCCATACATTATTTTGACATTACTACCATTTAGACACTTGGAAATGTCAAAACGTCACTTTCAATTGTCAAAATGATCTCCAGATGATTATGTCTTTATTTGTACTTTGCGTGAAATTCGAATTTTCTAGTTTTCTAGTAATTTATGGCACTCGCCGGCCGCTGCCGCGGCACGCTCGCTTCGCTCGCTCGGCTCGTGCGTTGTGGTAACTGTTCTAACCTAACCTAACCAAGATATGACGAATAATAAATAAATAATCTTAACTGTTCTAACCTAACCTAACCAAGATATGACGAACTAAAACACGCATTGAGTACAGAGTACAGAGTCACAAATTATGAAACTTCGCGGTATTTTAAGAACACCCGCCAATAATACTGAAAAATATTCACAGATAAAAAAATGATTTTTTTTTACTAAATGTACAATTTTAAAACAATATATTTTACATAAATCAGATAAAAAGTCATAAATGTATTTATGAAGTGAAAATAATATTTTTCTTTTTATTTATTTATTAATATTACCAACAGAAAAAGCAAAAATAATCAAATATAATCTGTTGTTATTTAAGCGGTAATGTAAAACAAAGTGACAGTTTTGCTTTTGTCAAAATGTAAGATCATTTTGTTTGTGTTGTTGTGAAATTATTAAAATATTAAATACGATAAAGCATTAATTGTTGTGAAAATATGTATTGTACATAAAAAAGGATGCGTACTATTCGTTAAAGGTATGTTTATCTGTTGTAATCACTTATTTAGGTAAAGAAATGTATGGAAATGTGTTAGATATGTTATAACTTTCAAGTCTCAATAACTTTTTACTCGTACGTTTCCTCCAAATATTTTTAATAAAATTTTGACTCTCTGTCACCTCCCCTATCTAAAAATACCACCCACTCCGAATGGTGGTAAAGAAATATATGAAAATGTATGGAAATGTTGTAACTTTAAGTCTCGATAACTTTTGACTCTTTTGTTTTCTTAAAATTTTTTATTTAATTAACATTTGGACTCCCTATCACGTCCCCTATCCAGAAATACCACCCACTCCACCAGGGGCCATGCCCCCAATTCTAAACTTGTGCCAATACTCAAAACTCTTTTATTACTAGACTACCGATTCTACACTCGCTTCGCTCTGGTTCGCCCCTAGGTACGTTTTAACGGTTAGTATGGAATAGATAGACTATATATTATATGATACATAGCCTATAGCCTTCCTCAATCAACGGGCTATCTAATGCAAAAAGAATTTTTCAAATCGGATTAGCAGTCTCAGGAATGAGTTAGGCTCGTTCAAATTAACAAATAAACAAACTATGTCTCTTTATAATATTAGTATACATTAAAAGAAAACTACCTATTATAAATGAAAATATTTCAAAATGCAAGAAAGAAAATTAAAATTGAAATTAAAAATGTTTTTATGAAAATTAGCATTTTCACTCACCGCAATTTTATTTACACATTCATACAATTAGCCGCATTGCATTAAACATGAACTAATTAAAGTAGTTATATCGTATTCTTAGTTTTTCTGGAAGTCCAGAAAAATTGGACTTTAGTTTACCTGAAAGCTTATTATATTTTCAACTAGGCCAAAACAGTGATGCTAAAAATGTTTTTCAACACTTTCTCTTGTATAACCACTCATGTAGAAGACAGTCACTAACTTTATTATCCAATCTATAGAATAATATCTATATGTACATATAACAAAATTCAGATTCGAATCTCTACGTTAAATATTTTTATGGAAAATCTTATTGAAATAGTCATTATTATCAATACAGTGACCGAATCTATAGTTTTTAGAATTTTTATCTGTCTGGGAACGCATCACGAGAAAACCGCTGGACAGATTTTGATGAAATTTGGTAAGATGATAGCTGGTTATCCGGATCAACTATAGAATGCCTTTTACTGCAGCAAAATATCTCATCTCTGAGAAATCTATACTAACCGTTAAAACGTTCCCAGGGACGAACCCGAGCTAAGCGAGGGTGAGTCACTATTATAATATAAAATACTAAAATGTGTCTGAATGATCACAAATAATTACCCTATAAAGCTCAATATCCACTTTATGCTGCCTGCAATGTCAATCAAACATGCCACAACGATGATCAGAAACATCAATAAGAATATTTGTTTGATGAAAGTAGTATAGAAAAAACATATAATCGGTCACGCGATTGCCTCATCCGCGTAAATAAAACAAGAATGAGATTCATATACTTTGTTTTGAGGTAAGTAGCTTTTACGGATAAAGTATAAAAGCTCTAAGAACTTTTAATTCAAGTTATTTGCACTAAGAAAGTTTCCTGTAATACTATATTTTGTGTGAGATTATCGATATGCAATATCCATGTAAACTTCCGTTTCCGTGGGATATTTTCTAGTAGAGGAGATAATCTAGTATTTTACTTAGTTATTTCATAATGACTTAAATTTATACCTGTAATTGTTTTCCGATACATTGGAATCCTGAGAGTCAAATTCAAATAGCGATAGAGTTAAAGACTAAAATTTTAGAATGAAAATTTAAATCTGAGTATGCAAATACACACTTGCCAGAATTACAATATTTTTCAGATCTTTTTTTCCATGACATTTCCTAAGCGTAAACAGGTAGTTTGTTCAAATCCGTTCACTTAAGAGTGTATAAGAAAAAACAATTCTAGTACAAATGAATTTACAAAACCATTTCTGCTCACCCAGAAATAATGAGTAAATATTAAAGAAGGCTCGAAATAAGCAAACATACGATAAAATAATATTTTGTTTATATCGCATGAAAGAAGTATGTTATGAACATGCGTACATCGTGTACCAGATATGAAGTATTCATAGCCAGCAATCACGATCGCATTTGAATAATACAAGCGACAACTTCCATAATACATCTACGATAATATTACTAAGTATAGACAGACACAATTAAATATAAAGGTTTATTCTGTAACGTACCTATAGATAAATAGATATAATAAGTATACGTTATAGAATAATCTTCCTACTAAAAGGCAAAACTTCTTTGCAAAGCTTGTTGCTTAATATGAAGTTTCAAAACTCTTTTGAGTTTCAAAAATGGTCCTTCGCAAATAATAATATGCCAATAACGTGAAACCAAAAATAAGTTTTTTATTATTATTTATGATTATAAATTATAATATTATAATAATATTTTACTTTATGGCTTATGGCATGTTAAAGCAGTGGTAGCCCAGTGGTAAGGCGCTCGTTTGGGAAACCGAGTGAAGCGGGTTCAATTTCTGGATCTTGCACTTCTGATATTTTCATGTGCGAATCATTTCTAACTTAATTATCACTTGCCTTACAGCGAAGGAAAACATCGTGAGGAAATCTGAATGTCTGAGAAAACCTAGCAAGTTTTCGTAAGACATGTGAAGTCCGCCAACCCGCACTTGACCAGAGTGGTGGACTATGGCCTGATCCTCCTCGTATTGACGGGAGGTCCGGGCCCAGCAGTGGGACGTTAAAAAGGGCTGAATACATATTACTTTACCACTGAAAGAGCTATACGAATTTGGATGAAATTTAATGCATACATAAATACACTATGACGGGTAATGTGTGAAACTTGTAATGTGATAAACACAAAAGACGCCAAAAGATGCACTTGAGCTAAGCGAGGTTATATTGCTAGTCTATAAATATAAAATAATATAATAAAATTGTAACTAAGCCGAATCTGTACATTAAATATTTTATGGAAAATCTTATTGAAATAGTCATTCGATACAGAGTATAGTTTTTAGAATTTTTGTCTGTCTGTCTATCTGTCTGTCTGTCTGTCTGGTCTGGAAACGCATCACGAGAAAACCACTGGATAGATTTTAATGAAATTTGTATGATGACAGCTGGTTATCCGGGTCAACATATAGGGTACTTTTTACTGCGGGAAAATATCTCATCTCTCAAAATCTATACTAAACGTTAAAACGTAACTAGAGACGAACCCGAACGGAGCGTTGGTGAGCCGCTAGTATACTATAAAGATAGAATATTTCGCAATTCTTACCCTTAAGACGTGATTAAATTGTTAGTATACATAAATATTAAATGATGAGAAAAAGCATGTGACAATACACTCTAATCCTCTTTCGTAAAGAAAATAAGATGTGTCAGAATAACTCCGCGCTGAGGCTAGCATCTGCGAACTCCCACGATGTATAATTGTTTATTCAAATTAGATATAATTATACACATGTCTTTGTAATATGTCTTCAAACGACTAATTTGAAGATACTTTTAATTTCACATAGGATTCAAATAGATTTACTTCCGTCCGTAGTTAGGTTACATACCACAGGTAGGACATAGGATAATCATTATCCCGCAAATCATCCCTTAAAGGGGTGAAAAGAGGGATGAAAGTCTGTATGGGGAAACAATCATTTCTCAAATAACGTATATAAAACTCATAATACCTATGTATATAATTATACAAATAAATAATCTATCTATTCCATATTAACCGTTAAACATAGAAGAAATAATCAAATGAGAACAAGAACATCTGTTCCATCGATCAAACGAACCCAATTCTAAAACACTAATAATTCAAAACTTACAACTGAGGTTCATTTCCATATCGTACGATTCACATAAATTACCCCTTCTCGAAATGAAATATTTTATATTTTGGTAGCTTACTGTATTATTCTCGACACGTTTCTAAAGTAGGTGTACTATTAGAGAGTTTTGCCCAACACACTCACTCACTTATAACCAATGGGCTTGAAATAATTTTAGTTTTGTTTAATTTTACTATATATTATTTATGAATGAATTTTGTACTTAAAAACCTTGTATGTATCCTTTTAATGTCATACCGCCGGGCATGATCTTGGATCTAGGCATGATCTGGGATCAGATCATATCCTGCCACGCTGGTCAAGTGCGTGTTGACGAACTTTTTTTTATTACTATAGGCAGTGGTGATAATGTTAGAAATAATTCGCATGTAAAAATATCAGAGGAACTAGATTCTGGATTTGAACCAGCTTCACTCAGTTTCTCAAGCGAGCGCGGTAACACTGAGCTCCTTCTTTCTCACATAATATACATAGGTGTAGTTAACTTATAAAAAATAACACTTATATAATTTAGTACCTATATACAAAAAATATCATTTTTCATTGTCCACACGGCTTCAAGAGCCATGTCACAGATAAAGTTCTGACCAATTAAGCAGCCAATTCTGACACTTTTAAATTGGCTTATTGAAATTCTGAAATAACAAAAAGTTGTAAATTGTTTTAAAATATCTTTAGTTGGCGACAGAATTCAAGTAACTTTTATTTGTATTTTAATAAAAATAACTCACTGTTTTTATGTCACCAATTAAAATTGTGTTTTATCTCTCGTAAAACTACCAATATAAAGAGAATTTCGCCCAAAAAAAAAAGAAATGATAGTAATTTATTTTTCAATATTACTCGCCTTACGTTGGAAAAAATGTCGACGTAATGCCTGTAACTAACCTGCATGTGAGAAAGAACTTTCATGATCAAGAGAATTTAACTAGCTTTTGAAACATAATATGTATGTTTCTACTAGCGACTCACCCTCGCTTCGCGTGGGTTTTTCCCTAGATTGATTCCCCAGACAAACTTTCATCCCCATTTTCACCCCCTTAAGAAATGATTTTCGGGATAAAAACTATCTTATATCCTAGGGTCTTAAACTATCTTTTTACCAAATTTTATTTAAATCGGTTCGGTGGACTTTAGAGATTACACCCCAAAACCTTAAAAACTCACAAACTTTACCTCTTCATAGTATGAGTATACATAGATAATAAGTCCGTTAATCAACGCTTGGTCAGCGTAGTGGGCTATGGCCTGATACTACTGACATTGTAGGCAGACCCATGGGCAGCATTGAACATTAAAAAAGCAGGATGAAATAACAGGAAGTTTATTTCGAAATACTTTTCGTAACGTAATCATCAAAATCGGTTCAGCCGTTAAGAAATTATAAGGGAATGTAGTAACACATAACCATCCTTTGGGCTCTGCCGCAGTCGACGAAAATCTTGGCACTTGCATTAATATTAGTGCATTCTACTCTAATTAATTATACAAAATTAAATAATTATTATACAATAATTTCAGTTAACCATATAAAGAATCGAGAATGCTTTAATTATCCCATAAATTTTAATTAACTTACTGGTAAAAAGCTTCGAAACCATTTTAATTAAGTAAGTAATACCTACTTTAATATTCAAAATCTGTCAGCTAGTACTACAATATTCCAATAGGTATATATATATATATATATATATATATATATATATATATATATATATATATATATATATATATATATATATAAAAATTTTCGAGTAAAATAGGACATACGGACATGACAAAATTATAACGATTCCGTTTTCCTTCTGGATACGGAACTATAAAAATTGTCATTTCAGCTAATCTTTTCTTCTGTTGCTCTAAAACAACAAACAGATAGACATGTGTTTCTGATTAATATTAATTATCTATGCATATAATAAAATTGTAACTAAGCAGAATCTGTACATTAAATATTTTTTGGAAAATCTTATTAAAACAAACATTATTATCGATACAGAGGCCGAATCTATAGTTTTTAGATTTTTTGTTTGTCTGAGTGTCTATCTGTTACCGCATCACAGAAAAACCACTGGAGGGATTTTGATGAAATTTGGTATGATGATAGCTGGTTATCCGGGTATATAGGATACTTTTTACGGCGGAAAAAAATCTCATTTTTGAGAAAGTATACAAAAATTGCAATGTAAGAGTATGCTTATATGTAAAACTTAAGAATTTGGTTTTTGGTCATCTGAACGCATGCGGAGCCGCGGGCAATGCTAGTAATAAATATAAAAAATGAATAAAATAAAAATATCTTTTATTCTCTGACCAGTAAAATTTCCTTATGACTAATAAATTACCTAATACTTTATCGATGGTCAGGTCGTCTTTCGACGTAGGCCTCCTCTAACTCACCCAGTTAACACGATTTTGGGAATACCTTCTTCACCCCTGTGGAAAGACGTCTTCATATATCAATCAAGAATTAATAAATAAATTTAATTATTATTAAGTTATAAATAAATAAAATTAATTTAAGTAATCATAAATTAATTTATAAATTAAGATTTGAAGATTGCTTTGTTTTCTTAAATAGTACACCGTGAGGTAAAAAAAGGCTTTTAGAATGAAAGGTAAGCTATAAAGTATAATTTAAGCTAAGCGCCTACCACTTTTCTCGAATGGTTGATAGTATTATTTATTATTTAAGGGAAAATTTGTAAATAATTTTCTGCCTTACATTTTTTACTGGCTTTAAATCTTATTTTGGGTAAAAAATAAGATATTAACAACATTTTCGTTAAATAAAATATCAGTTTATATGACATTTTTAAGCCAGCATGCTAAATGTTAAAACGAGGTATAAGAAGTGGTCGCTGATCGAAATTTGACCATAATCATTATTATACATTTGAGGAAAACATATAATACGAGTACAATTTATTTATCTACATATACAAAAAAATCTAACACTCCAATTTTACTGATAACACTAAAGCTCGTCAATAGCTACTAAACCAGATATATATATATATATATATATATATATATATATATATATATATATATATATAAAATTAGAGTCAATTTATATCCTCAGTAAACTCATACATATCAACCACTGAAACATTAAAACTCACGTAAAATTATTCCATAAGGTTTATTTCCAAGGAGTACAATAACGTTTTTTACTGTATCTTGCAGTCATTTGAGAAATGTTACAAGATGTAATGAGAAACGCTCCCGAGATGATGAATTTCGTGTCATACCGTAAATTATGTGCGGCAATCCGCGTGGAAGCTGTGCGCGGCCAATTTGTAGGGCAGCAAAATTTTAGATTAAACATTATTACCAATATTATAAATGTTAAAAGTTTGCTCGTTTTTTTGTTTGGCCTGGTTTTACGAAGTGAATATTAAATAAATAAATATGTAGGGACATTAACACACAGCACCATCTAGTTCCATGGTAATCTACGAGGCTTGTGTTATGGATACCAGATAGTTGATACACTACACATATATAACTTTAAATACATACTTATTATAAATATAAACACCCATGACTGGAGTACAAACATTCGTGCTTATCACAAAATGAATGCGGGACTAGAACCCGTGACCGCTGGCACAGCAAGTAGGAGTGTAGTACACCAATACAAATATATAAAGTTACACTAATACTATGATGGACTAAGTAAGGCCTTCTAAAAATTTTGAAATTGAAATTTGAATGAAAATACAAAATTATAATGTGAATAAGAATTAAATCAAAAAAGCTTAAACAAAATTGAAAATTGTACAAAATTACAAAACAAAATCTACAACAGGTAGGGGGTTATTAAAGCGGATGATCTTCTTTAATCATATTTTAATCTAAAAATATTTCACATACTCGTAACGAGTAATGTTAGATGACTTACAAGGGTGCGTAATCATTACGGCACATCTGATGTCATGTTTTGTACAATGTACTCGGCTCGTATTAAATTTCTTCTTTGGGTTTATACCTAGATATATCCTACAGCTTTGAAATAAGCACATATTGAAGTTTGGTTTATCATATTATGTCAAAGAGAATCCCAAATTTTAAATATGAACATAAAACCACTATCACTTAATATGATAGTAATTTTTAACTGACTTTCAAAAAGAAGGTTGTATGTTCATCTGTATGTTTTTTTTTATGTATGTTCACCGATTTCTTGCTTGATTACAGAGATGGCTTAACCGATTTGAATGACATTCGATGACTTCCAAAATATCTGGTTCTATTATAATTTTTCTAGACACTAAAAAGTAAAAAAAAAATTTTTTTAGTGTCTAGAAATCGTTTTTTTTTAGGTTTTTAATTTTTAGTACCTGAAATATTTTTATTACACTTAATATTATATAACAACTTCTTCCCTAGATTCCTATGTATTACTCCAGTTCTTAGTCTATATAAATACTAAATTTTATCCAAATCCGTCCAGCTGTTGTGCGAAACAGTAACAGTAACAAACAAACATACATACATAAAAAAATCATATTTATAAAAGTATTGTAATTTCTATAGTAATTAATTATTATATTATAACATAATCATATTTTTAATAATGAACTTATTAATCTTTTGATCAAAAACAAAATATTTAGAGCATGAGGAAATTGCTACCAAAAAGTCACGTAGCTAGTGTATATTACAACGTTAAAGTACAATTTTAAGCGGTGCGTTATGAATATTGATGTAAATGTAACGAGAAATACACTATCATTGAGAAATGAAGAAGATTACGGAAATAATCCTCCTTTATTTTGATTACAGTTATATTTAAGTAGTTTTTAAGGGCCAAATTTAATAAAAGGCTTGATATGCAGGAATAAAATCTTAAAGCTTACTGGCTTATATTGTATTCATCTCTTTTGATGTCCCACCGCTGGGCATGGGCCTGCTTCAATGCGAGGGGGATTAGTTCATAGTCCACCACGCTGACCAAGATCGGGCGGACTTCACATGTCTTTCGAAAACTTGTTAGATTTTCTCAGAAGCACAAGTCCTCACGTTGTTTTCCTTCATCGAAAGGCAAGTGGTAATCACGTTGGAAATAATTCACACATGAGCATATCAGAGGTGTAGACCCGGGATTTGAACCCGCTTCGCTTGGTTTCCCAAGCAAGCACGTTACCACTGGGTTACCATTGCCTCTATCTAGCCTATATACTATACCTATAGAATCTTTGAAAGAAAATTTATGAACTAAGGGTTTCAATGGGGGATGAAGGTTTGAAAAGAAGTTGATCATTATAAAATTAGAAATTATGGAAAATATTATATTTGATATTCTTAACCTCCGTTAACATCGTAGATGGGTAATTCCGTCAAGTTAATTTCTTGTTTGTACTAATACTAGTATTATAAAGAGGAAAGATTTTTTGTTTGTTTGCTTGCTTGCTTGTATCGAATAGGCTCAGAAATTACTGAACCGATTTAGATGATTTTTTGAGAAAATAGATTAAGATGCTGGAAATTACATAGAATAGTTTTATCCCGGAAATCATCCCTTAAGGGGGTGAAAATGGGGATAAAAGTTTGTATGGGGAAGCAACCTACAAACGAAATCGAGCGAAGCGAGGGTGAGTCGCTAATACACAATATAGTTTATGGTAAGAAGTTAACAGAATTTCCTTTCTTGTTCGTTTAAATGAAAAAGTTTAGTTGAAATAAAAGCTGCAGTGTTCAGTTTCCTTTTAGTTTTAGTCAGTTACCTTTCACCTTCACTTTAACTGCCAACTCAAATAGTATTTAGCACTAAGCTTTAATTTACATATAAGTTTCGAAAAACGAGGTACTTGGTTTTTATGTATTTTAAATAAAGAAAAAAGAGTAAAAAATTTAAATATTAAATAAAAAGCTTTTTAGAACTTTTTTTTTGAAAATATTATTTCTTGTAGAATTCTAAAGTTGATCGTATCTTTGGTGTAAAAAATACTTTTGTTGTTTCTTACCAAATATACATATCTTGAACATACCTGGAACAAAAAATATATAATTATTAATAGACAAAAAAACATACAAAAAAACAAAAGTCGCTCTCACTCAAAACCTCCATCCATCCATTCAGCACTAAGCTGTTTTTATTTCTTAGAAGTAACTTAAATATTACTATAACTAAACTTAAACAAATCAAACTGTCACATACATGTTTTAAGGGTCATCTGAGTTATTTTTAAATCCATCCAGATAAGTATCTGGATGGATTTAAAAATAACTCCAGATGAGTATCTGGATGGATTATAATGAGGCGATAGTATTAATCAAATCAAAGACATTGGAAAGTATAGATTAGGTATCTTAGTTTAGTGTAAATACAAAAATAATAATAATAAATAATAATAAATAGTATTTATTGCCATTATGTTGTTATGTTGGGACATTAACACACAGCACCATCTAGTTCCATGGTAAGCTACGAGGCCTGTGTTTTGGATGATGATGATGTTCTCCTGACCGATTCCGGCCACGGCGGCCAATCTCATTGAGACTAGCCAACTGCGCAGGAGATATTATAGTGCACAAGTGTACGCGCAGACACAAGTGCACTCTCTATTCCTATCACTCTCATACTCCGGTGGGACGACTGCTCGACACGACCAGTGAGAGTTAAGGCGCAGGACCGACGGCTTTACGTGCTCTCCGAGGCACGGGGGTGAAACACCGCCAACTTCCCAACTCCGGGCTGTTACTGAGGCTTACTACACAGAAAGACTCAATAACTAAACTTGGCCCGACCCGGGACTCGAGCCCAGGACCTCCGGGTGTGCAGCCGTTCATGCTAGCCACTACACTTATATAAGTTTAAATACATACATATTATAAATATAAACACCTATAACTGGAGTACAAATATTCGTGCTCATCACACAAATAAATGCCTTCAGCGGGACTCGAATCGCCATCGCTGGCACAGCAGGTAAGTTCACTACAAATTGAGCCAAACGTGTCGTCAAAATATATTTTTCTCTTTTCTATATTTTTTTTAGTATCGCGCTTTTTTCATTATTAAAAATAGTTTCTTTAATATCCAATCGCCACAATTTTTTAGAGGCGAAAACTACTTCTTGACCTACCCTGTAACATAAATTAAATTCATATAACTCTCGTAAAGCACCTTAAGCAGACTAGCTAAATACAAAAAATAAAAGTCAAAACTTTTATAGAGCAAAAAGATCACCTCACTAAAAGTTACGACTCTGCCATTACTAACAGTAAATAGCTATTCTTATATCACTCGAAACAAATAAATTCTGTAAATATATTATTATTAACGAAATAAAATGTCGAATGAAGTTGAAATTCACAAAAAGTACAGGCATTGAGGTTATGGGGCGTGAAACTAGCTCTTTGCAAGAACACTCGTACACTCGTGCACAGCTGGACAAGAGAATAAAGCTCGAATTGAAGTGATCTTTAACTTTTACCTAACTCTATTTACGTAAATTCCAAACATATCGGTAGAGAATTCTAAAGCATTTAGTTTATTCGATTTTTTGTTAGTTCTACGTGAATTTTTATTATTTAATTTGATGAGCTATAGCTTTAAATAAATGAAAAAAAAAAACCTTTATTTTTAATACAAATAATTTTTAAGATGCATTTTCTAAATTACTTATTCTATTAGTTTTGAAGGAATCGTTCATAGACTATATACTTATAATAAAAGTCTGAGTCGAATCTGTACATTAAATTTTTTTAGGAAAATCTTATTGAAATAGTCATTATTATCGATATAGAGGCTGAATCTATAATTTTTAGAATTTTTGTCTGCCTATCTGTATGCCTGTCTGGGAACGCATCGCGAGAAAACCACTGTGCAGATTTTTATGACATTTGGTATATGGTAGGTGGTTATCTGGGTCAAAATATAGAATACTTTTTACTGCGAGAAAATATCTCATGTCTGAGAAATCTATACTAAGCTTAAAACGTACCTAGGGCCAAACCCGAGCGGAGTGAGTGTGAGTGGATAGTGTTAAATGAAACATTTTAAATAAACGTTTCGGGAGAGATCATGATTACTGTAAAGCGTTCGAAACGTCAAAAAGTAACATAAATCATTCGAAAAGGCAGTTTCACATAGATTGTACTTACTTTATCCTTAAGTCAAAAGTTACTTAATGTTAGAAATAAATAAAATAAAATATGGTTGTCCGATAAGTTTTCATGTGTGATAATTAATTATTTCCAATGCAATATTCAATAAAATGTCAAATATTCGCGTAAATCTGAAAAAATATTAGGTACAACCTAGCCTGAGGTGATTTTTCCACACAATTGTGTGCAATAAGAGCGATAGCCACTTTGTATCTGCTGAGGAGTAACGCAGCGTGCTCGATCAATTCTCCCAATAATGTATCTCCATATTGCTTTTGATCGCAACGTCTGATATTCGATGTTGAATGAAGCGAACGGAGCAATATATTTACTTTATTTGTTCTCTTAGTTATGACTGTAATCATTTTAAATACTCTCACTATGTGTTTTCACTGGTTTTTAGTATGAATTAAAAAAAAAATATAATAATACAAAAATATTTATATATTCGTGCATATGTATATAGTTAACGAGTCCGATGTGAATTCAATTCAATAAATCAAAGTCAAATATTTTAGAAAAACAAAAACAAATATATCCCACGGGAACTGTATATTTTTCCGGGATAAAAACTATCCTATATCCTATTTCAAACTATAATCTATCTCTGTGCCAAATTTTATCCAGATCCGTACAGTTGTTGTTTATTATTATGGGATTAAATTATTACAATTTTTTACTGAACTTCATGAGTTTGAATAAAGCCTTAGTCCTGAGAAGAACCGGCGAAACTCCACTGATAATAAAACAGAAGCTTAAAACAATGAACATCGATTTCATGTTTCTAATTTCAAAGATAAACTTTTTTTATCTTTTTATTAAGAGACTTTTTAAGCACAAGGCGAAAATATCAGCCCCATCGTTCCCTGAATACATAAAAACAAAAGCTATTTATTTTAAACAATAGCTTATTAACATTACAATTAGTACTCAATATTTATACTTGCAAAAACATTGTCAACCCCTATATAATTTCATTAGGGGATGAGTTTTCTAAAAATCTTATTAAGTTTACAAAAATTATAAAAGGTTTTATACCAAATTGCATGCTTTTAAGCCCAGTGGCTTAGGCTTTACAGTGAAATCGCTTATATTGCGATGTACCGCGTTAAAACAAGCCATGAAACGCTTTTAGTTACGATGTTAGTGTACTAATAACTCAAAGATTAATTTTTGCTTATTCAGTACACAGCTTCTAAAACGAATTAAAATGTAATTTTTATCCCTTTAGACAATAATCGATCAACCTTCCCGAATCGGTATTTGAATTGTTTATCTACCTTTCTTAAACCGTCGCATATTCATTAAAAATAAATGATTATAAAAATCGATTTTAAATTCTTAAAAGTTTCACCTAGTACTACCTTTTAAAGTTGGTCAGATATACACAAACAAATTCGCTAATAATCGCATATATATGTACTTAAACTGTAATTTATGTCATTTTGCTAAATATAATTTATCACGTATGCTTTATCGGTGATTGGCGTGAGTCGAATGTACTGGTGGCATCTGCAACAGATTGCGATTTAATGAGGCTGCCTATTAATATCACTGTTCACGTTATCTGAACAATTATATAGTGTATTTACCATTGAGAGTAGTTTAGCTTAAAGCTCGCCTGCATAAGCTTTGAGATTTTTAAGCTTTGAGATTTTTATCCTGGTTTTGCTTTTTTTTTATTAGAAATGGGCTCACTCTTGACCTTCATCTTAGCTCGAAGGCACAGATAAGGTCTACGATCTAGCGAGTTTACCCAGGAGAAGCCTGTTTATACTTCGCCCGCGTTCAGATGACAAAAAACCAAATTTTTAAGTTTTACAGATTAGTATACTGTCACATTGCAGTTTTTGCATTTTTTCTCAGAAATGAGATATTTTCCCGCAATAAAAAGTATCCTATATGTTGAGCCGGATAACCAGCTATCATCATACAAATTTCCTCAAAATATATCCAGTGGGTTTCCCGTGATGCGGTAACAGACAGACAGACAGACAGACAGACAGACAGACAGACAGACAGACAGACAGACAGACAGACAGACAGACAGACAGACAGACAGACAGACAAAAATTCTAAAACTATAGATTCGGCCTCTGTATCGATAATAAAGTCTATTTAAATAAGATTTTCCAAAAAATATTTAATGTACAGATTCGGCTTAGTTACAATTTTATTATATGTATAGAATAATTAAGTGTACATTTGTTTTGTATATATAATCAAATATATTTGTAATTTTAATGTATTTCTTATAATAAAAAAAACCTAATGGTACATGGTTTTTGAGAAATTTAAACCAATCCTTAGTAACTACCTGAATGACTTAAACAAAAAACCAAAAACACAACCTTTCACTCTTTTGACTTGGTCAAGAAATAATGCTGATTTAGAAATCAAAATCGAATGGAGAGTTAGAATTTCAAAACTATTTTTATATACAGCAAGCAAAAGAGCATTAAAGTGGAAAAAATGAGTAAAACCACACAGTTTTTTTTTTAATGTAGATGTATATTATTAATATTATCATAAATATTTTTATTTAGATCATTTTGCGGTTGTAAATGTTATGATTGAAGCAGAGTATTAATTAATACTTTCTTTAGAGATTTTACTTAATTAGTTGCATATGTGGTATCATAAAGCTTGAATTTTATTCCAATATGTATGTACTAGCTGCTTACACTAAGTTTGCTAGGGTTTACCTCTATAAAAACAAAAACAAATCTATCCCACGGGAACCATGCATTTTTACGGGATAAAAAGTAGCTTATATATTATTCTGATGTATGAACTATATTATTGTAAAGTTTCATTAAAATCCATTCAGTAGTTTTTGCATGAAAAGTAACAAACATACATACTCACAAACTTTCACATTATAAGATATATGTAGGCAGTGAATAACTTTCTCTCACTTACCAACTGATAAAATTAACAAATCCCAAAAAATACTAATTTACCATCGTGTTTTGTTTGCAATTTGTATAAAAATGTTTCTTTTACATTTAGCAAATCATGTATTTACGGCTTAGGCCTTTATTGCGGATATTTCTATTTTATGAGCTTTTCAATACTTTTAATATCGAAAAAAGCTCCAAAAAATTTAAAATTACAATAAGAATTATTTCCAATAATTTCGATGACACAAAAAGGCGAATTTCTTGTCGCAATCATGCCGCTATGAAATTAATGAGGAAACGAAAATAAAAATTCGAAAGCTAACAGATGCCTTTCCACTCTGTGACGCACATTCGATAAGTATGCAAATATAAAATCTATCTCGACACTTGGTTTATGTTTGTTTGTTAATGCATAGGGTGGGGGTGTAGCTTGGGGTGAAGTGAAGCTTAATGCATTTTCAGTAAGACGCGTCTTCTTACGATGTTAAAAAGAATTTATTAAGTTTTGTGCTCATATAAAATGTCTGTAACGATATTATATCATGATTTCATACGGTGAGTCCGTTTGAAAGCAGAACAATACAACCATATCAGTGTAAGTTTTATATGTTTTGTTTTATGTACTTTATTTTAATTTTATTTAATATTTTTTTAAATATTAAATAAATGAATATGTTGGTACATTAACACACAACACCATCTAGTTCCATGGTACATACATACATATTATAAATATGAACATGACATGACATCACATAAGTGAATGCCCCCAGCGGGACTCGAACCTGAGACCGCTAGTACAGCAAGTAGGGTCACTACAAACTGAGCCAAACGTTTTAGATTATATTATATAGAATTGATGTGTCGATCTGTGATTACAACGGAACTACACTGTATTAATAGAACGCATTTGATTAAATGCTAAAACTTGTAATAGCCTCCACAACCATTAAAAACATAAATATTTTTGTTCATACTCATTAATATTTAAACGGCTAAATCAATTTTAGCGTGAATTTCCCTGATTTTAGTGAAAGCGAAAAAAATACGGGATACAGAATAAAAAAAAGATTCTTGGCGTGGTTTTGATGGGATTCTGATAGGATATTTGTATCGCGTTACCACAAGATAATCTGTGGGTAAAAGCTCCAAATCAATAATTACTTAGAGTAGCAATTATAAAATTAAGCAAAATAAACTAGTGTAGCTCTACTTCAGCGATACCGATTCATTTAGTCTGAAAGAAGGGTCTGAATTTTCAGTAATTGATTTTCCGATTTCCCGAAAAAGCACGTATCCAGAGATTTAAATGATATAAAGTGAATAAATTGTCGAGAGAATTGAGTCTTCAATTCGTTGTAAATTACGACAAATTCACAATTTTAAGTTTGAGTAGTTCAATATAATGTAGTGGGTTCGATTATATGCATTTGAGAGTGGGCAAAAAATATGTTATTATCATATTGATTTAAAATACTATTTTTACTGGATTTAGTAGATTTTGCTATTTGGATTAATAAAAAGAAGTAAGAGATTTCTTGAAAAATTACCCTGAGAAGATAAATAAAGGCGAATTTGAAGCCGATGCATTCAATATGTTATATAATCCCATATAAATATCAAATGTGAAAGTTTGGATGGATGTTTGTTTCTTAATTACGCCAGAACGGCTGAACAGATCTGGATGAAATTGGGCACAGAGATAGATGAAAATGTACAGTTCCCGTTGGATCTATCCCACTAGTATTTTTACAACTAGCTAGCCACTAGGCCACTGATAAAGTATGTAAGTTTTGCGTAAGAAGTGAGTAAAAGTTTTCTTTTACAACATCTCATAATAACCCTATGCTTTCACGCTTAATTGAAATTTAATTGACATATTCCAGACGGCGTCTAATGAAAATATTATTGAAGTCGCCATCAAAGGCCAGGTATAATGTTAAATTAAAAAGAAATTGACACTAACTGTTTAGACCTAAGTGAAACTAACGGCACTTACAATCTCCACGGTGTACGAGGAATTATTCTATGGGGATATTAAGCTTTTGCTTCTATTTTTAGATGCAACTTTTAATGTTGATTTACGTGTTTATCTTTTACTATTAGCTTAAAAGCTGAATGTGCTTTTATTTACTAAGCTTTTTTGTTTGTTAGTATTACAATTCTTTGCAGGATTGGAGAAAAAATTATTACCCAGTGACCATTGGAATAGCAATGTTGCCAGAAAATTCTCAATTTTAGTGATATTTATAGAATCATATTACCTATCTATGAGAGCTAGTATGAGAAAATCTTTTTAAATTAAACTGTCTTTTAGGATTTTTTCGTGGACTTATTTTGATTTTTGGTTCCTCACGTTCCGAATGCTTTGAATATGAATTTTTTGAATTCATTTTGTTATTTTGTGGGTTGTCTGTAACTACTACGAGTATATAATGCCTTTGAGACGTCTAAAACCTTAGTCTCTCCTGTGACCATGATTGCTGTAAAGCAAAGAATAAAGAAAAGATAGTTTTATTTAAAATGTCAAATATTCGCGTAAATCTAAGAAAGTATTATGACAAAATCGTTAGTGTGTCTGTATGTTACTCTTTTACCCTAAAACGGCTAGATTTTGATTAATTTTAGACTACTACTAGTAATAAAATTTGCTGATCAATAATACTTAGCGTTTGCCAGAAGATAAATACATATAGAGTGTTCATCTTTTATATATTTGGAGTTAAAAAGTAAATGTTTTTTATCAGGTCTCAAAAGACATCCTGAGATGAAGAACTTAAGTCACTAGTGTGTAATATATTGCTCAATGTTACTAAGTCCAGAAATCGTTTATTTGTTATACTTTTCAAACGGTTTACGTTTGAAACGGCTAGATAGATTTGGATGAAATTTAGTAGATAGATAGGTTATGACCTGGAGTACCATATGTGTTATAACAAACAAAATAAATATTTCAAATGTAACGGGTTCGTAGATTAGTGCAGTCAAATAAACAAAACAAGATAATGTCTTCAGCTATATATATTACTAGCAAAACCCGCGGCTTCGCTCGCGCTAAAACTACAAAAAAACTCAGAAAAGCTAGGTTTTATACAAATTTTTATGCCTTATTTTACCTCCTTATCGGATGAATTTCGAAAAATTCTAAACCATATATTTATTTAATTGTATTAAAGAGCATTAATACCAAGTTTCAAGTAATTCTGATCATAAATATTTTTTTTGATTGTATTTTAACGTGTTTTCCCGTGGGAACAAGATAATTTTCCGCGATAAAAAGTAGCCTATGTCGCTCTCTAGCCCTCCAACTATCTCCACACTAAACCCACGAAAACCCGTCACTCCGTTTCAGCGTGAAAGAAGGACAAACAAACACACTTTCACATTTATAATATTAGTATGGATATGGATTATAGAAAGTGAATTTCAATGCTTAACATTTTCAACCGTAACTGCGTTAAATGTCAGAATTTAATGCCTGCGCAAGATAGATATGAACACAGACTGCAGATTTGCTTTCGTCTACTTAAGATAGCAGCTTGCCGCTTAGAAGGAGTACTTAACCATTGATAGAGTATTATTCAAGGGCTCAAAAAGCGGAGAATAGCATATCAATGGCTTTATAGTATAAATTTACATACATTTTTTACTAAGAAACCTCTATATAAGGACATGTCACGTGGTTAGAATGTGTCATTCTTAAATATTGTTTTTAGCTACATCGATAAGACATAATTTTCTAATAACTATATCTATTATAGAAATAGCCATGCAAATGCGACGAGCGTATATGAATTAAAGAAATAAAGTGTCTTTGGCTGTTGCGGGAAGATAAAACATAAAAATATGTAATACGTATGAGCATAATGTAGTACTAATATTTACTTTGAGCGGAAATCGAATCTGTCTCCACTGATGTTTAGACAGGAACGCTCCTTAGAAAATTCCATATTGAACTATCAAAAACTCAATTCAAAGAAACAATTTCACAAATATCTAAGTTTATTCAGGTAACAGAAGTTAGGGCAGTAAAATGTGAAATTAGATTATATAGTATTCCGAGCAGATAGCTGCTAGTCCCATAGTGTGTTGTCGTGACTGGTTTTAAAAATATTGTGGTTTGATTCCATTCTTATACTATAAAAGAGGTCGAAAATTTACATATAAAAAGTTATCCCTAAAATAATATTTTATTCGTGCCACGAAAATACTGATACATTTAAGATTGGTTTTAAGGAATTTCAGCACAATTAATGAGTGACTTTATAACGATCATGGAACAAAAATAAATGCAAAGGTTTGTAAGGAATTAAAATGTTCATTTCACAATTCATATTAATATAATGCGGGAAAGTGGTTGAAAGATTAGATTAAATATCTAAGTGAGTCGAATCGGTACGTTAAATATTTTTTGCATTATTCAAATAGTCATTATTATCGATACAGAGGCTGAATCTATAGTTTTTATAGTTTTTGTCTGTCTGTCTGGGAACGCATCACGAGAAATCTACAAGACAGATTTGGATGAAATTTGGTATGTTGATAGCTCGTTATCCGGGTCAACATATAGGATATTTTTTACTACGGGAAAATATCTCATATCTGAGAAATCTACACTAAACCGTAAATAATGCGTGAAAATAACTACATAGATACAATTTTGTCGAGCCATCATAAGTAATTTAAACTGGTATCAATATTACCTGATGTACCTAGAAATGAAAAGCTCTCACGAATTTCATCACGAGAGTGAAACAAACTTTATCTAATACTTCCCACTCTAAATACAGTAAGTCTTTTTTTAATCAAATATCTATGATTTGTAGCCAAAAGTCCAAAACTGAATAATTATAATTCCTTCATGTCCACTTATCACATCCATATTATACTTTTCATTGAAATAATATATTTAACCATTTTTAACGTCAAACTGTCCAAGTGTGGCTTTGTAGAATTTACATATCTTTCAAAAACTAGTCAGGTTTTCTCATGGTATATAGGTTCCTCACGACGTTTCCTCTCACCGAGAAGCATGCTGACAATGATTCGGACATGAAAATGTCTGTGGTGCGAGAATCGAGCTTTAGATCTGGTACTTGGTTTATGCTGGCAATGGCATTGTAGAAGGGTTTTTGTATTAATTTTAAACTTATCAAATTATGCTACTTAAAACATCACACAAACTTGATATTCTTTGCTTCTGTTATCACTTGTCTAATTTTTTTACAATTTACAATGGCCTCTACCTGTACAAGTTATTTTTAAATCTATAAGTAATAGCCCTCTTTTGATTTTTATAAAACAAGTCATTTTTTGAATCGAAAAGATACGGACTAAAAACGTAGTTTAGTTTGTGGGAGTAATATTTTTTAAAATTGTAGTTTCAAAACAACGAAACTATTTTTTCATGTCATAGATAAAAACTGTACGTAAAAGTGTCACGTGATATTTTTATTGTGAAAGCCTTAAATTAACGTGGTTATTTATTTGTAAAATTAAATAAAGAGTGCATTAAGAGAGTAAATTTGAAATATAAATTATAATATTCTGCTCTATGTTGGATTTGTAAAGTTAATGTATGTTATGCATGTAGGGGCAATTATATGAATATACATACATAATATGTGCATTAATCGATTTGTCCTGAAACTTGAATACCTATTTTTAAAATATTTAGTTCTTTTTAGATTGTATATATGTCTGGTTATGAAAATTCAAATTTTTACCTTTACAATACAACTTTCTATTTAAAAACATCTTTAAAAACGCGTTCAAAAAATAAGCAAGCTTAAACTGGCAAACAGCTAATAAAAACAGCACAAACGCACAAAAAAATATAACTGACTTATTGGGAAATACAATTTCTCCAAAATATATTGTAATTTTTTATGTCAAAAGGCTTCATAGAATATTTATCAGATGTGTCATAATTCGGACGTCAGATGCACGTCATCCAAAATTCACTGAAAAATGCATGACTAATATGAAGGGGCCTTAATAAAATGCACCCTTCTCTCGCACGAGTTGTTGTAACAACTGGACCAAATATTTGCATGATCGTCTTGGTACAAGTGGATATTTGAGAAAGTTAAATAAGCTTATTTCCCTTCCAAGAACAGGACGCATCAATTTGTTTGCTATGGCAACGTGGTTAGTTAATTCACCGACTTCCAAAAAGGAGGAGGTTCTCAATTCGTTGGAATCTTTTTTTTATGTATGTTCACCTATTATTCTGCCTAAGATGCCTGAACCGATTTGCCTGAAAATTCTTTTTTTTTAAAGGTGTGTACTTTCCAGGTGGTCTCAATTAATTTTTACCGAAATCGGTCGAGCAGTTTTCAAAAAATCAACAATAAATTATTTTTAAATAAATGGCTTAGTTGAATATGTTCTTAAAATACTTTTTTCTTACAAATTACCTGCTTATTGCGTCTACACTAAAAATTGAAAAAAAAAAAAACTCAAAAAAAAAAACAACTTTCAGGCACTAAAATGTAAAAAATAACTAAACGGGGGTTTTCATTTAGAATGGATACCTAATCAGATATTTTCGAAGTCATTTTTATGTGTGTATGTTTATTCCTTTACGGTGAATGGCTGAACGAATTTTGATGACGTTTTGAACCCAAAAAGAATATTCTATAATAGTAAATAGGCTACTGTTAGTACTCGCCTAAAGGTGGCGCTATTTGTATGTATTTAGCCCTTTGTATATAATAGTAGAAATTCAAAAATTTTCCAGAGCAAAATAAGCGTAAGTCGCTAGCATGATATATGGATATGTACAGAGTGGAACAAATCGATCGGACGTGGAAGAAAAGTACCTTAAATATTAAAGTTATCAAAATTTACTCAAAGGAAACATTTCTTTATTTTAAAAAATAATAATAACTGCATTTAATATTTTTTTTTTAAATGCTATCGAATATATCAAATGAAAGGCCTTGACTAGTAAAATACTATATTATAAATTCCAAAACCAAAATGGCCTCCACCACAAAATAGCGAATTGCATGTCAGGATTTTTTTTATTTTTAATTTAATCTAGTTATTGTACCTATTTTATGTTCCAGGAACTCCTAAAACTAATTACCTTGTAAAATAAACAGTAAAATTCAATATTAACATAATATATTATATTTAAATTGACAAGTGACATTACAACCTCAAATTGTAATCCCGCCAATATTTTGTTACTAGCAACGATTTAGAAGTGTGTATTTAATTTTGAGTTCTATCTATAAAGCATAAAGTCGCAATTACTTTGTACTGTGTATCGCTAGTATCAATAAATTTGACATGCAGTAAGGCCCTTCAAACACGTTGAAAATGTTTGTATAGGACTTAGATGTGGTCGGCACTAAAGCTGCCTTTACACGTTTGCTCATCACTTATTAATAAGTAACATGTAAGTATAAAACTTATAATGTATATACATATATTATTTTAAAAACTTATAAACTTATATGAATATTATACTACTGACTTATATTTATTATTTATATTATATAAGTGAATTACTATCGCCTTATTTAGACGCATCCCTTGATGTTATACCTTAACCTATGTGTTACTCCAAATTATAGTCTGTATGTACACAAAATTTTATAAAAAACATACAAACACACATACGCATATACGTACATACTAATTTTCGCATATATATATATATATATATATATATATATATATATATATATATATATATATATATATTATATAATATGTATTAGTAGTCAGACTAGTGGTCAGTATTTTTTTTAAATTATTGATTTGGATACACATAGAAACCCCTTTTTTGGTGTTGAATTTTAAATATCATTGGTAGTTATTGTTGGAATAAGCTGTAAAAACATTTTGTCATATTTTTTTATGTACCACACAAGCGAAGCTGTTCCAGAAATCTAGTGAAAAATAAAAAAAATATGTCAGTATTTACGAAGAACAATAAATGAAATTTTATATAGGTATTAGTCATTAATTTACAATTTTATATGAAAATATGAATTCTAAAATAAAATTATATTATTTTGTATTTTGTTAGCATTAGCTCACTTCTGCTTGGAAAAAACATATTATTTAATTTATTGGTGATTTTTTTTCTTTATTTCAATAAAATTCCTTACATATTTTTATTTATTAACATTTTCTTACTTATGATAATCAAATCAAATCAAAATATTTTATTCAGCATTAAATTATTACAATTTTTTTACTGAACGTCATGAGTCTTGATAGTAATGAGTATTCTATTAATATATTTATACAATTTCAAAATATTATTATTAAGCTTCGTATTTAGTTCTATGACACTATAACATTCCTTAGTATGAAATTCAAATATTATATTTCTTCATCCTGAACCCTTCTTACCTAAGGAATATATATATATATATATATATATATATATATATATATATTATATATATATATATATATATATATATATATACAAATTTTGTACCTCAACGGTATTATCTATGTTTAAACTTGCTGGCTGAGTTGTCGGTATGTGTATAACAAGCGTAACAAATCATAGCCGCGGGCAGTCGTTTACTCATCATTTATAAACTTTGTAGTTCTAAACATTTTTCCGCTAACCCCAGGGTTTTGGGGTGAAATAAATTGTATTGTTATTTGATAGGGAAGAGTGTTTTATTTGTTTTTATTGTGCTGTTAGCTTTAAAGTTATTTCGAGATAAATTGCCTCGGTGGTGTAGTGGCTAGCATGTACGGCTGCACACTCGGAGGTCCTGGGTTCGAGTCCCGGGTCGGGCCAAGTTTAGTTATTGAGTCTTTCTGTATAGTAAGTCTCAGTAACAGCCCGGAGTTGGGAAGTTGGCGGTGTTTCACCCCCGTGCCTCGGAGAGCACGTAAAGCCGTCGGTCCTGCGCCTTAACTCTCACTGGTCGTGTCGAGCAGTCGCCCCACAAGAATATGAGAGTGACAGGAATAGAGAGTGCACGTTGTGTCTGCGCGTACACTTGTGCACTATAATATCTCCTGCGCAGTTGGCTAGTCTCAATGAGATTGGCAGCCATTACTGGAATCGGCTAGGAGAACATCATCATCATCATATTTTTGAGATTACTATTTAACTAAAAAAGCTAACTAAAAATATGAAAACAAGATCAGGAACGAACTGCATTATACTATATTCCTTCATCAACTGTTTTCATATTTTTAGTTAATTTTTATGCAGTCGGGATTTTTTTTGTATAATTTTTTTTTTATTTACAACTTTTAACTTTTGGCTAATTTGACATTTGAAGTTATATATAGTAATTTTTAATCTTAAATTAATTTAACATATAAATTGTATATATTTTCAGATAAAACATACAAATTGACGCCTGAAGCCCGCCATTTTAATTTTTAACTATTTATATATAGCATATGACACTCGCGTTATCAAGACAAATCTAACGACGTATGAATCATCAAAATCAGCCTGCGCGTTCGATCTCTTACATACATAAGAACAAACATACATATGTATGTATGTTTGTTATTATGTGTTCGCAAAGGAGGGTAATGTGTTTATTAGTGTATGTACACTGATAAACACATTACCCTCCTTTGCGTCGCGCAGTCAGTTAAAAAGATATAAAAGTTAAAAGCTATTTACCATGACACTCAAAGTACGTGAACGGAACCGCGGGAAAAAGCTAATAAAATTATAAACTTATAATAATTTAAAGTCTCTTTAAGTTGTAAATAAGAAGTATTAAATGCGCCATTAAAGCCTTGGTTATTAACATTAGTAAATGAAGATTGATACAAGGTAATTAGGCTCGTATAATTTGCTTACCGTTGAAACAGCCTCATCTCTGGTTGGGGTAGAATCAATGTAAATTTTACTTAATTTTTAACCGTCTTTAAAAAGAAAAAGTACTCTATTCGTTTTTGTGGGTTTGTTACACGATAGCTTCTTTGTTGATTGATTGTCTTTTTTTTCATGCATGACTAAAGACTGGGCTCAGCTAAATATCTTTTCTAAAGACTGGGATATAACTTTTATAAAAATTTCACGACACGTTTGTTTGGTTTTGTAGTGGATTACTACGAAATGAGTCAAACTTATCGTCAATTTTACATACTGTGCCAGCGGTCGCGGGTTCGAGTTCCGCGGGGAGCATTCATTTGTGTGATGAGCACGAATGTTTTTACTCCAGTCATACGTGTTTATATTTATTTATTATATATATATATATATATATATGTATTTAAAGTTATATATTATGTGTAGTGTATCACTATCTGGTACCCATAACACAAGCCTCGTAGCTTACCATGGAACTAGATGGTGCTATGTGTTAATGTACCAACATATTCAAAACAAACCAGCATCTTACTGACGTTTTACACAAGGTAACTAACAATAACTTTTGTAGTACTCTAAGTTATAGTCTATTAGTGTATTTTTCTTTCAAGTCCGTCGTTTCGGCGTGAACAAGTAACAAGCATACTAACTTTTGCTATTATTATACATAGGAGTCCGATGTGTCCCATTAACAATAGTATAGTCTTATAACAGAGGTCGTAGGTTCGATTCCTACATGGGGGTAAGGAAATGATTTAAAAATATTGTAAGAAAAGCAAACTTTCACACTCAATATCAATATCCTTGAAACGATTCAGAAGGAAGTTTGATTTTTCAGGCCAGTTATATTAAAAAAGTTTGCCAAGTAGCGGATAAGCGGTGACGGGCCACGAAAACTCGAATATTTGCCATCCCTTTTAGAATTAAACATGTAAATCTGAATATTAAAATTGTTACGAAGAAATATTTCATCATACTAGCGATCGGTATTACAATTTAGCGAGATTTTTTCATATATTATTGTATTATTTTTTAACTTTACGAAAATATTTACTAGAAATATCAAATTTATGTGATTATTTAAGTTAATTTTGTGAAAAATGATAAAGTCGCTTTTAGAGAAGATAAAAACTTACAGTTTATCTTTCTAATTTCTTTGATCTTTGTATCAAGTAAGATCAAATTTAAGTATTTTTTTTATAAAAGCCTACGCATACACGAGTATCTTAGTAAAATTTTCGGGCATAGTCCTATGAAACTTCTACATTTTTTTCACCGATTTCTTTTAACTACTTTAAATTAGAGATTTTTTTTCTTAAAATGTATTAAATAATTATTAAAATCATACTTGACGAAGATATAGCAAAATACGATATAAGAAAAACCTGACTTTCCTTCCCTTTTGAAGTCCAAAATGATAGGATATATATATTTGAACTTAAAACCAGTTAGGTCCCAGCTCATCAGACCAGCAATCTATTGATTAAACAGCTTAGGCTGTACATTTTTCCTTTCATACTCTATACACTGTAAGCGAAGCGTGATACCCGCTTTGCAACCCTTAATTATTCCCTTCTATTGTGAAAAGTCTGACTAAAATAAAAGTTAATTCTACCTTATAGCTATATTTACTGGTTCAAAGAATATTGCACCATATCAAAGAATTTTTACGTCTTTTTTTAATTTTTCTTTAATTTATACATAGCGGGTGAGGGTCCGAATTGCTTATATCAGTGCACACTCTCAATACGAGGGGAATCAGACCATAGTCCGCCACGCTGGCCAATTGCGGGTTGGCGGAATTCACATGTCTTGCTTTTATTATTTTTTTGTTTTTGATAATTCTCGCGTGGTGATAGTATAACTTTCTCTTTCTTTCTTTTTGGTAAAAATTTTAAAAATTGTTTTATATGATAAATATTTTACAAATAGATCCGGTAGGCAGCGCTGGAGTCGGTGTGTCACTAAATTTTCATAAAAGACACAATTTTCCGAGCAATAAATAAATTTAAATTGTTGATTAAATAAAATTAAAATCAATGTGTGTATGTATGTTTTTCATAGACTCCAAAAGAGCTGGATAGATTTTGATGAAATTTTGAGGTAATCTTCAGATTAGCCCAGCGGGTAATCCTGTGAATTTTACTAGCGATCAGAAGTTTGGACGCGAGCGAAGCCGCGGGTCCTGCTAGTAATATAATAAAATTCTGAGTCGAATCTGTATATTTAATATTTTTTGGAAAATCTTATTGAAATAGTCATTATTATAGATACAGAGGCCGAATCTATAGTTTTTAGAATTTTTGTCTGTCTGTCTGTCTATCTGGGAACGCATCATGAGAACAAACAAAAAACTATGGAACTGGACAGATCTTGATGAAAATTGATACGTTGATAGCTGGTTATCTGGGTCAATATTTAGAATACTTTTTAATGCGGGAAAATATCTCATCTCTGAGAAATCTATACAAACCGTTATATAGAAATATATTTTAATAAATTATCCTAACATGGAAATAAATCGATAAACCATTGATAAATGCTATAATAGCAAATATTAGAAACAAAATCAGTGAAATGTAGCACTTGAACAATGTTTGGGAAGTTTAATAGTCTATTTGGAGTGCATTAATTTGTTAGACAGCGCGGTTAACTCAATCGATATGCTGTGAACAGCTGTTTCCATCTTAGCGGTAGCTGAAAATTTGAGAACACCCCTGTGGCTATATGATAATAATAATAATTTAATACTAGTCACTTATAAAAAATACTGATTTAGTTGTTTTAACATATGGAATTGAAATCTGTATTACATCTCTTATATTGAAGGAAGGTTTGTGCCCATCAGTGGGACATACATACAATCTGTATTAATAATATAAAATTGATGAATTTGTTTGTGTTTTGTTTGTATACGCACTAATCTCTGGAACTAACAGTCCAATGAGAAATTCTTTTTGCATCTTATAGCCTTGCCCGCGGCTTCGCCCGCGTTCAGATGACCAAAAACCAAATTCTTAGGTTTTACATTTTAGTATACTCTTACATTGCAGTTTTTGTATTTTTTCTTAGAAATGAGACATTTTCCTGCCGTAAAAAGTATCCTATATGTTGACCGGGATAACCAGCTATCACCATACCAAATTTCATCAAAATCCCTCCTGTGTTTTTTCTGTGATGCGGTAACAGATAGATACTCAGATAGACAAAAATTCTAAAAACTATAGATTCGGCCTCTGTATCGATAGTTTCAATAAGATTTTCCAAAAAATATTTAATGTACATATTCAGCTTAGTTACAATTTTATTATATGTATAGATTGATTGAGTAATATTATAGATCATCTAACATCATCATGCTACGAGTATTAGGATAGGATAAATTATACATTAAAAAAAAACTATGCAAACATCGGGAACCAAAAATCAAAATAAAAATGCAAAAAATCCGAAAAGACAGTTTTATTTAAAAAAATTACATATTCTCGTAAATCTAAAAATTAACGAGTATTAGCTTGAACTAAAGTTAATTATATATATATATATATATATATATATATATATAATATATATATATATATATATATATATATATATATATATATATATATATATATATACTTATACAATATACGTATACATATGTATGTATAAAGCCGTATAACCATTGCAGCAGGTGGTGAGCTTAAAGTTTCTCCAAAACAAATATTGCATTTCCCCGTTCGAAAAGCCAAACAATACCTTAGGCATTCATTTTGTGCCCCACCGACTGCCAATTACTTGGCGCAAATATTTACTAATTATTCGATTGTGCTTCCCCTCCGGTAAATACACCAAATGTATGTATGAGACTATATTTTTATATACTTTGTTTTTTTAAATATAAATAAATAAATAAATATGTTGGGACGTTAACACACAACACCATCTAGTTCCATTGTACGCTACGAGGCTTGTGTTATGGATACCAGATAGCTGATACACTATACATATATAATTTTAAATACACACACATTATAAATATATACATACATCCATGACTGGAGTACAATCATTCGTGATCATCATATAAATATACCCCCAGCGGGACTCGAAACTGCGACCGAAGGCACAGCAAGTAGGGTCCGGATGAAAATAGATAATGCTGTATGATAACTTCCCAATATATGTATTGGCAACCTCAAGTTAGAGGTGCCCTCTATTTCCGAACAAAGTAAAACGTCATAGATGACAGCGCCATGGAAACAAAGCTGTCATCCCCCACTTTGATTACGTTACCTTTAAATACGGCTTCTCTCGCTAAGAACGATTCATTCCTGTGCAAGTGAAGTTATGGTGTATAAGTGTCAGTGTAATATAATCAGTGAAGGGCAGTGATTAAGTGAATTATTAGATAAATTTATGAAATATATAACAAGTGTATAGTGATTATAATATGGGGTGTAAATGAGAAAGTTGGTAATAAATAATGTATAATAGCTATTGAGTGTTTATATATATACCGTCGTTTACATATGTTTATTAATATTTTTATATACTTACATACATATGTATGTATAAAAAATATTTTATTGTATATTCATAAATAATCGAAAAATTGTATACACGAAAAATGTCGCACGTAGCATACTAATATATGGTAAAAGTAGTATAAGCAGTAAAATCGACATCCAATCATAATATTTTACCAAACTTCCCGTTCAAGAAACCTGAGCGGAATTAAAAGTCTCAAAAAACTCGCGGAAGTCACCTGCTTCAACTGTTTTAATTTATTATGTAACTTTGACACTTCGAAACAAAAGGAAAATTCTTTTTTTTTTATCGTATGTTTTTCCCAAAGATACAAATATGTATCTCAAATTTGAACGCCAGAACTTTGCCTTTAATATTTTTAAAACAAACATTCGTATACTTATTTATAATAAAACATATTAAAAATCTACTCAATAAAGAAATATTACTCGTATTCATATTTATTTATAACAAGTATGACATATTTTAAAATATTAATATAGTTAATATTATACCATAGTCATACATTATGGGTAACATATAACAGCTTTCAAGCTATCTTTTGTTCCACAAAGCTTTGAAGCAGCTTTAAATCGAATTTATTTATAACTATTCAGTAAAGAAAACCAGAAGGAAATTTTTCAGCCGTTAAGTACGTTGCATTACTCAATTTTGAAGCGCTTTATATCTTGCTAAAGTTGCCTTTAAGCACAACCTCCTTAGTCTGTCAAAGAATAAGATAATCGAAGAAGTGAAAGTCAAAGAACATTTTTTGAATAAAATTAGATATTAAAGCTTATATTTAACGTTTAGTATAGATTTCTCAGAGATGAGATATTTTTCCGCAGTAAAAAGTATCCTTTGTGTTGACCCGGATAACCAGCTATTATCGTACAAATTTCATTAAAATCCGTTCAGTGATTTTCTCGTGATGCGTTGCTAGACAGACACACAGATAGACAGACAGACGAAAATTCTAAAAACTATATATTCGGCCTCTGTATCGATGATAATGACTATTTCAATACGATTTTCCAAAAAATATATATTGTACAGGTTTGAGTCAGTTAAAATTTTATTATATGTATAGATAACATCAAAGAAAACGTTAAACGTCTGAATAAATAACTTATGTTATAATGAATATACTTTAATTACTTTACTATTTTTTTCTTCTCTTCTTTTACTTTTATTGTGATAACAGAATCCTTAATGAGCCTTTTACGGGATAGTTCAGTCCTATTGCCATATTTAGGACAAATGCAGTATTAAATCATCCAAAATAGATTGGTAATAGCGAATAAATGACTTTTTTTATTGCTATTATTATATCTATATTAGAACAATATTTTCTGTTTGATATACATATAATGCCCACGGCGGCCACTCTCACATTAATGATATTATGTACACAAGCAAGCGCGTAAAAACAAGTGCAGTCTCTATTCCTGTCACTTTCATATTCCGATGGGATGACACTTCGGCAAGACCCGTAAGAGATCAAGTGTAGACCGCTTTACGGTGCACTTCGAGGCACGGAGATGAAACAGTGTTAACTGAGAAAAGCTCAGTACTTAAAGTTGACCTGATCCAAGACTCAAACCCAAAACCCTTGGATCTAGACCACCGAGGCAGTTATAAGAAAAATATCAATTTAATACAAACAAAAAATATAAGCACCAGAACCTGTTATTGAAATTATGACGTCAAATATCATATTTGAAATTACAGTAACTGTACAAAACAATAGCAAACTCGAATAAACAAAGGCATGAGCTTTTTCCAAACTTCAAGCAAACATCGAAGTTTTTCGTGTCATATCTACGATCTGTTCTTTGCGTATCTTGGTAGTGTTGACTCAGGCGGTCCATTGACGGTACAAATTTTGTTTTGCGTCAATACAATAGTATTGGAGGTGATAGCTTATGCAATCTGGCTTGAACAGTATGCAATTCGGTTCAGCCTTTTGTTAAAGGATAATACTGTTTGGCGAAGTAAATTAGATTATAGATATGTTAATTGGGTGGTTCTAGCATTGTATCTTGTTATGGCTAGTATGCATTGATATACTAGAATATATTATTATTGTTTGAGATAAGTTTCATTGTTTTATGCTAAGCGCTGGTAATAATAATTTAGCTTTTTTCAACGTCCCAATGGAATTGGCACGCCCTTCAATATCAGTGGAATCAGGCCGTAGCTCACGCTGGCCAAGTATAAGTTGGCGGGATAGCCACATCTTTGGAAACCTGTTAGGTTTACTTAGGAAGGTAGGTTTTCTAAAAATGGTTTCCTCCACCGTATGGCGATTGATAATCATTTCCAAAATTATTCGCGCATCAAAATGCCAGAGGTGCGATACTAGGGGTCTAAACTCACTTCCGCTACCACTGTGCTGCTAATGTATTTTCTTTTGTTGAATACCTAATAATAGTGGCTACTTTACAAAGGAATGATAAACATAGTTCATCTATACTAACATTATAAAGAGGACATTTTTTTTGTTTGCTTGTTTCTATCGAATAAGTTCCGAAACTACTAAACCGATTTAGATAAAATTTGGTAAGATGATAGTTTGAAACCCTAGAAAGGACGATGGACGAAGGACGACGATTTCCGGGACAAAAACTATCCTATAGTTTTTGTCCCGGAAATCATCCCTAAAAAGGGTGAAAATGGGGATGAAATTTTGTATGGGAAATCAGTCTGGTGATGAATGATGGGGGTGAGTCGCTAGTATTGTATAATAATGTAGCAGCTATTGAGTTTTTTTTTTCATTAGAATAGATTCAATAATCTCAGAGATTCTCTTCATACAAAATTAATAAAAATATATATATTATTATATTATATGATAATGAAAGTATGAGTGTAATGTTCGTTCAGTAGACACTTTGATTAACGATAATATTATAATCATACAATCCATATTATCAATAGGCAATTTGGGAATGAGATACCTATTCTGATGTTTCATTTTAATAAGCATACATAGGTACATTTTAACGGATAGTATGGAATAATAGTGTACATATACATAAATATATATAATTTTCCTCCAACTTAAACTGAGACGCATTATTGAAATTCGTAGTGATTTCCATACAAAATAAACATTTCTCAACTTTTCGATTTTCCAGATGTTTTTATTGGTTTTTACCTATTTTTTAATTTATACTCCGCTTGGCATGTTTGGAGAAAATTATGAGAGTAAAATTTCTATGATGCGCGCGCACACCGACAGCCAAAAAGCGACATGACGAAGTTAGCTGCAATCCTTTTACAAACAGAGAGTTGTGACATACGGGATAAAATCTTTAACAATTTTTGTTCTGTTACGCCAGTAAAGCATAACTTCTTTCGTGCGTACATAAGTACATAAACACGTTTTTTATACATAAACCACCCGTGACACACCCACAACAAGACAAAAAAAGAACTATTCAAATTGGTCTAACCGTTTTTGAATTTTCGCGAGATCAACGAACAGCAATTAATATATATATATATATATATATATATATATATATATATATATATATATATATATATATATATAAACTGTATAAATAAATTACATCACTATTTATTAACATTTTATCTATCTTTCTATATGGTTTTCCGCTGATCTCCAGAATAGCTGAGCTGATTTTAATTGTAATTTCAGTTTTAGACTAATCAGAATTTGGAGATACTTTTTATCCTTCAAACAGATAAGGCTGCCATATCAGGGATTTTATATTTAGCAAGTACAATAAAGTGAAGCGAAAGCGAGTCGCTATTTAGTAAATAAGCTCACAATCCTTCATATTAGTTGAAAACAGAAATTGTTTCAAAGAAATTGAAACATATATAAAGTTCTACGAACATTCACGAGGACTTTAATATTGCAATCCAGCTTTTATTCCAACGATAAAACCATTGTGGGGTTGAGAATTACCAAGCAAATAAGGTAGCAGCATTATAAATTGACGAAGTAAACTCGAGTACTACTCAATCAAGCGTTGTAGTATGTTTGTCGACTGGTAAAGGCGTACAGGTAGTTACTAGAAAATTACTTCAAAAACTAACTTTAGTTGTAATGTGGGGAATATTTTAGTTTTGTATAACAATAACATGTTTAATAAAAAAAACCTGACTTAAGTAAAAGTTTCTATGATTTCTGAAAGTAAACTCATTTTTATCGCAATGAAAAAGAAAATATCTATAGCACTCGACGGAAATGTAGCTTACCATAAGGGAAAGATTTTTCAGAATCGGATTATTAGTTTCAGGGATTCCTCCCTCAACGTACAAACTTACAAACTTTACCTCTGTATAATATAAGTATAGATAACTTTAAATAAAACTATCTAGTTCATACAGACAGCACAAACACTCTATATAAAGACCTTTTAGTTGTCTAAATTCTTAGTCGTTCCCGTGACCATGATTGCTGTAAAGCATTCGAAACGTCGGAAATCAAAAACCGAAATAAATTGTCAAATATTCGCGTAAGTTTAAGAAAGTATTAAAAGAGTAACAAACATACTTATGACATCGGACTAAAGAATTATAATATAGACGGTGCTCGCCAAAAAAATGTAAAAATCAAGATTAGTAGCATAATTTGCTGTTTATGCTACTATTCTCGATTTTGGATGAAATTAAAATGGATTTCCCAATAAAAAAAATATATCTACATATACATATAATAAAATTATAACTAAGCCGAATCTGTACATTAAATATTTTTTGGGAAATCTTATTGAAATAGACATTATTATCGATACAGAGGCCGAATCTATAGTTTTTAGAATTTTGTCTGTCTGTCTGTTACCGCATCACGGAAAAACCACTGAAGAGATTTTGATGAAATTTGGTATGGTGATAGCTGGTTATCCGGGTCAACATATAGAATACTTTTTACCGCGGGGAAATGTCTTATTTCTGAGAAAAAATACAAAAACTGCAATATAAGAGTATATTAATATGTAAAGCCTAAAAATTTAGTTTTTGGTCATCTGGATGCGAGCGTAGCCGCGGGCACTGCTATTACTATATAAGGTTTTATCTTTATTCGTCTACATAATAAATGAATATATACACACATACAAAATTATATTATATATATTATGTATAAAGAATTCTATATTTCACCATAAAGAAACCCCTGTATAGTCGTAGAAAAACGTAGGATACAACGTATCCTTATAAGATATTCACACCGGGCGGTGGGTTCCTCAATCAGCTTGTTTGTAGAATTGCACTGTTTGATGTACTGTCGGTCGGGCGCATGGAAATTACTATGCTTAGACCGTATGACTTGCATAATATTTGTCTTCTTGTGAGAATGTTGGCTTCGTGTATTGGAGTATGCATGTTCGATTCCCTTTTATAACAATTTTGCTGATCTTACAGTTTTTTTTATTCGTTTTAAAAGCTAAGTCACTTGGGGGACTATGTTGATCTATATATTCTTATCTAGATAAATTATAATATAATTATCTATTATAGTATATCTTGGCCAAATCTAAAGTAGTATTTGTAAGATATAATATATTAATAATACATATAATTTCAATTGACCTCTCTACTAAATTACGATAATTCTTATCTTGTCATATAATATCGACAAAAACGTTAGTTTAAAAAAAATTGCAATAATGGAAAGCATTCATAAAGATCTAAAAGACATGAAATAACATGATACATTTTCGGATTAGCCGTTTGAAGCCGATTCGATGCTAGTACGAGTATAATTGAATACTTACGTAGATATAAAAGTTGAAGTCATAAAACCAGAAATAACATTCTGCAACAGATATGTTATCGACATAAGCAAAAAGTTGATATTAAAAACATCCTAAAAAAAGTCCTAATAACTAATACCTAAATGAAAATAATAGAACATTAAACTTTTGTTGCAATAAAAAGCTCTATTCATTTCATTTGAAAATAAATCAAGCAAAAATATATATAATTGGAATCTTTTGATATTACCCTCAGAGCTGTATAAAAATATAATTTTCATAAAAAAACATTTAAAATCCAAATTAAAATTTACCATATATTAAAAAGTGTTTTGTTCCATAATTGAAAATAGATTTATCACTAGCAACTCACCCTCGTTCCGTTTGGGTTCGTTCCAAGTTACGTTTTTAGTATAGATTTCTCAGAAATTAGATATTTTCCTGCATTAAAAAGTATCCTATATGTTGACCCGGATAACCAGCTAACATCATACCAAATCATAATAAAAACTGTGCAGTAGTTTTCTCGTGATGCGTTCCCATACAGACAGAAAGACAATAGTTATTTAAGCTTTCAATCGACCTCTGTATCGATAATAATGATTATTTCAATAAGATTTTCCAAAAAATGTTTAATATACAGATACGACTCACAATTTTATTATATGTATAGATTAACACTTAATGTATATGGAAACATAGCGAATAAAGGTTTTTAATCTTTCTGAAAAGTATGAAATGAATCCATTTCAATATTAATAAACACTTGGTGGAATATTTGACTGTGACCTAAATACAATATCCATTGTGATACCTTGAAAAATTGCAATTTCTTTTAATATATTTTAAGCAAAATATTTTTCTTCTCTGATAAGTATGAATAAAAAGATAATGTGGATAGTGAGATTAATGTAAAATATGAGTTAGGGAGTACGAAAAACTTTTTAAGATCAAATGTTAATAATTTAAGAAGATCAGGACAAAAATCTGAGGATAGCGAAAGACATATGTATGTACTAGCAAAATCCGCCGCTTCGCCAGCGTTCAATCTACAAAAAAAACTCTTTTCCTTTCTGTTATATAGCGACTCATGTGCTGAAAAATACTAAAATTGCGATTAAAAAATGGAGGGTGGCAGTAGGAGGGTGAAAAATACTTGGGCTGGGCATGGGCCTTCAATACGAGGGCGATCAGGCCATAATCCACCACGCTGGCCAAGTGCGGGGTGGACTCCACATGTCTTTCAAAAACTGCTAGGTTCTCTCAAACATCCAGGTTTCTCATAATACTTTGTTAGATTTACGCGAATATTTGACATTTTAAATAAAACTTTCTTTTCGGATTTTGTCGCGGATTTATTTTTATATTTGGTTCCCGACGTTTCGAATGCTTTACAGCAATCATTGTCACGGGAGAGACTAAGGTTATAGACGTCTCAAACACATACTTGTTACAGACAGTGCCTTCCCACTATTTTATAAAAAAAAATTTAAAATTCAAAAAAGTAGCAATAAAGTACCTTACCATATTTGTTGATTCTTATTTTTAAACATTTTTTTAAATAAATATTATAATTAAATATAGCAATATTATTTATTTAATTATTGCTCTTATTATTATAAATATTACAAGTTTTAAAAACTTTATTAATTACTAATATTATTTAGTGTTGCTATTATCAAAAAATATTTATAGCATATCTAATCCCTATACTAAAAATCCTTCTACAATTTCCATTCATTTGGCCCCAACATAATTTCTATTTAGGGTTGTACTGTAAGAGAAAGCTTCGTCGTAAATTCCTACCAAGCGCTAAAGAAGCGTATATTTAGAATACACCTCTGCCTGTGAGATTAAGACGAAACCAGGCTTTATATAAGCACTAGATTTTACCTACGAACAAATCTTTTTTATTCTAATTTTTTTTTTGCTTACAGTATTAAAAATTATTTAATTTGTCTGCACATACACAGTACTATAACATAGCCATAAAATATTCTAGAACATATACAATTTATAATATTTTATTATAGCAAAGGCAAAAAAAAAACAGTCCAGTACCTTTTTCTCCTCTGTTTGTCAACCAATTTTCTTCTTTTTTTTGTTTAGTAGCTAAGCTTTAGTGTCATCAATATTTTTTTGGTATAGATAGGTGTTACGGAACTCGAATCTTCGCATCAGCTCTGCCATAAAACCTCACGCGGCGACGACGACAAGACAAGATCAGGCGCAAGTGCAAGCGCAGCAGCCACCTACATTTCATCAATGCCAATGTCACAACTTCCTACGATAATGTAGTATAAAAGGCATTACTTGGCTGAATCTTTACTAATTTGATCTAACATCGATCGACAGTCATTTTAGTAGTAAGAACTTCTAGTTAATAAATTAATTATAATTTAATTTACATTTCTTAGCATCCCCTGACTGTCTCCAAACATAATTTAGGTAAAAACAAACATTTTTAGTGTTATTATTTATAAGTTTTTAATAATGATTACAGTCAAATTTCGGCTACTGGCTGTACATTAGTGCATTTAAATAAGTTATATTCTAAAAGAATTAGATTTTAGTAGCTATTATTTCTCTGTCACCCAGAAGAAATCATATTCCATCGAAGTAAACCCACAAATATAATAAAAATATTTTCTGAAGTGCAAATAGCACATTTCTTCAGGTAGGTTGACCGAATACCAGGACCCTCCCAGGAATATTTCAGCCATTTTTTCAAATTCATCATTCTTTTACGAATGCCTCTCTGAGCCATTAATCTTTTTATTTTGCTCTTGTTTTATAGATGCGTATTGGCACCCTTTAAATGTTTATTTATCTACATAAATGAAAAAGGCAATTTAAAAAAAATATGTTTCTTTGTATGATGGTCCTCTAAGTGTAATACTTTACTAACCTAAGCTAATCAACCGATTGTGATTAAACTTTGGTGAGTTCAAGAGTGAGAGTTAAAACGAAGCATTAATAAGTCGCTAGTTCTAAATATACATAAACATAACGTTTTTGTATATTTACTTACATAAAAACTAATATTTATTTAAAATATTGGTCTAAACTTAACACATAGATATTGTTCTCTTGCCAATATAATCTTAAGCGGCAACGGTTCATCTTATTTAATCAATGCTTTAATTCTAAAAGATAAAATATTTATCGTAAAGCAAAGCCATGGGACATAAGCTAGTGTAATATGATAAAATTCCTTAAAATTTATGTAATCCAGAGCGCAGTCACAGCTCGCGTTAGACGCCTAGATAAGTAAAGCTATGCTTAGAAAGACGAAGAGCTTTCATTCTCTGTTAACTCACTGGTAAACGTCTTGCATGAAATACTAGAGCTATACGTATATGTAGAGCTTTTATGTGAAGCTTTTTCGGAGTTTCTTACTCCATAGAATACGATCACCAGTTTTTTCTAACAGTGATAAGAAAAATTGATAAGATTTTTTCTTAGTGTTATATTATTTAGTTCTTCTACATGAGTAAATAAACAAGAATATAATATTTAAAATAAGTAAATCTCGTGATAAACTTTTATATCAAACAAGCATTGCCCGCGGGTCCGCCCGCGTTCAGATGACCTAAAACCAATTTCTTAGATTACACATATTAGACCAAAGTTATGCTTGCGCAATCTCTTCTACTAACCATACTTGACTACGCCGATGTATGCTATTTGGATGTGACGGAGGAGCTTGTGAATAAATTAGAGCGTCTTCAAAATCTCGCCATACGCTTTATCTATAGTCTGCGCAAGTACGATCATGTTTCCGACTTTCATGCTCGTCTTAAATGGCTCCCTATCTGCCTTCGCCGTGATATGCATATTCTTTCATTTCTGTTCTCAATATCCTTCATAACCTCAATTTTCCCTCTTACCTTGGTTCGAGGTTTAACTTTCTTCCCACTTCAACACGCTCTAGGCAGCCCTGCATCACATCGATGCTTGACATACCGAGAAGCAACACCAAGTTTTTCCAAAACTTATTCTCGGTACACGCTGCAGTGTTATGGAACAGACTTCCCAAAGTCCTACAGGAGAGCTCTTCTAATGATGCATTCAAAGTCAATTTAAAGAAGCATTTTCTAGCTCATAATTGAAAAATATATATCTTTCTGTTTCGTAATAATATAAGTATGTTTATGTATGTATGTATATGTATGTATGTATATACTCGTAGTTTTGGTATTTATTTATTCTCTCTAATGTTTATGTATTGTTTATAAGTAATATTTGTATTTATGTATTTATGCTTATATATTATATATGGAAATATAGTGTGTACATATATTTGTATGTTTATATATTGTATTCATTTTGTTTTACATATTATGCTTATTCTTATTTATTTTCCTATCGTTTCTCTGCACTTTCTCTTTCTGTCCCGCTACTTAACACTATTTCCCACATACATGGGTTGACTGGAAGAGATCTCTTATAGAGATAAGTCTACCTTTGTCCACATCATTTTCTATGTATTTTTTTTATTACTTGATTAGTGCACTAAAGAATATAATAATATTAGTATAATACTCTTACATAGCAGTTTCTGTATTTTTCTCAGAAATGAGATATTTTCCCGCGTTGAAAAGTATCCTATATGTTGACCCGGATAACCAGCTATCACCATACTAAATTTCATCAAAATCCCTCCAGCGATGTTTGTGTGATGCGGTGACATACAGACAAAAATTCTAAAAACTATAGATTCAGCCTCTGTATCGATAATAATGTCTATTTCAATAAGATTTTCCAAAAAATATTTTATGTACAGATTAAGACTTTGTTTATATCTAGGTATTCTACTCACATGTACTTACCATTTAAATAGTAATTTCCTAACATTATAAATTAAAATTAGTGAAATTGTACAGGCAATAACAACCTTCAGTTGTTAATATTGTGATTTTATATAATTTTCTTTGCTTTAAATAACTTTAATCATGTAACTATCCTATATTAGTATTATATAGTTTAACTTAATCATAGAGTATGCATATGGGAAGAAGCGGCCCATTCCCAACACAAGTATCCTCGGATTACTTACTGGGAAGACTCGAACACAAAATGTAAAGATGATTAAGAAATAAAAACTATTTTTATTTTTATTATTTATTTATTTATTTATTAGGCTTAGTTATAATTTTATTATATGTATAGATAAATTGTGTGATGTAATAAATAAATTTGTTTGATTTAATTTAAAATTTATTTTCTTCTTTTTAGATTTGTTTTTAAAAATGTTTTTCTTTTCTTACTATTAATTTATTATTATTTATGTATAATTTTTTTGTGTTTATCAGTCGGATTCACATTTTTCAAATAGATAAACAATTTGTTATATTTTATTACACATTTTTTTTTTATTAACTAATTATTATACTGAATTTTTTTTTGAAAGTTTCTTCGGATCCAATCATGACAAGTGTGCAAGATTAGTATTAGTCATTCGACAGAATGCTTTATGTACGGAACTTAAAAGCATTAGGTAGTCAGTGCAAATATAATAAATGCGAAATTTTATGTATGTTTGTTACTTTTTCACGCTAAAACGGCTGAACAGATTTTGATAAAATTTAGTATACAGAGAGACTATAACCTGGAAAAAACATATGCTGCGAAAAAGCTACTAAGGATGCACTCAAGTAAGTTAATTTATAATTTACATTCTAATAATATTAACATCCTTTTTTTCAAAGGGCATGTGAAAAAAAGCCGCAGTGACTCTCTACACGGACTACGATCAAATATTCTGAACATTATCAGTCGCCCTCCCTCGTAGCATCTCTTGAATTAGTTATTTTTCCCGTGGGAACTTACCAGACGTATATATAATTAATTCTATGTTAGTATTCTACAACCTTATAAAACCAGTTTTTGCCTGCATTTCCGCTTGCTTGAAGTACATTGATAAATAGCCTCTGTGAAAAGTAATTTTAAAAAAATTATACCGACTTCAATAAAAATATTTTAAAGTAAAAAATAACTGAATGGGGGTTTTCATTTAGAATAGATAACCAATCTTAGACATTCTCGAACTCGGTGCCAACCGACAATGCTTTAAGATATGAATATCTAATAGGTAAATATGGTTTTGTATGAACTCTAATAATAGTTAAAATATTAAACATCAATTTATAATGTAGTTATGATGTATTGTAGATATAATTTTTTTTGTTGGGACATTAACACACAGTGCCATCTAGTTTGATGGTAAGCTACGAGGCTTGTGTTATGGATACCAGATAGTTGATACACTACACATATATAACTTTAAATACATACATATAAATATAAAAAACGTCAAAACAAAATTTATTGTGCAATCAAAATTTATTTTAAAATATATCCAAAAATAACATTAAAAATTCAAGTAATAGTATAAAAAATGTTTTAAAAGACAAAAAAAATCGAAAGTGCATACTATAAGACTTCCGTGAATCCTGACAAAGAGAGAAAATAGCATTCCCAAGGAGGGTTGACGTCAGGCAGGCGTGAGGCGGCCGGTCGTAAAACTTTTGCCAAATCCTATCAGCAGTACAGAAGATGTACTGCGCCGACCCCAAATGATTGGGAAATGGGCAGGGAGAAGAAGATATTATTGATATAAACACCCATGACTGGAGTACAAACATTCGTGCTCATCACATAAACGAATGCCTCCAGCGGGACTCGAACACGCGACCGCTGGCACAGCAAGTAAGGTCACCACACCACACCAACTCAGCCAAACGTGTCGTCATCATTATTCAAACGAATATATGTATGTATATAATATAAGTTTTTTAATTTGTAAATATATTCGAATATCATATGAGAATATTTTGCAGTTCCAATAATATTACACACATATGTGTCGAATTGATAACATCCTTTTTTGAAGTCGGTTAAAAATGAAATATCATTTTCATGGCGAACTTCACTTTTGAGCTTTGCAAAGTTAAGCCAATATAGTGAATAAGTAACAAAAATACTCACTTTCAATTACTAACTGACTCACTTAAAAAAACGTATAAATAATAATAGAATGTCATAAATTGAAAAGCTTCTTATATTAATGCAAGCTTTCTTACAATAAGCTTACTGTCTTCTCAACTTTGTGTCAACTTTAGAGTTAGTTATAGAAGCGATATTAGAAGCATTTTTCCGCAAGATAAAGGCCAGGTTATATCATTATCAGTTTGTAGGGAAAAGTGTAAAAGAAAAGAAACTTTTTTTCTCTTTAATACTTATTCTTATCCACAGCGTAGATTATACAAATGTTGTTTAAAAAGATAAAAAATACGTTGTTTACTAAGTTATAATTATGCATTATAATTAATTTGAAATGTCAAATAATTGCGAAAATCTAAGAAAGTATTAAGTATAAGATTGTACATAATATTATATACAGTTTTATATTTATTATAAAAGGTTCGTCCGTTCAGGTTTCCTCACGATGTTTTCCTTCGCCGTAAGACAAGTGGTAATCATGTTGGAAATGATTCGCATATGAAAATATCAGAGGTGCGAGACCCGGGATTTGAACCCGCTTCACTCGGTTTTCCAAGCGAGCGCGTTACCACTGGCCAAATTTAATTATATTAATAGTTAAAAAATAAACGAATTCTTTGTTAGAGCTGCAGGTATTCACTAAAGGAAGTTTTCGAAAATAGCTTGGAGTAGAACAAACTGTAAATGGGTGGGAGAAATTTAAAGGATGCCTTTGTGATATTGTAGGGATGGAGAGAATTTTTGAATGTTCAAAATAAGTGTTCTTTATAAATAATGGAAAATAAGAAATAATCAGTTGATATCTTATAATAAGAGTATTAAATAAGCAGTTCTTGTATATATGTACAAACATACATATATTATTTTTTTAATTTTATTTCGTGTATCTCGGAAATGGCTCTAGTGATTTGGATTAAATTTTGTATTTAGGTAAGGTTTTGCTTTTTAGGTTTATCTGCATAGGTATACGGCATTCTGAAAAATCGCAATTTTTATATTTGTTCCGAAAAAACACGATCTTTAAAAAATATTGAAGAAAATTTTCCAGGGACTTAACATCTAAAAATACCAAGCCCTGACCCTGACTCTACATGCTTTTGAACAACAAGGACTTTATAAAAAGAAAAATGTTTGTGACTTTCCATTAACATTATTTATTATAAAATTTTGGCTTCTCAGTTACAACGTTTAGACTTAGTGTATCTGATTTACCTACATAAATATATAATGGAAAAAAAACAAAACATCATAATATACTATAATATGTTTTATAAGTAATATATAAAATAAAAATATAAAAATTATATATTTTTTTTGCATTCCAATGCCCCACTAAAATTTTCTTTAAGGGTTGACTAGAAGAGATCTGTTTTAGGGATAATCCCATAGCAAATTTATTTTTTGTAAATTAATCCCTATATTTTTAGCGCAATGAACGCTTACTTATTAACACCTCCAGGTAAATTTCTAAGAAATTAAATAAAATTCTAAGAAATCTATTGTTAACTGACACACCGGCGTATCTGCGGTCGTGGAGTGATTAGCAAAAACTAAGTATTATTTTCAAAAAACATTAGTATTTTATAAACGTTTATTTACCACCAACAGTGTGTATGCGGTTGACATTTCAGATGTACACGTATACGATTTTGACGGCGCGGGCGTACAAATTGTGAAAACGAATGCAAAGTACACAAATCGATATAAGCCCACATATAGTCAAATTAGATTTTGTCTGTTAAGATAGTTTTAATTTATTACAATATGTCGTCATATATTTTGAATTATTACGGTGAAAGAAAATATCGCGAGGGAATGTGCATATCTGAGAGAACATTGGAAGTTTTCGCAAGATATATGAATTCCACCACTTCGCACTAGACCAGCGTGGTGAATTATAGCGTGAACCCTCTCGAATTGAGGCCCACGCCCAGCAGTGAGACGTTAAAAACGGCTGGATAGCCATTAAAAAAGAAAAGGAAAAAGAAAGGGCTGAATATGTATTTTAAACTAGCACAGCACTAGGTACGTTTTAAATGGATATAAATAGTTATTAGCCAGCGTTAGCCATATAAATTTTAAGTTTTCTTTTCGTTAATTTTTCATTTTTTCTCTTTATTACAACCTTCCGAAACCTTAAGGAGCATACATAAAAAATTAGCCGAATTGGTCCAGCCATTCTTGAGTTGCGCTTACCAACATTCATTTTTATTTATATAGACAGGGTAATTTTTATTTACTGAAAATCTTTTGGGAATATACTATTTACATCATAACAAGAACATCTGTAACAAGAAAAAATTATATTTCTTAAATTTTTATTTTCATACAAAAATAAAAATATTTTTTTGCACCTTCTAAACTTTAAAGTTCTAGCATCTGGCCAAGTTTAAATGAGTAAGCGCGGCTTCCTACACCCCTCCACCCCTCCCCCTCCACCGGACACGCACTTTCTTTTGCTAATGCTGGACTATTACCGTTGAGAAGGTGCAATAAAAATATTTTTATTTTTGTTAAACTTAGGATTTTTTTCTTACGGATGTTGTTGTTATGTTGTAAATAGTGTAATCCCAAAAAGGTTTTCAGTAAATTAAAAATGACCCATATAACTAATGCACTTAAATGACTACCTGAATGTTAGTAACCTTTTCTACAAAAACCAAAGTCCATTAACAATTGCACAGTGAACACTAAATGTTTATATTATTACGTAAAAAGTGTTGTTTAAACAGCTTTAATAGACTGGTAGTAAATATACAATATAATAATATGTATGTAGACAATGAGTCATTTTGAATAAAAATATTTTTGATCTTCTCGCGGCTTTATTATGTTTTTTTATTCCCAAAACAAAAAAATTATAACATAAAGTACATTTTTGCAAAATGAAAACAAAGCAACATATTATGTACTTTTATATCTAGTAAAAAAAATAACTATTTAAATAAAACAAAGTCGGGTTAGATACACCATTTATACTCGTTACTCTAGAATGGCTGGGCCGATTTTTATGATCTATGATTTATCTCCGCCCCGAATAGCAAAATAAATATTAAAACATCGGAAAAATTCATGAAAATATAATAAAAATTTTCATGTCTAACGCTGGCTATTAACTATACCTAGGGACACACCCGAGCGAAGCGAGGGTGAGCCGCTAGTATCATCATAAAAACATAAGCACGAGTTCTTTTCGTTATATTTGAACGTTGAAAGAAGGGAAAAAAATCATAAAGATTTAAATAATAATATAATATTATAATGTCCTCCTGACCTATTCCTGCCAAACTCATTGAGACTAGCCAACTGCGCAGGAGATATTATAGTGCACAAGTGTACGCGCAGACACAAGTGCACTCTCTATTCCTGTCACTCTCATACTCCGGTGGGACGACTGCTTGACACGACCAGTGAGAGTTAAGGCGCAGGACCAACGGCTTTACGTGCTCTCCGAGGCACGGTGGTAAAACACCGCCAACTTTCCAACTCCGGGCTGTTACTGAGGTTTACTATACAGAAAGACTCAATAATTATACTTGGCCCGACACGGGACTCGAACCTAGGACGTAAGGGTGTGCAGCCGTACATGCTAGCCACTACACCACTGAGTTAAATAAAATAATAATATAAATAACGTATAAAACTGATGTTTCATTAAAAAGAAATTAAAATTCTAGTCAGTTGCATGATGCGGAACCGACGCGGCCTAGATATCCTGTACACATATAATAAAACTGGCTAAGCTTTTACTCGTGTGAGATTAATAACAATGTGCCTATGTTTATGGATAAAAAGGATTAACTTATCATACTAGTGATCCGCCCTGACTTCACTCAGATATAAAGTGAAATACGAATTGACATTCAGATATCTTTTCAGACTTACTTGTTTAAAGGTCTGACCGAGTTGATATCTCTTGCACGGTTAGTATTCATCTATATATATAATAAAATTGTAACCAAGTCGAATCTGTACATTAAATATTTTTTGGAAAATCTTATTGAAATAGACATTATTATCGATACAGAGTCCGAATTTATAAATTTTAAAATTTTTGTCTGTCTGTCTGTGTGTTTGTCTGTCTGTTACCGCATCACGAGAAAACCACTGGACAGATTTTGATGAAATTTGGTATGATGATAGCTAGTTATCCGGGTCAACATATAGGATACTTTTTACCGCATGAAAATATCTCATTTCTGAGAAAAAATACAAAAACTGCAATGAAAGAGTATACTAATATTAGTACATATGTAAAACATAAGAATTTGGTTTTTGGTCATCTGAACGCGGGCGGAGCTGAGGGCAATGCTAGTTGTTAAATAAACTTGAATGTCAATAGTATAATATTTTAAGAAGTATATTCCAAACTTACATGCTTACATGCTTTTGTTAGGGAACACTATGGAAAAATAGGTAAATGTAAAGTATAGGACATAGATAAAATGCAGTTTGTAGAGCGATATTTCACTATTACTAGGTTGTTTATGTAAGGCGGAGGTTTAACGTAGTTTATTATTGTTGAGTTACTCGACTCTACGTCGTGATACAGTAGTACATGAGTTAAGTGCCAAACTTTCATATTTATACTGTAACAAAATATTAGCTCTATTTTAGCGATGCTCGCTTATGAAAATTTAGCAAAGAAAATGTGAAGTTGCAAAGTTATTGGAGGTGTGAACGTTTTAAAATGAGAATATTTTATGGTCTCATTAACTATTATATAAGTTTACTATATCTATTGACCAACTTAAAAAAAACGTAAACCATTAATTTAATTCATTTAGGTTACATCTGTTTGTTATCATGGTTGTATTGTTTTGTTTGTACCGAATAGGCTCCGAAACTATTAAACCGATTTAGATGAAATTTGGTAAAAAGATAGTTTGAAACCCTGGAAAGGATATAGGTTAGTTTTATCCCGGAAATCATCTCTCAAGAGGTTGAAAATGGGGATTAAATTTTGTATGGCGAAGCAACTTAGGAACGAACCTGAGCGAAGTGAGTGTGAGCCGCTAGTTATTAGTAAAATACTTTAAATATATGATGTTTTTTATCCCCTCAGGCCAAACATTGTAGAAGAAATATTAGTCAATAAATCGATAGAATTTTAATAAGAAACTCTCCATCTTACAAACCACCACAGTTGTTTTATTTAAATGTTTACATAGCTGCTGCCTTCCCCTATGCTTTGACTTTAGCTCATACAAATTTTATTATGCATGAGTAGACGCTTGCATTTTATTACACAGTTGGAGACATAGGTTAAGAAAAATAGGCTCGTAACAAAATATTATTACAAAATAATATCGAAATACCATTAAAATCGTTAGTGAGAAAATATGTACGTAAAATTTAATACTTTCTTATCTATACATTTAGAATTTTTGTCCGTCTTATCTCTGAGAAATGTATGTATATATATATATATATATATATATACTAAGTAATTCACGAATAAGTTTAGTCTCGCTTAGTGGTCGAAAGTCGGTAATTATAATATATTACAAAAACTGTTTCCAAATGATACTTTCTTAGATTTTAAAATTAAAAAGCCATACATGCATACATACACCTAAACCACTAAATTCTCTTTGATAGTCCACAAATATTAGCAAAAGAGAACCGTTATCGCCATACAACGCCTTTTAGACGTCTATAACCTTGATTGCTGTAAAGCATTCGAAACGTCGCGAACCAAAAATCAAAATAAATCCGCGAAATAATCCGAAAAGATAGTTGTATTTAAAATGTTTCCAAATGTTATATTGATAACACCAAAGCTTTTCATTTGCTGAACCAAAGAAAAAGTCGTTTGATAAAGAGAGGTGGAAAAGTTTCTAAGCAGTTTTGTCTATTTATATGTAGATATAACACATGATTTTGCTTTAATTTAAATTTAATCCACGCTTATTTAGTATGACGCACGTTTTTCATGAACTTACGTGTGGAAATGGAATATTCAAGGATTTTTTCTTAATTAAAAATATTTTATATTAGAAAGTGTCAAAAAAATAGAGCACAAAAAGACGTCAGAATAATAAACATGATCAATTTCATAAAATTTTCACATATTTTGAAAAGTGTAGCGCACTCAGTCAAAAGCTCAACGCGAACTTTCTAGACAACTAAAATATGTGTGGAGTTGAAATAATTTTCATTGCCTCAGCTGTTCTATAGTTTCTAGACTAAAACTAAATGATGACTAATGAAATAAAAAAAAACTAGTGATGCACCCTCGCTTTGCTCACCTTTAAAGGTTCGAATAAAGTAGAATTAGTTGCTATGATAATGCTATGATAATTTTACAATTGTAACTGTCTCGGTCTAGTGGCTACCATGTAAGTTGTAGGCTATAAATCCAGAGATCCTAGGTTCTACTAATTCATATTTATATAAATCTTTCTAGTAATTTTAATTAATTTCTAGAAATTATTTTGTTCTTCTCTCACTCACGGTAATTTAAAACTGTCTTATCGTTGATTGCCATGCATTTTCAACTGTCTTGGAAGATTCCAAGTCTCTATTCTTAAGTATAGTTTAAACTTGTCGTTTCGGTATAAAGACATTATACACTACCAACTATCCAACATTATCATCTAGATTTCACAGACTTAATTGAGTTACAAATCGATGCGACAGTTATTAGAAGTAAGTTATAATCGATTTAGAAAATCAGTCACATAATTACATGTGAAATTAATAAAATCTTTTAAAATTGATGATTCAAAAGTATTATAAAACTATTTTTTATTATGTTTATACATGTTAATTTAATTACTTAGACTTATAAAAGTCTAAGTAATTAAATAAACTTAATTTTTATTTCATTTAACTAAAACAATTAATGACGTCAAAACATTTTTGGGCATATTTATCATCTTAATACGGATATTACCACCCTTTAATATTTTATAAAGAAATAAATATGTTGGGAAATGTCCCATGTATAATGATACACAGTACTATCTAGTTCCATGGTAAGCTACGAGGCTTGTGTTATGGATACCAGATAGTTGATACACTACATATATATACCTAACTCGAAATACATACATATCATAAATATAAACACCTATGATTGGTTTACAAACATTCCTGCTCATCACACAAATGAATGCCCCCAGCGGGACTCGAAACCGCGACCACTAGCACAGCAAGTAGGGTCACTACAAACTGAGTCAAACGTGTTTTATGAATATTATAAAGAAACAAAAATAGTAAGCAGCATTCTTTTAAAAAAATAAAAACCGACTTCAAACAAAAGCACTAAAAAGTAAAAAATAACTGATTGGTAGTTTTCATTTACTATACATACCTAATCAAATATTTTCGAAGTCGGTGTGCTTTGCTTTGTATGGGCTGGCACCGATTTCGAAAATATTTGATTAGGTATGTATTTAATAGGTAGGCTTTAATTACTTAGCCAAAGCACACCGACTTCGAAAATATTTGATTAGGTGTGTATAGTAAATGAAAACTACCAATCAGTTATTTTTTACTTTTTAGTGCTTTTGTTCGAAGTCGGTTTTTATTTTTTTTGTTAAAAAGTTTTTATTTTTCCCTTTTTAGTGTAGACAGTAGTAGCAAAGTAAGGATTCTAACGTGTTAGGCTTGTCAAATCAAACAAAATAAGCACAAACTCAAAGTATCTACTATTAGCCGTTGAAGAGTTCCACCTATCCACCTTCTGGCCTTGCCATCAGATCAGGTCAACAACACCGAACCACTGTACTATCAACGGAAATAGAAATACTTGCAAAGTTTCAAGTCAATATGACAATTAGAAGTAGGTTAAATTCATCATTAGTTGTTTTTCCACCCTTAGGGGTGGTATTTTTTTTTTTGAAATTTAAATGGGACCAATCTGGAAGTATACCCTTTCAAACAAAACAAAAATTGTCCAAATCGGTTAATAAATGACGGAGTTCTGAGGTAACAAACATAAAAAAAAAACATACAGTCGAATTGAGAACCTCCTCCTTTTTGAAGTCGGTTGAAAAAAGTAATATAAGTTGTAAGTTGATTTAAATCCAATCTAACAACAATTCACATTCTTGTCAAATTCAACCAAAAACATTTGGTCGACATTTAAGTAATTCGAGCTATGGTCGAGTCAGACTCACACACAGAGGGTTCTGTAGTTAAATATAATATTAAGTTAAATATTTACTAAGTTAGAAATAAACACTGTAATTCGTTCTTATTGACGTCCACGAGATCTTGAGAGCCAAAAAATAAAACGTTTTATCATTTTTGGCATAACCAAAAATCCTACTAATATTATAAATGCGAAAATATAATATGAGCATGTATAGATGTATGGATGTATGTTACTCTTTCATGCAAAAACTACTGATTGGATTTTAATAATACTCATACATCAGAATAACACATAGACTAATTTTATCCCGGAAAAATGTACGATTCCCGTGGGATAGATTTCTTTTTTTTTTGTTTCTCCAGAGGCGAATCCGAGCGAAGCGAGGGTAAGCCGCTATTATATAATATTTTTAAATTAATAAATTACTTATTTAATACGGGTATTTTTTATTAAGTTTACATTATGGTTAATTTGAATGCATAATTTGTTTTATTTTATTTTATTTTTGTTATCTCTGTGGCCTTTTGTAATGTAAGCAACTACAAAATCAAAAAGATTAAAGTAAATGACATATGTCATGTAGACAGGATATATCATTTTCCATAATCTTTTAGTTTTCTATTAGCGATATAAAATGTAGAAATCACCTAGTTTAACGGTCTGGCTTTATAATAAGTACATATGTATAAGTAACCCATTATATTATAAAAACTTTTTAACAAAAAATAAAAACCGACTTCCAGGCACTAAAATGTGAAAAATAACTAAACGGAGGTTTTCATTTAGAAGAGATACCTAATCAGATATTTTCGAAGTCGGTGCTAGCCGACAATATTTTAAGATATGAGTCGGTGTGCTTTGGCTAAGTAATTAAAGCCTACCTATTAAATACATACCTAATCAAATATTTTCGAAATCGGTGCCAGCCCATACAAAGCAAAGCACACCGACTTCGAAAATATTTGATTAGGTATGTATAGTAAATGAAAACTACCAATCAGTTATTTTTTACTTTTTAGTGCTTTTGTTTGAAGTCGGTTTTTATTTTTTTGTTAAAAAGTTTTTATTTTTTTATGATATTACGTCATAATATATATTATAGATTGAGAAAAAGCTTGTAAGCTCTTTAGCGACAGAACTCTAAAACAAAAGAAAATATCTGTTTTCTAAGTAAATTATCCCAAAATTGGAAAAACAAGATAGGCATGAAAATAATTCCTATTGTCAGGGGAATGGAGTTATTGAGGGGATACAATCTTTTCGAGGTTACTTTCTGGCTGGCCTCTTTTTTATACCGTAATTCAATGTTTTTGGTTAAAAAATTATTTTTTATTTGCACAACTATTATAGAATTAATAATTTGTACAGAATTATATTATGTTACCAATTTTAATTTGAAAAAATCTATAAGTTACAACTTAGCGGGTATATGAAATAATAAAATTGTTTTTTTTTTAAACATATCATCAATTATCAAATTTTGACCCGAGTAATAACTTATAATATAAAATTATTTCAGCACTTTTTGCGTGAAATGCACACAGATATACAGACAAATAGACAAATATTAAAATAACTATTGTTTTGGGGTTCATATTCAGTGCACAACACGGAAAAATCACTGCTTTTAAAAAACATTTCATGTACAGATTTCGCTTAGTTTATTTTACTGTACGAATATGTATAAATTAGCACAAATGCCACAGTCATGATTTGTGGATAGTTTATAGTAGTTTTAATCATAACTACACCTATATTAAATTCAATTGTGAAAGCGGAACGACTATCACCTAAAATACAGGCTCTGGCTTAGTTTAGGAGATAGTAGTTTAACTTATTTTTTTGACACTTTTTGTACAACTTGCTTTACTTACTTTAACCCCTTATATTGCCACTTTATATATAGTACAATAAATAAATTATAAATTACAATAAATAAATTATTAAAACCTACAACTAAAACTTTATAACGCAATGTAGAATTAAGCTACAACCTTACTAAAAATGAGCTGTATTGTCTAAATTTCATTTATGATATCCTCAAAAAATATAAAAAATCGATAGAGGTTCGAAATATAGTAAAGTGCTCGTAAGTCCTCCGCCCTCCCGGCGACATTAAACAGATTTCCTCGCCATAAAATCTGTAATTTGAATTCCTTAAGACCGAGGGGCCTCACTATTACTCATATAAGGATGGGGCTGAAGACGGGTTTGAAAATTACGATGTTAAACTAGAATGGAAACTGTAATAATCTATGACTTTTAATAAGAAATGAATAATATTACTGGCTCTGGTTTTACTAAAATTATATAGAACTAGCGAGTTACCCTTACTTCGCTCGGGTGCATCCCTATGTACGTTTTAAATTGTATCAATAAATAGCGAGTATGTTTTAGAAAAAACTTACGGTATTGCAGATTTTTGTATGTCGATCCCTTGCTTTGTTAATAACAAAAACATATCTATCCCAAGGGAACTGTACATTTTTCCGGGATAAAAAGTAATCTATGTGCCATTTCAGTCTATAATCTATCTCTGTGCCAAATTTCATTCAGATCCATTCAGCCGTTCTGGCATGATTGAGTAACAAATATCCAAAATTTCGCATTTATAATGGTAGTAAGATAAGATGAGCAAGTATATAAGTGTGTTTGTAACATCTTTATATCGTTACATCTTTACCTTGTTACTAATCAAAGAATTTAAGTTACTATCGGAATAAAGATAGCTTAAAAGCTCGGGTATATCCTGAAAATGAATTATTCTATAATTGTTAAAAAATAAATATATTATTTATAATATATTAAATTTGTAATTTTAAAACAAATTTTCTTTCTATTATTAAACGATAGTAGAATGACCTTTTATCTAAGCCTCCCGGAGAAAACAAATACGCTACATTCTGATAAAGCCGCATGCAATAATTAGTCAAGAATACGATTTAATTAAAGCAAAAATTGATGTTAGGACTTTAATTATTGAATCAACGAGAAAGCAGTAAAATTAGACAGACAGCTTGAAAGATAATTCATATAAAAAAATATACTTCCACCGGTAATTTAGCGATATTATAGATTCAAATCTTACACGAGTTAGCTATTTATACTACTTACTGCTTTATTTCCTTTACTTTTATCGGAATAGATTAACAACAGCAAAAATTGACACTAAAACTTCAATTATTGCATCAACCAGAAAAACAGTAATGTCAGACAGACAGCTTGAGGGACAATTTATAAAAAAATACCTCCACCGTATTGTAATGAAAGAATTTTTAATTCTGGCCCCTTATTTATTGCAGATACAAATTGCGGGGCTCCTGGAGCGTTACAAATTGAAGATCAAATGTCATTTAGTTTATATGGAAAAAACAATGTATTGCTATGTTTATATGTATTTTTTTTAGTTACTTAGGAACTACCTAGTTTGTTTAGTGGTTAGCATATATAGCAGATTCAGATGTCCTGAGTTCGAATCTCGGATGGGACAAGTATGGTTATTGGATTTTTCTAATAAAATGATTATCAATTGCTGCCCAGTTTGAATGTTGGCGGTGATTCACCTTAGTCTCGGAGAACATGTTGATGCTGCCGATGCTGCGTCTGATTTTTCTCTTACCAGACTTAAAAATGGCGTGGCATTTACGTTTGCGGACATATATTTTGTGCACTATTATTTCATCCACGGTTAGTTTTATTTAGACAGATCTTTTAAATAAAACTATCTTTTCGGATTATTTCGCGGATTTATTTGGATTTTAGGTTCCTAAATAGACCTCTTCGACAGATTTTTTTAAATGGCAGTTTAAAAATTGCCAATCTAAGATAATATCATAGAATATATAGATCATAGAATGGTTTTATGCGCAAGTTTTAAAAATTTCAATAATCGGCGATAACAACAATTCTTTAATGAAATTATATTTTTGGAACTAACAAAAGCAGTACTAATTAACAGTAATAGCTCTAATTATTGTATCATTTTTAAATACTTTGATTCATGCTTTTATAACCATTATAATATATATAATAAATCTGTATATCTATTCACTGCCACGTTGACGATGGGTGTTTCTGTTATTGTAAAAAATATATTTTTTTATGACATTATCATATTTTATACTAATAAATTTAATATATATTTTATACTAATTTTATAAAGGAAAAATAAATTTAAGCCACAAACTAGATGTGTCGACATATCCAACGCTCGGAACACACTTTTGAAGCTTTGAGAATTAATATTTTATAAAACGGAAACTTGAAATGAAAACTTATATAAGTTTTAAATTAAATTTGTGAATTTATAAAAAGTTTCAAAAACTGAGAAAAATGCACAGCTGCCTTATCTATGTATATATATACATACATATAAATATGCAAAGACAAAACAGCTCCGTAACTTGTTCGCCTCTGTTTGTCAATCGATTTTCTTTTTTTTTGCTTAGTCGCTATTTAAAAAAATACAGCTGAATTGAGAAACTCCTCCTTCTGAGGAAGTTGGTTGAAAATTTAAACCAGTTTTTTTATATAGATAGGTAAATTCTACTCATATGTGTTTTCCTTAAATTTTCAATAACGATTACGGTCGATTTTCGACTACTGGGCGAACAATAGTTATTATTATTTATTAATTTTCACTATTCCTTTTGAATTGTGTATAAAATAGTCTATCAGCAAAACTGCTTTTTGAGGTCATTGAATCTTGTTCAAGGAATTTTCCAAAAACTGACATTTTTAAAGTCTAGTTTCACTACATAGTATGAAACAAAGTCGCTTCTCGCTGTCTGTCTGTCCCTGTGTATGCTTAGATCTTTAAACCTAAGCAACAGATTTTGATGCGGTTTTTTTAACAGATAGAGTGATTTAAAAGGAAGGTTTATATGTAAAGAAAAGCCGAGAAATTCGAAGATTTGTATTTCATACTAACCGTTAAAACGTGCCTAGGGACGGACCCGAGCGGAGCGAGGGTGAGTCGCTAGTATTTAGTAGTACGCAGAGATAGTGTTCCATTCGGTTATTTAAACAAAAATAAAATTATTTCAACATTTTTATAATCAGAGTATAAAATAATCGACATTTAATATGAACTATGATTGATAATTAATATAATCTAGAACAAATTACTATACAATTATTATTTTTTTAGCTAAAAATTAGACCCATAGTACGTACTAGTATTTTTAGTTGAGCGAATACTGTTGAAAGCTCTTTTAAGCTTCAGTAGCCATTTTCTGGTTTTCCGCAAGCTTTTTGCCGTTCTCAAAGAACTTTAAATATATAAAAACTACGCAGTAAATAATTTTGACTTTCTTAAATCATAACTCTAGACAACTGGATTTACACCGTTTCGTAACTGCCATAAATTCACTGTCCAAATGTTTTCCAAACCGAATTAAACTTTTCCAAAGTAATAAATTAGTAAGATAAATGCAGTAGAAAAAGGAAATTAAAAAAATATAGTAACACACAATAATGATACACGTTTTTCATCTTTCAATAGTTTTAAAAGAAAATTTATTCTATAGATTATTTTCACATCAATAATATATACTACGAAAGAGTTCGGGAGAAATATATTTTTCATCCCACTATTATAATTAATACGTCAGAGAAAAACAAGCAATCTTAAGCCAGTTCGACGATGACCCCAGTAGTATACTTATATAATAGTAGTGACCCTACTTGCTGCGCCGCGGTCGCGGGTTTGAGTCCCGCTGGGGGCATTCATTTGTGTGATGAGCACGAATGCTAGTACTCCAGTCATGGGCGTTTATATTTATAATATGTATATATTTAAAGTTATATATGTGTAATGTATCAACTATCTGGTATCCATAAAACAAGTCTCGTAGTTTACCATGTAACTAGATGGTGTTGTGTGTTAATGTCCCATCATATTTATTATTATTAGCTCGATATCTGCATACCTTTTTGATAATTGTTATTTATTTCTTTAAAGTACTCTTAACTTCCAACTTCAAGGCCTTTAGCCGTACACGTAGACACTATACAATCGAAACAAATTTATATATAGTTAACTTAAACAAATAAAAACAAACATTAGAAATCATATTTTCTCAAAGTATCTTTAGCGAAACATTTTTGTATACATTCATACAATATCAAAGCATATTTAGCGATTTGTGGCAATTTAGCGATATTATAGATAGAAATCTTACACGAAATAGCTATTTATGTCACTTATCGCTTTATTTCATGTACTTTTATCGAACTGGATATCCGACAGGGCAGAACTCGGTTAAACTGATATCTTTAAAAATGTTAACAATTCTATTTTTCAAATTCAAAGGGTCAACAACGATTAACACACCGTAACCTTTTATCATTAACAAAGGTTATCAGCCCCTTAATACAAAGGAATTTCCACAAGGAAAAGTGCTTTGCGGAAGCTTCCAACAGAGGGTAAGAAAATACTATATTTTTGTAGCATTTAATTTATAAGCGTTAGCGTTTTTAGTTTATTTATTTATTCTGCATGCTAAGTTTAATTTATTTAAGTTGCTTAGTATTGAAATTAGTATATTTTTTGATTACGTTCATTATCTTCTCTGATACATATTATTTTATAAGGCAGATGTAAAAAAATAAAAAATAAAACTCTTTACATAGTATAAAATGAAGTCGCTTCTGCTGTCTGTTCGCTTAGATCTTTTAAACTACTCAACGGATTTTAATGCAATTTTCAGCAATAGATAGAGTGTTTCAATAGGAAGGTTTATATGTATAAAACATGCATATTTTGTGACAGAAAAGCCAAGAAATTCAAATTTATATTTCATAATAACCATCAAAACGTACGTCTTATGTAAACATAATATAACAAAATATGTAACAATCAGCTCAGTTAGATACCAATTATTACAACAAGATATAATCTTCTAAAAACTTTCAAAAGTTAGCGATACTAAAATGACTCATAAATTAAAATTAATGCCTTTTTATCTAACATACACTAGTTTATAAACAATTTGATATATCCATATTCCATATTAACTAATATGATATATGCGAAAGTAACTCTGTCTGTCTATCACCTTTTCATGCTTAATCCGCTGAACCGATTTAGATAAAATTTGTTATAAAGATAGTTTAGGACTCTGGAAATGACATATAATAATTTTTATCCTAGAAATCATCCCTTAAGGGGTTGAAAAGGGTGGAGGAAGTTTGTATGGGCAATCAATCATTTTTGAAGTAAGGATTATAAAACTCATCTTACCTATGGGTATATAGTCTGTCTATTCCATACTAATCGACACGTTTGGATCAGTTTGCAGTGACTCTACTTGCTGTGCCAACGGTCACGATTTTGAGACCCGCTGAGGGCATCCATTTTTGTGATGAGCACGAATGTCTGTACTCCAATCATGGGTGTTTATATTTTATAATATGTATGCATTTAAAGTTATATATGTGTAGAGTATCAACTATCTGGTATCCATAACACAAGCCTCGTAGCTTACTATGGAACTAGATGGTGCTGCCTGTTAATGTCCTTACATATTTATTTATTTAACCGCTAACAATAAATGAAAGTATAAAAAGTATAACTTACCCTCATACCTTGTGCCAAAAGTGGTAAAATTCATATCGTACCTCAATCTCGATCCAACACGAAACGCTTACACATAAATGCCTATTAATGCTTTTATTATCACGAAAAAACATTTAGTATGGACAATTACTACGTAATGTAATGACTTCGTTTTCCATGTTTTGACTTAATAATGTGATTTAACTTTGAATGAGCTATTAAAGTTTTCGAACACAATAGTAAGCTCGTGTAAACTAATTCATAATTGTGCAGCTACTTGTTAATTCACTACTGTCGATATTTTTTTCATAAAACATGTTTGGTTTTCTATCGTACCAATCGTTCTAATTATGATTTAAAACGGAATATTTACCATGTCTTGCTTCTGAGATGATGCTGAGATGAAGAAGTGTATGCATCATGCATACACTTACTTCTGAGAGTTGCCGACATTTCGGTCGGGACTGTTACAAGCGCCATTGTCACGGGAATACTCATACTTGGTAAATATCCCGTTTTAAATCATAATAATATTATCAGTGACCATGAAAATTTAGAGACTTTTGTTTTATTCATACCCAATACCGGAATTGAACTCGCATCCTATGACTATTTTAGCCTGAAAGGACAAATAAACACACTTTCATATTTAAAATATTAGCATAGATTTAAATGAAATGTCAAATTGCTATTATCGACAATTACGGTAGCACACCCTATTAATTAGACACGTCCTTAAGTGTCATATCAGCGAAAATTATTATAAATTTTAAGGCTTTATTACTCATACTAATATTATAAATATGAAGGTGTGTGTGAAGTTGTGTGAAGATAGTTGGAGGGCTGGAAAGTGACATAGGTTACTTTTTACCGCGGGAGATTATCTAATTCCCACGGGATAGCACGTTATAATACAACTCGAAAAAATATTTATGATCAGAATTGCGTGAAACTTGGTATTAATGCTCTTCAATACAATTAAATAAATACGTGTTTCAGCATTTTTCGAAATTCATTCCATAAAGGGGTAAAATAGCGGGTAAAAGTGTGTATGAAACCTACCTTTTTAGATTTCTTTTTGTAGTTTCAGCGCGAGCGAACCCGCTGGTTCTGTTAGTATTTATATAAAATTGTTGCTGTTAATCAGCATCTATTTCTATCGAGTCAGTTTCTACATGTCATAATTTCACATATGATATGTGAAGTCTATAGTAACTTACAATCGACCTGAATAGCTTGTTAAATCAATGCAGATAACTTACATAGTCTTCTTAACCAAGATATGTATAACACATCATACATCGGATCCCAATAATCTGTATAATCTGTGGTTATCCTTACTAAAGATAGAAAATTTGACTTTACCTCTATACAAATTATGTCAAATTCCAACTGCTACTAATAAATAAATGACATAAATAGATAAATCGATAAATATAATACAATTCTAACCGAGTCAGATCTGGACCTTAAATAAATATTTTTTGGAAAATCTTATTGAAATAGTCATTATTGTCGATACAGAGACCAAATCTAGTTTATAAATTTTTTGTGTCTGAGAAAGCATCACGAGCAAACCAATGAACAGGTTTTGATGAAATTTGGTATGATAATTAAGTATGATAATAGCTAGGTATCCCGGGTCAACATATGAGATACATTTTACTGCTGATACTTTTTTTCTCTAAAAATCTATATTAACCATTAAAACAAACCAAGGGACCAACCCGAGTGGAGCGGGGGTGAGTCGCTAGTAAATTAATTATATTTATCGACATATTATGAGAAGAACAACATTGCAACTCAGTATTAATATAATTTAAAAACAGAAAATTAGTTGTCAAATACATTTGAAACCCTTTGAAATTTTTCCTTGCAGGTGTTAATATAGTCGATGTTAGCGTGACATTTGGCCAATATATAAAAAGGTTAATGACTTATTAATGACAATTTTAACCTTAATTTATTATTTGAAATTGAACTATTATAATAATTCCATAGCACAAAAGTAATCTAATTTTAATGACTGTATGAAACACTAGCGACTCATTCTCGCTTCGGTCCGATACTTATCTGTTAGCTGTTACTCCAAAATTTCATATATAATTGTTCAGCCATTTCAGCGTAAAGAATTAACAAACATACACACATACAAGCTTTCGCATTTGTAATAGTATTACCATTCCAGAATTTTTTTATGGAAATTAAGGGTTTCTACCTCATAGTATCTCTGTCGATCTCTTTCTCTCTTTCTCTCTCTCCTCTCTCTCTCTTTATAGCCGGCTTAAAAATGGTAACATTCTAGCCACAACTTAGTGTATATTGATATAATATGATTAATTAGTAAGTGCCTTTTATTAAATATCGTAAACTTAAATAAAGAAGATGAAAAGATTAAACTAAATGTTTCAAAGAACATATACAATAATGCGCAATACAAACATTTACCATATTAAAAAAAATTACTGTCAGTCTTTGGATAAGGTGACACATAGTTCTATTAGAAAAAAAATATAGTGAGATAATAACATAATAGCTAAGTTTTATGTCACGTGATCAAGTTTTTTTATTTTGTATTAGCGATATCTATCGTAGAGAGCTAACTTATGTATTATCATAACATTATTGTTAATCACTTTATAGACTAAATAGAAACAATCTAAAGACTCACCTGCAGCTGGTGACAGTTTGGTGACGACACCCCATCGCGATTTCCACTGTAACAACAAAAAAACAATACAATATTAATATGATATCTTAGAATAATAAAAAAAAATGTATGATAATATGCTATTTATCAGTTCAACAATCAAATTCCAAAGATTTTTTACATCATTTGCGTTTGAGAGAGAAAAAACACCAACGTAATTATATGTAATTATACAAGAATTTAGATTTTTGTATAAAATAGAATAATATTTTATTTATTTATTAATCCTTTATTACACCAAGAATAAAAATACAATATAAATGAATATATAACTTAACAAGTATAATACTACATTACTGCAACCACCTTACATAGAAAACTATTTAAAGTAACAAAATATGAACAACTTGGTACAGGTTATAATTTTTTTTTTATATTGAATTGCTTTAACGCCAATTTTTCAATCGTCAGTTAAATTTTACTCGAGATATAACTAGTCCGTTCTCATTACAATTCATATGAATATTATAATTTCTTAGATTTACCCGAATATTTGACATTTTAAATAAAACTTTCTTTTCGGATTATTTCGCGGATTTATTTTGATATTTGGTTCCCGACGTTTCGTAAGCTTTACAGCAATCATGGTCACGGGAGTTGTTTAATCTGTGCACGGGAGAGACCACAGATTAAACAGAAGAGACTACGGTTATAGACGTCTCAAACACATACTTGTTACAGACAGTGCCTACCCACTATTTTTTTTTAACTGCCTCGGTGGTGTAGTGGCTAGATGTACGGCTGCACACTTGGAGGTCCTGGGTTCGAGTCCCGGGTCGGGCCAAGTTTAGTTATTGAGTCTTTCTGTATAGTAAGTCTCAGTAATAGCCCGCAGTTGGGAAGTTGGCGGTGTTTCACCCCCGTGCCTCGCGCACGTAAAGCTGTCGGTCCTGCGCCTTAACTCTCACTGGTCGTGTCGAGCAGTCGTCCCACTGGAGCATGAGAGTGACAGGAACAGAGAGTGCACGTTGTGTCTGCGCGTACACTTGTGCACTATAATATCTCCTGCGCAGTTGGCTAGTCTCAATGAGATTGGCCGCCGTGGCCGGAAACGGCTAGGAGAACATCACCCACTATTTTACAAAAATGATTTTGAAAATTCAAAAATAGCAATAAAGTACCTTAATCCTTTATCCGTTATCCGGGTTATCCGGGTCAACATATAAGATACCCTTTACCGCGGGAAAATATCTCATTTCTGAGAAAAAATACAAAAACTGCAATGTAAGAGTATACTAATATGTAAAATCTAAGAATTTGGTTTTTGGTCATCTGAATGCGAGCGGAGCCGCAGGCAATGCTAGTACCATATATTATACTAAGACAAAGGAGTAATTTTTAGCGTCATTTTTTTCAAAGGTGTAGATCATTTTTATATGTATATGTATCTACATATTATGAATGTTTAGTGATGTGATATTTTCATCAATTATTTATAAATTTTCATGATTATTGTTTTAATAAATACACTAACTTTTAAACTTATTTTGAAGTAAGTGTACATTTTTATTTAAACATAATTATTGTTGCAATTTTATTTGTTAGTCTTTCACTTACTGAGAACTTAAGCTAATTAAAAAAACTGTGATAGATATTGAACTAAGCTATCCAAATTTAACTATGGACAAAAACTAATAAAACAAATAATTAAACATAACTCGAGTTTAAGCGAAGTCTTTCGTAACATATCCCTAAAACTTAAAGTAGTTAAGTTTAAAGCAGGTTTAACACAATCTTATTTATTTGCCTCTTTTAATTGATCTTCACGGTTTTGTTTCATTCTAGGAGATTAAGTCTTGGAAGTGAGAAATTGGATGAGAACACTATATGAAGACGCATTCCACTAGAAGCGAAAATATCAAACGATTTTCGATTTTCGACGACACATTTGGCTGAGTTTGTACTACCCTACTTGCTGCGCCAGCAGCCGCGGGTTTGAGTCCCGCTGGGGACATTCGTTTGATGAGCACGAATGTTTGTACTCCAGTCATGGGTGTTTATATTTATAATATGTATGTATTTAAAGTTATATAGGTGTAGTGTATCAACTATCTGGTATCCATAATACAGGCTTCGTAGCTTACCATGGAACTAGATGGTGCTGTGTGTTAATGTCTCAACGTATTTATTTTATAGAGCTACTAACGACTTATCCTTACATTGCTCGGGTACCTAACAGCCTTTATGTTACTCTATAAATATCCTCTCTGATGTGTGTTCACATTGTCGTGGTGGCTCATTAGCGTCCGGCAATCCAGCCCGGGGTGAAGCCTAGAAAAAATCTGGGAGGCGGCTTACTTTGGTGGGCGGTGTACCATGTGGGTTGCTCCTGGTACTTCTCTGATAGCAGAGTGGACCTTGGAGCAACCCCATGGTTGTGGTGGTCTTTTCGGCTTGTTTCGTGTCGTGGTTGAGAGCGTATGGATTTGTCAACGTTAAAAAAAGATATACTTTATCTGTATACTAAATTTCATCAAAATTTGTTCAGTTTTAAATGTATAGGAGCAACAGACATAATGGCATACACACATACAAACTTTCATTTATATTATAATAGTATTACAACCAGTTTTCACTCATTTCTTCACAAAATTTCACTTTTATAACAATTAAGTGATGGAATTTTTTGCCTTTTGTAACGTAATAAAATTGTAATCGCTATGCATTTAAGCCCTATACAAAGTCATTTAAACATTTTGAAGAGGATTGTGAGGACGATTTAACTAAAGTATACTTAAATTATTTTATAAAGTTGACGTTTCCAGTACTGCGAATGAATTTTAAACTAGCGACTTATACTCACTTCGCCCGAGTGCGCCCCTAGGCACGCGGATTTTGTTCACAGTTTGATGGGATTTCATTTTTTTGACACACATTCTCAATCACATTATCTATACCGAGGCCGAATATATACTTTTTAGACTTTTTGTCTGTCTGTCTGTTACCGCATCATTAGAAAACAACTGGACAGATTTTGATATTTGGTATGATGATAGCTGGTTATCCGGGTCAACATATAGGATACTTTTTACTCAATAAAATATGGGGCATTTCACGTGAAGTGGACAGGAAAAAAAAAAGTGAGGTTCTGAAAATCGATCATATTCGGCCCATTTATACTTCTAATATGTATGAATGTGAACATAATTTTTTTTTGTATAATGTATATTTCACAAGTTATCGGTTTCTGAAGAATTGTCGTAATTGTAATATCAATTTTATGAAAGTAGTTTTTCGAATTTCACAAAATTACAATTAAATATTTAATATAGCAATACAGTTTGAAAAAATACTGTTCTTTTTTACAATAAAATGAAATTAAGAAAAAAAAAATTTTTTCATGTCCAAAACCGGAAGTAAACTTTTCAAACCTGAATTTCAGTCACTTCGACCAATTTTTTTTTCTTCTTTTTTTTAAAAAAATATAGCTTAAAGTATATTAAAAATACACAAGAAAATTCAAAATGGGATCTCTATTTGTTTAGGAGTTAGATTAATTAATGTACATACGCGTCGCAATGGGCGTGATATCTGGCGCTAGCTTAGATCGGTTGGTGTGCGCGAAACAACATGTCTTGTATAATTGCTGTCGTATAATAATTATAACATAATAAAACAACATTTTAACAACGTTAGAACTAGTTTATTTTGTAATTTTTAGAACTTTACAATGGGAATCTATGCTAGAACTGGTCCTTTTCACAAGAAGGCCACTGGTTGTTGTAATAAAGCTGTGAAACTTTTTGGTCCCCGGAATGGTGACTGTAGACGCAAACCGGGGTTGCAAAACAATTCTCTGGCGTTCTATATCGTCTTTAGAGCAGAAGTAAATAGCTGTTTGTTTTAAAGATGATTTTGCCCAATCGTATAATCGTATTGGTGTTACAATTGCTTTACTTGAAGGTAACTGTAGACTTGCACGCGCAGCTAAACGTTTAAGATTCCCTCCTAGACCATCACATGGCCCCTTTCCGTGAGACGTTGCATGAAAATGCAATTCTGCATCTGCATTAAAATCTTCTTTGTAATAAAATAGATTCACAAAGTTGAATCTGTTTTTAAAATGTTGGGAAGCCCCGTCGGTTATGTATATAATTTTAGATCCAACTATTGATTTTTCTAAAAGATGCTTGTGTAGTACCTTTTGGAAAGCATAGAAAGTGGCTGTGTCATGTTTCAAGTCATCAGAAATCATAACAATGCTGCCGTGCTTTACTTCACTACCGTCTCTGTAATAAAAAACCGACGTTAGAAGCATTGCCTGTTCGTTATTCCAATGAAACGATTGAGCAGCATCTTGGACAACAAAACTATAATTTTCTGCAAAATCACATTGTACGAGAATTTGACCTTCATTGATAGTCTCCTTAAGAGTTTTGAAATAAAGCGCCTGTTCCTCTGCAATGTAAGCATGAGGTTTCAAAAGGTCCAAAGCGTCGCATAACTCATCTACAAAATTATCAGAAGATAAAAGTTGAGTAGATATCGTGAAGCGGTCTGTGCTAATCCATTTTTCATACTGCACGTCTGTCACTTGATTGTTATCAAATATGATTTTTAAATGTTCTCGAATTGCACTTGAGCCCGGACAAGAATTACAGCGTTCGTTTGGCGGTGTCTTTGTAGTCATTAAATGACAAGACATGAAACTATGCAGTAATGTAACTAAGACATCAGAATAAAACATATAGGCTGTAATTTATAAAGATTAGACATACCGGGCGGGCGAAAACTAGTATATTATATTAATAATACTTATTTCACATCCTTGTAAGAGCTTAAATACGTTGAAACGAGATAAAAAATTAATAAAGTTGCGAGTTTTAATGAAATATCGTGCAAACCACTCGACCTATGCAAGCGCCAGATATCACGCCCATTGCGACGCGTATGTACATTAATTAATCTAACTCCTAAACAAATAGAGATCCCATTTTGAATTTTCTTGTGTATTTTTAATATATTTTAAGCTATATTTTTTTTAAAAAAAAGAAGAAAAAAAAATTGGTTGAAGTGACTGAAATTCAGGTTTGAAAAGTTTACTTCCGGTTTTGAACATGAAAAAATTTTTTTTTTCTTAATTTCATTTTATTGTAAAAAAGAACTGTATTTTTTCAAACTGTATTGCTATATTAAATATTTAATTGTAATTTTGTGAAATTCGAAAAACTACTTTCATAAAATTGATATTACAATTACGACAATTCTTCAGAAACCGATAACTTGTGAAATATACATTATACAAAAAAAAATTGTGTTCACATTCATACATATTAGAAGTATAAATGGGCCGAATATGATCGATTTTCAGAACCTCACTTTTTTTTTCCTGTCCACTTCACGTGAAATGCCCCATATCTCATCACTGAGAAATCTATACTGAACGTTAAACTATAACTAGAGACAAGCCTGAGCGGAGAAAGGGTGAGTCGCTAGTTCTAATTTAAAAATATAGCAGAAAAAGTTAAAAAATTTCATATATTTTCACGTATTAATTTAGGTTTATAGTGGGTTTATATAAAAACCGGTAACTGATTGCGGGTGTTTTTAACCATTCATTGTATGTCCACGCTCGGCGGGGGCTCTACAGATGTCACTTCCACCGCCTAATAGGCACGCGCTTTGCAAATGTGAACAAGCAAATATTGTATTTTACGATAAAAATGCTGCCAATAAAAAAATATTTGTAATATTAATTTTAAGTAATTTTTCATTTATACATACATATATTATGGTAGCCTTTATAAATATTACAAGTTAGAAAGTTATAGTTTGTAAGTTTTTTAATATTATCTCGAAATATGGCCTAAGAGAATTTAAAATCTTAAAAGACGAATGTTTATACGTCGAACTATCTAAAAAAAATCGAAAATCTATCACAAGATTTACCCAAAATATAATACTTAATAATACTAATATTTATAAAAAATATAAAGCTATACAATATTTCATTCAAAAATGTATTTATTAAATAAAAAGTTTCATTATAACTCTATAATGTGCGGTCACCCTTACCGTAATTCATTTTCCATTAGACATAAAATGAAGGCTCCGAGCGAAAATCGTAAACCATTGAATTGTATCATTTTTCTATTCACGAAACAAGGTTTTCAGAACAAATTGAAGAATTAACGAAGCAAATACATTTACAAATAGCGGTTATTGTGATTTTATAAAAGCTGTTTAGTTTTATATGTAAGTCACTATCTTCAACTTTATCTTAAACTTCCCACTGCCACCAAACTTCACAAGATCACCCGCTGGACCAATCTGAAGATTGCCTTAAAATTTTACCAAAATCGCTCCAGCCGTTTTGGAGTTCATAGAGAACATACGTACACACTTGCATGTACATACGAATATATGGTGACCAACTTTGCCTGCGGCTCCGCCTGTGTAGTTTATTTGTCTATTTGCTGTTTCATTGCAATTTCATTGATAAAGGTCGCCTAAAGTATATACTAATATTATATAGAGGCAGGGTTTGTTTGTTTGTTTGAACGCGCTAACCTCAGGAACTACCAATCCGATTTGAAAAACTATGTTTGCTTTAGATAGCCCGTTTATTGAGGAAGGCTAAAGGCTATATATTATATAATTTTTAGTCTATCTATATCATATTATCCGTTAAAACGTACCTAGAGACGCACCCGAGCGAATTGAAAGTGAATCGCTAGTTATCAATAACTAAGCTATGACAATCAGATTTTTATAATTGGACTGGCAGTTCCAGAGATTAGGGCGTTTAAATTAACAAATAAAAAACAAACTCATCTGGTTCATATATTATTACATTATATTGTAAAGATATAGATGCAAAAGTAAATATTTAAAAATCTGACAATCAAAATTTGTTTATACTTCATTCCCGCTTCACCCAAGCTACAATATCATAGTATATTTCATTCACTAGCTTCGTGCAATATGTTATTAATTTACAAGATACACTTGCTGTATTAGAAGAGCAAGTGGCCTCTATCACCCCATCTATAAACTAACAATATACAAAAACAACAATAATCTAGTTCGCTATTGTCGAAAGTGAAATTTTTGTTCTAACCACATTGATATACAAAAGCTCAAGCTCACAGTGTCTCGAAAGTGTCCTAAAAAAGAAACGCACTAATTGAAATTATGCGCTTTTTGAAATCTCTTTTGTGCATTGCTTTTTGGATGACAAAATGATAAAGGCCGTTTTTTCGTTTAAGAAACTTTATGCGATGTGCGTAAGATCGAATTAGTGTTTAGAGAATTAGAATTTTTGATTTTTGAATTTTATTCTTTGGTTTGATTTAACGTCAATTGTCGACGCCACTTTTTGACGAGATATTTATTAAGAAAAATATGTATCTAAGTTATATATATATTGAAAATATACATATTATATAGTCCAATGCCTAGCCACAATATTTTCCCAGTTTGGCTAAAACAAAACACTTTAAGTAGAGAAAGGGAGCATAATTAATAAAAACCATTCTAATTTTTAATCCTTGACTTACTTGACAAAAAACATAAAGACTGTTCCAAAAAATTAAGATAAATAGACAAGTGTGGTGATGACATCTCGCTTCAAAAGACCCCGCAGCATCCCGTGAATACACAATGGGTACATCACTAGCAGTCGCTGTCTGAAATTTGAATTTGTTTCTTACACTTTTGAAAATGATATTCTGTTAGATTTCACGATTAATAATATTAAAGTAAATTATTTTTATTTTAAGCAATAACAATTACTTAGTAATTATAGATAAACGTGATTTTCCCATAAATATAGTTAACTAGCGATACCCGCAGCTTCACCCGCGTTCAAACTTCCAATGACTATCACTTCACAGGTACACGCGCTGGGCTATTCTGAAGATACCATGCAAATTTCATCAAAATCGCTCCAGCCGTTTTAGAGTCCATATGGAGTACACGTACACACATCGATTTTTATATACATACTATATATATGGCTAGGGTTACTTAAAAAAGTTAAAAATAAACATACATACAAAGAATTTTATATAATTAAGTATAGACTATAGAAATAAAGATGAAACGTAGTAATTAATATAGGTATTTTTAAAAATTTTCATGGCTGTAGTAGTGTGTGGGCAAGCGATCCTGCAACGTCCCATTGCACTGTAGCGATGGGTTCCGCTGTGGGTTTTAGTGAGTAGGAGTCTCACAGTCCCTTGCCCGTTATGACGGCCGGCAGGGTCACCAAGATGGGTTTCCCCAGCGAAAACAAAAAATAAGGTATTTTTTAAAAGGCTCTTATTCTCCTTACTTTTAACTGGCAAACTGTGTAATAAAATCTTACAAGTCAACTCTAACTTATTTCTGTCGTATCGACTGAAAACTTTATAAGTGAATCTGGATGACAATATAATAATTGAACTTGGGCATATTTCCGTTCTCATTTATTAATGTTAGTCAAAAGCTTTTTTCTGGTTATTACTATGTAATTACTTATTAAAAAATAGCAATGACAACCCAGTGGTAAAGCGTTCATGTGGGAAACCGAGTGAAGCAGGTCAAATCCTGGGTTTCGCTCCTCTGATATTTTCATGTGCGAATCATTGCCAACATGATCATCACTTGCCATACGATGCAAACATCGTGAGGAAATCTGCATATCTGAGAGATCGTAGCAAATCGAAAGATATGTGAAGTCCGCCCCGCACTTGGCCAGCGTGTTGGACTATGGTCTGATCCCCTTCGCATTGAAGTTAAGTCCATGCCCAGCTGCGGCTACGTTAAATAGGGCTGAATACAAGTACTAACTATTACTTTCCGTATTATATAAGACTAGCATTGCCCGCGGCTTCACCCGCGTTCAGATGACCAAAAACCTAATTCTTAGGTTTTACATATTAGTATGGGTATACTAATATGTAAAACCTAAGAATTAGGTTAAAAAAAAAAAGTACTAAGGGTTTACAATGCAGTTTTTATGTTTTTGTATTTTTTCTCAGAAATGAGATATTTTTCCGCGGTAAAAAGTAGCCTATATGTTGACCCGGATAAGCAGCTATCATCATAATAAATTTCATCAAAATCTGTCCAGTAGTTTTCTCGTGATGCGGTAACAACAGACAGAAAGAAAGACAGACAGACAAAAATTCTTAAAACTATACATTCGGACTCTGTATCGATAATAATGTCTATTTCAATTAGACTTCCCAAAAAATATTTAATGTATAGATTTGACTTAGAATTTTTATTATATTATGTATAGATAACGTATATTAATTAATTTCAAATATAATTATAAGATCAAGAGAACCACTTATCTTATTTTAAGCATGAATAAACAAAAGAAAAAAAGATTATCAAGCACTTTTCCGAACATCGTAACAACTATAGAAACAATAACTTAAGCTGCCATTAGTTCTACTAATGGCCCTCATAACTACACAAACTTGTCGACATTTTGCTGACGTGTGTAATATAAAAGTTATATTATTTGCTGTGATTTGTGATTCTAACTTACAAAAATGTCTGTCATATTCCAGTTTTGCGCAATTTATAATATACTAGTTTTTGTCCGCGGCTTCGCTCGCGTGGTAAGTGGGACGGGGATCAAAGATAGCATCTCCTTCCCCAGGATGCAATCTATATCCTTGCCAAATTTTATCGAAATCTGTTCAGGTCAACATATAGGATACTTTTTACTGCGGGAAAATATCTCATCTCTGAGAAATGTATACATATAATAAAATTCTAACTAAGCCGAATCTGTACATTAAATATTTTTTGAAAAATCTTATTGAAATAGTCATTATTATCGATACAGAGGCCAAATCTACAGTTTTTGGAATTTTGATCTGTCTGTATGTTTGTATGTCTGTTACCGCATCACGAGGAAACTACTGGGCAGGTTTTGATGAAATTTGGTATGGTGATAGCTGGTTATCCGGGATACCTTTAACCGCGGGAAAATATTTCATCTTTGAGAAATCCTATACAAAACGTTCAAACGAAATTAGGGATGCGTCGTTAATATAGTTTTAATAATAAAAATTAAAACTATATCGAAATCAAATAACAATAAATAACAATATAATTTCTTAATTTACCTTATTAAGTCATTGAGAACTCCCTTTTCTAGTAAGTAAGTAAAAGGAAAAATAATAATATAATAAAGAAAATAGATTGCTTAGCAGAGATTCGATTAATACGAAGCAATCATTAGAGGTGCAAAAACAGCTTATCCAAAGAGATTTATTGGGGAAAGCGAGCATTTATTTTAACCTAATTGTTATATCGCCTTTCTTTTTTGTAATCTTCTATTTACTTTTACATATATACAGGGTCATTTTAAATATAACAACATCTGTAACAAGACAAAATAATATTTCTTAAATTTTTATTTTCATACATAAAAACTTTTTAACAAAAAAATAAAAACCGACTTCAAACAAAAGCACTAAAAAGTGAAAAATAACTGATTGGTAGTTTTCATTTACTATACATACCTAATCAAATATTTTCGAAGTCGGTGTGCTTTGGCTAAGTAATTAAAGCCTACCTATTAAATACATACCTAATCAAATATTTTTGAAATCGGTCCCAGCCCATACAAAGCAAAGCACACCGACTTCGAAAATATTTGATTAGGTATGTATAGTAAATGAAAACTACCAATCAGTTATTTTTTACTTTTTAGTGCTTTTGTTTGAAGTCGGTTTTTATTTTTTTGTTAAAAAGTTTTTATTTTTCCCTTTTTAGTGTAGACAGTAGTAGCAAAGTAAGGATTCTAACGTGTTAGGCTTGTCAAATCAAACAAAATAAGCCCAAACTCAAAGTATCTACTATTAGCCGTTAAAGAGTTCCACCTATCCACCTTCTGGCCTTGCCATCAGATCAGGTCAACAACACCGAACCACTGTACTATCGACGGAAATAGAAATACTTGCAAAGTTTCAAGTCAATATGACAATTAGAAGTAGGTTAAATTCATCATTAGTTGTTTTTCCACCCTTAGGGGTGGTATTTTTTTTTGAAATTTAAATGGGACCAATCTGGAAGTATACCCTTTCAAACAAAACAAAAATTGTCCAAATCGGTTAATAAATGACGGAGTTCTGAGGTAACAAACATAAAAAAAAAAAACATACAGTCGAATTGAGAACCTCCTCCTTTTTGAAGTCGGTTGAAAAATAAACATATTTTTTTGCACCTTCTAAACTTTAAAGTTCTAGCATCTGGCCAAATTTAAATACTCCGTCCGGTGGAGGCACTTTCTTTGCTAATGCCGTTTAGAAGGTGCAATAAAAATATTTTTATTTTTGTTAAATTTAAGATTTTATTATATATATATACCCATGACTGGAGTAAAAACATTCGTGCTCATCACACAAATGAGTGCTCCCAGCGGGACTCTAACCCGCAACCGCTGGCACAGCAAGTAGGGTACACTACAAACTGAGCCAAACGTATCGTCAGTTATTATTATTTTAGCGTTTGGTATTTGTACGCAGCCCTTATTATTATTTCTTATTAATTGACGTATTCGTATCTATTTACGAGCTTAAGTATTGTCGATAAATTAAAAAGTAAAATTTTGAAAACAATTTTTTTCATAATTGTTTAATAATGTGGTCGACTTTCGACCACTAGGCGAACTATAGTATATTGCTTATAGTTCACTTACTAAACAAAAGCTACACCATTTTTCTTCCCCATACAAACTTCCATCTCCATTTTCACCCTATTAAGGAATGATTTCCGGGATAAAAACTATCCTATGTCCTTCCCAGGCTCTCAAACTATCTTATTACCAAATCTCATCTAAATCAGTTCAGTAATTACAGAGCTTATTCGGTACAAGCAAACAAACAAACAAAATATTTCCACTTCATATAATACATAGAAGTATAGATTACTTCTTAATACAACAAATACGTAGTATTACAGATGACCATTTTAGACTTATTAGAAGCTACTATAGATATTTTTGCTAATTTAATATTAATTAGAGACCATCTACTTTGGATAATACGCTGGCAAAGTTAAAAATAGGTAATATTTCAAAAAGTCCAATATTAATTTGAATTAAGTACTCTGTATGAAATTCCAGTTAAACGTGGGTAAACGTTTCGTTAGCATTGCAAATGATTGATTGTGTTCAATAAAACGCACGACTGTATTGTTTTAATAATATTATTATAAATACCTGTACAGCTTATAATAACAACCAGCTTATATTTTCGATATTATTAATAATACTAGTGACTTACCCAGGTATCGCTCGTTTACGTCCCTTCTTTCCATACAAAATGTAATATGTATAATAATGTTAATTAATTATTTACGATTAGACCAACGAACACCGCCATTTTTTATCAAATTAATGTGGCTTATAGCTAGTTATTTCGTAGTCTTGTGTACTAAAATCCATCCAAATCTGTGCCGCCATTTTAAATTGAGATACAAGATTTTACATTTATACATAATAGCAGTGTTATTATGTATATGGAATTTGTTGGTTGGCTTAGGAGGATATCACGGGTTTGATGCTTAGTTGAGTAAATTTTAGTATATAAATAAATGTTATACATATAATCTAAGAATTTCTTGTTACAGCTTAAGTACACGTATATTGTATACTGATGGACCCTCAAGAGCTGTCTAGGGGAGAGGGCTTAGTACAAATAATACTACATTTGTCCGGTTTGATCGATTTCTTCTTAGAGACTTACATAACTTTGTTATTAACCGACAGTGACTTAGAAAGTGTAATGTTATTTTTATATTTTTAACAGCTAAGCTTGAGGTCCTTTTTTATATACATACTAGCAGACCCGACTACGCGCTGCAGTGGCACATGTTTGATATCGTTAATAATTTTGCAATAAAAAAGAAAATAATTGGGATAAAAACTATTCTATCTATTAAGTTGGAACAAATCACAAATTTTGAATAAAATTACGTTAAGATCGGAGAAGTAGTTTCGGAGTTCATCGCGGACGAACATCGTGACACGGGAATTTTATATATACATAATATATTGTATAATTATTACAACTAGTTTTCACCCAGTGGTCCATCCAGTAGTGAGGAAAATTTGGGGAGAGCATACATGAATAGAATTACCCTATCAATAAAAAAAAAAATCTACACTTTTTTTATTGATAACACTAAATCTCGTCACTAGCTACTAAACAAAAAAAACTGTTGACAGACAGAGGAGAAAAAAACACTATTTTGTCTTTGCCTATTTATTTATAGATTTTGAAGTTCTTTCTAGTTCTTTACGCCAACAAAATATAATACTTTTGGCTACAAATTTCATATAACCATAAATATTATTGACTAAATCTATTTTTTTTTTTTTTATAACAAATGTTATATAGATAATAAAAAAGCTATTAAAACCGACCACTGGTTTATAAAGCCTTGATATTATTTTGTATCCAAGGCTGTTCTATTGATAGCGATATTTCGTTAAACAACACAATTACACCGTCTTACTTTTCTGCAGACCGTCGCAAAGCTAATCCTATTCGAATCTCACTCAAAGTTATTTCACCACTGAAGAAATATAGATAATTTTTGTATAGTTATTATATCGTAAAGCTAGTGGAACGGCCTTGCTTTGCTTCAGCCCTTGACTACACGCCGAGTAAAACACTCATAAGAGTCATGCTTATATAATGTTTTTTTTAGATTTACGTGAATATTTGACATTTTAAATACAACTATCTTTTCGGATTTTTTCGCTAATTTATTTTGATTTTTGGTTCCGGACGTTTCAAATGCTTTACAGCAATCATAGTCACGGGAGAGACTGAGGTGTTAGATGTCTCAAAGGTATTATATAGTTGTTACAGACAGCCTACCCATAAATAACGCATTCGAAACGTCGGAAACCAAAAATGAAAATAAATTCGCGAAAAAATCCGAAAAGATAGTTTTATTTAAAAAGTCATGTTTAATTTGGATTTCTTTAATTTTTCTCTTTAAAATGAGCCCTAGAAATGAAAGTTAACAAATCTACTAATTAATATATATGATATGAGCTACATAACTTGATTACCACTTGCCTAACAGTTAAAGAAAACATTGTAAGGAAAACTGAATGTCTAAGAAAATACAGTAGTTTTCGAAAGACATGTGAAGTCCGCCAACCCGCACTTGGCCAGCGTGGTGGACTATGGCCTGATTCCCCTTATATTAAAGGGGAAGCTCGTGTCCAGCAGTGGGACGTTAAAAAGATCTAAATACAATACAAACCTTTTATTATGGCAAATCTAATATAATAAATCATAGTAATAGTACTTAAAAAGTTTAAAATTAGCATTTTTATAATTTTCATGATCTCAGTAAACGTGATGTTAAAATATAAATTATCAAAAAATTACGTTGTCTTGCCTCTTGATCCTAAGAAGTAAGACATTCTCGTACAGGCTACAACTAAAATATAGCAATCATATTATAGCTAACATTAATACACTACCCTAAAAACCCCTCAACAATTCCGGTTAAATATTTTATTGCAAACCAACACAATCCTTAAGACCCTGGAATTCGACATAAGGAGATTTAATTGAATGTATGGATCCCGTAAGGAGATTATACCCTATTATTTATGTACAGTCACCGTTATGTAACCGGATTGAGCCTAAGAAATAGGTTTGGATTGAGCTGTAATATACTATTTTGGGTTAATTTAAGACTGAAACGCAAAATTTTACAAGAGAATTGTAATATTATACTACGCATGCCGATATTTTAAATATATAACTCTGTTTTTTCAGGCTTTAACCGCTAAACAGATTTCAATAAAATTTGGCAAGGACATAAATTGAATCCTGGGGACGAACAAGACTACTTATGATCCCACTTACCACGCGAGTGAAGCCGCAGGCTAAAACTAGTTTATTATAAATGGGTTAGGTATTTTTTTTTGTTCACATATAAAAAGTAAGTATATCGCAATACAAAAACCTTTTTTTTAATTATCTTTACTAATTGAAATCTACTCTTATTTATATAAGAGTGAATCCATGGACCAAAATTACTAAACAAGCCAAAATAATTGTTTTTCAGACAAAATCAGCACTCTAACTGTAACATGAGACCAATATATAAAAATATCCAGATTAAAATATTATGATAGACACGTTCAAAATCTAATAAAACAATTTACTCACAGAACAAAATACAATAAAACTTGTATTAAATCCAATTTTCTCATAAAGTACAGTATTAATGTACAATGTACATGTACCCTCTTACTCTATAATATTATGTATCTATATAAAGTAAGTTTGAGTTGGCAAATGTCTTCTAACCCCTACTTGGACGAAGTTGCCACCTGATCTCTTATGCTGAGATTTACTGCTAGCAGCATGTGTGGATATAAAGAGGACACGATGGAACTATTCGATGTATCTGATAAAATAACTTTTATAAACAGAAAACAATCGTTTTTAGGTTATTCTGTTTTATTATGTAAGGATTAGATGTACTGATGGATCTCTAGATGTATATATATATATATATATAATAACATATTTTATTATGATAGTTTCTACAATATTATTTTTATTTCGCTATTTAATTTATTATTTTTCACCTTTTAAAAATAATAATAATTTAAAACTACTCAATACAGACTTTACTCGTAAAGTATCTATACATATAACAAAATTTTGAGTCTGAAATTGTAATTGTTATCGATACAGAGAATCTATAGTTTTTAGAATTTTTGTTTGTCTGTCTTTCTGAGAACGTATCACAAGAAAAGTAAAGAACAGATTTTGATGAAGTTAAACGTACACAATTAAATGTAGATAGAAGTAAGTTAAAATTGACTTCCAAGATTTGATGACGATATAAATATTCAGTGGAAACTAATAAAATTATATTCAAAACCCACGATTTTATAGGATGAAATAATACTAAAAAAAACTATTTTTGTATCATTATGTAACACACGTTAGTATCTACAAGTAAAGCAGTAAAAGGACTTTTCAAAGTGACGAAGAAAAGAATTACTTGGTCAAGTACAATTGTTAGCGGCGCGATTCTGGCCGATAATAGCAATAAACAGACCGGGATAAGAGGCTCCTGCAGTAATCCCTACTACGATTTGACGGTATATTCTTAAAGATATATGTAAGGATATCTTTAGAGCTGCTCAGTATTAAAAAAACATTTCAGTTAAAATTTTTATGTATTCAGCCCTTTTATGGCATGGGCCTTGCTTCAATGCGAGGGCTTCAGGATCAGGCCACGCTGTCGAAATACAGATCGGCGGACTTCATAATATGTTGTTCTAGAACTTGTTAGGTTCTCTCAGACATGCAAGTTTCCTCATGATGTTATTCTTCACTGTAAGACAAGTGGTAATCGTGTTGGAAATGATTCGCACATGAAAATATCAGAGGTGCAAGACCCGAGATTCGAACCCGTTTTACTCGTTGTTCCAAGAGCGAGCAAGAACTCTAGCAAAAGTAAGACTTTTTATATGTACCTACCTCAAGAAAGATGATATGAAAGTGTTTTACTATACTATATTGCTATGATACGTAATATAAAAAGCTAAAATTTGTTTATTTATTTATGGAAGTAATATAAAGTATACAGAATATTATTTTAAGATTACCAAGAAAGTGACTTAGATTGTTTTAAATTTGCAACTAATATTCTTCAAACATTCGATACGAGAAGATGAAGAAAAATGTTTTCTATCAATTGTTTTAACAGCTCTAAAGATATCCTCAAACCAAACTACGAGTGAGATCTGACGGAATCCTAAGCCCCTTTTTTGGGGAAAGTCGGCGAGTTCAATAAATTGGAGTGTGACTGTACTAGGGTCGCTATGTACCGCTAAATTGTTGTATACCCCTCTATGGTAGGTAATAGTTAGGTATCTAATTTAAGATGCAAAAAGGTAATTATTATAGTAGCAAGATTTATTAATAGATTTATTAACTAACGCTTTAAAATATATAATTTTACGATTTAAAACAATATACACAGACCAAGGGATGAAGAATTTAAAAAAAGTTTTATTCTTACTAAACAATAGAAATAGTGGCCCCGACTCTCAAAGTAGTTGTGAATTTCAAATAAATTGGTAACTAGCATTGAATCACTAAGATTTTTTTAACAAAATATTTTATTTATAATATATCGTAATATTAAACGAGCAGTGTTCTTATATATAATATCTGTAATTATTTCGAGTATCTCGAAAAACGATCTCGATCTAAATTTGTGTTTAATAAGGTTTTGCATTTTAAGTTTATCTATATGTATAGTTTCTTTTTTTTTCTGAAAAAACGCATTTTTTATATCATTGTCGAAAAACACCAAGCAATTTCTCTGTCATACATATTATACAAAGTGTTAAGCAGTTAACTTATTAATACACGCGTATTTTTGCATCAATAATATTGGTACTTTGTGGTATATAAAACTGGCATACCTTGCACTAAATTAAATCACAAATTTTAGTATCTCATTTAAAATACAATTTCCACAGCAGTTTTAACGTTTGCCGTAAAACAGAATGTCCACTTTACGATACTTTTATAGTTTAACTGTAACACACATCACTTGTCCACTTGTTTCTGCAAACGCCATTAAATCTTTTTACTCGACAAGGTGACAACTTTAAGGGCCCACTTGATATATAATGTAGGGGGAAGCAATAAATACTTCGTTCTAACCGCGACTCTACGTGCACAAGTGTAGATACGTTTGTTATTACTAGTAAAAACATAAATCAGAACTATTTATATTGAATTAATTATCTTTAGATGATTTTACAGATACAAAATTACTGCTATACTAACGAACTTATGTTATGAAACAAATATCTTTTGGCGAAAAGATTAAAAATATCTATATTATTAATCTAAAAAGTATTTTTTTAATCGTAGTTTTTAATTTATTAAATTATAAATAATATATGAAAAAAAAATTATTATAAAAAATACTTATAAAAAACCATGGTAAATTATAAAAATCATAAAACTATCATAAAAAATGTCTAATTAAATGTACAGTGTACACTATTCAGTATTCACCATTTCATTAAAAAAATTAAAGAGACACCCCAGATGTTATCTACTTTCATTCTATTTCCATATTACATTAGATTTGCCACTTCATCCCAAACGTATGTAGGGGTCATTAACTTTGAGAGAGCAGTAAAAACCTCGAACTCGCTACCTCTGGCAATCTTCCGGACAAGTAATGGGAGGATCTATGCACATTAGTCATCCACTTTCGTGATGATAATCGCAAAAACTAATTTAGTTCAACTCGTTGGTACAAAAAAGAGATAATATTATGATAATTATAAAGAAATTTATTTAAAATATATGTAGATATGTCTAGTTGGTAGTCTAAATAAACTTACTAGCTATATCGATTAAAACTAAAAGAATTCTTAGAACGTAATCTGAAATTACAGATAATATTATCCTACACATACAAACCAAAAAATATTTTTTTCCACTTTAACCGATTTCAACAAAAAAGAGGTCATATGTTTGATGTTGATATTTATTATAGAGGCTTTATATGACCTGCGGCTATCTTTAAACTAAGAGGACTTAAGCAATATGTTTTTTATTTACAACTAGCGACTTACCCTCACTCTGCTCGGGTTCGTCCCTAGTTACACCAGTATATTTTTCGCAGTAAAATATATATGTTAACCCGGGTAACCAGCTATCATTAAACCAAATTTCATCAACATATTCTGTCCAGTGGTTTTCTCGTGATGCGTTTCCAGGCAGACAGACAAAAAATCTAAAAACTATATATATATATATATATATATATATATATATATATATATTATATATATATATATATATATATATATATATATATATATATATAATAATGACTGTTTCAATAAGATTTTCCAAAAAATATTCAATGTACAGATTCGACTCTGAATTTTATAACATGTATAGAAGATGTTGTAAATATGACAACAAAAAGTCACATAATATGCGACTAGCTTTTACAAAGTCCTAGATGATTAAACAAATATATTGGAAAAAATATATTGATATACTCGAAGACAGGTTTTTATCTATAAAATAAAGAAAAAAATATAATATTTTCCTAATAATAACATATATAATACGTTAAATGTAAGGTATAAGACAACTGTTTCGAAGAGGCGTGGTGTCCCATAACTAATGTGGTCGAGGTCTGCCCTCCTCATGTCTGTAAGATTGCCTCAGTATGTTGTGAGAAGTGGTGTACATTAAATAAAATAAAATATATGTACGTATATACCAATGTACAATATTTGATGCTTAATAAATAAGTTTTAAAAAATATGAACAAAATTCCGACTGACATTTACATTTTTCTGGATGAAATTAATTTTTTTTTTAATATGTTACAAAAACAATATCCATATATAAAAATATACTGATTTTAACATGAAATATTTAAATATACACATATAAAACACTAAAACCTTTCAAACATAAAATGTAATGAATCTCTTAAGAAAAATGATAATCTAAGAAAATACACAATATTTTCCTGAAGAATCCATTTTTCAAGCGGAAAATGAACATTTTTTATTACTTTCATGTATATTTCCGCTTCGTCACAATGAAGGCGTTTTTGCTGCAGCTCCTGCATTACTGTGAAGGGGAGAAGGGGGAAGATTGATTACGTCCTCACGCACAGCTCAACGTGATCGTAATTAAATAGCCTATGAAAAAGTTAAATGTACGCCACAAGTAAATTGTAATATGGCCGCATATATTTTTTCAATCATTTGTGTGTAGAATTATTTTTGATGAGGTAAATTTAAAACTGCATAAAAAATGAAAGTGCATTTAATGTATAAGACGTATTTTTAAATATTTTTTTTAGGAAACTACATAAAACATAAGGAATTTGTAAGATCAATCCGTATTAATCTATATTAATATTATAAACGTGAGAGTTTGTAAGCATACATGTTTCTTACTCTTTTACGCCAGAACGACTGAATGGATCTGAATGAAATTTAGCACAGAGATAAATTATAGTCTGGAGAAGCACATTAATGTATGTTACGAAAAAATGTACAGTTCCCGTGGGATAGGTTTGTTTTTATTTTCCTAGAAGCGAAACCGAGTGAAGTGAGGGTGAGCCGCTAGTATTTCATAATATTACGCCTCTACATTACGCTTGTATACTATCTCACAATTATTTATGAAAAGAAATAACGTGTAAACTACGTACCTACGTCTTTCAATATAACATAGATTTTTTTGTTGGCATTCCCAAAGTCTTTAAGCAGTTAAACAAAAGTCTGTAACTTTCATTACGTCATTTAACCCAAATTACCGAACTAATAGCCCAATGGACCCACAAATCGAAACTAGACAACACTTCCCCAGCTTCCCCTATTTACGTGAGAATAAAAACGTTATCAGTGCTTGCCACTGAGATGCGAGGATTATTCCCGCATACCAGCTCTAATGGCACATGTACTGACCGATAGGGATATAGATTGATGTACTCATACGAGAGTTTATGAAAATGCAGGCTTTTATTTCAGATTGATTTATCAAATTTGTATTTGTACTTTCCGTTTTTAGTAATATTTACTATTTTTGTTGTCATTTTTTTATGTACCAAAAATCATATTTCTGTATAAAGTGGATGTTAAATAAATCCCATAAAATTATATAATAAATGTGAATGTTTGGGTGGATGGATGATTGTTACTCAATCACGCCAGAACGACTGAATGGATCTGGATGAAATTAGGCACAGAGATAGATTATAGTCTGGAATAGCACATTACTTTATGTTACGGAAAAATGTACGGTTCCCGCGGGATAGTTTGTATTTTACTAGGGACGAACCCGAGCGAGGCGAGGGTGAGTAGCTAATAATATATACATTCAAAATTCATTAGATAATCTCTATTATTTTTATCCTTTTCATTTGATATTATTGACCATTAGGCATGAAATAATTCAATAAAAATATAAATATATTAAAATTTCTAAAAACTCTCTTAAATATAAATATGAAAAGCTTAATGCACGAATAAGGTTTAGTGATAGTGCGAAAACTTTAATAAAAACTTTTTAACAAAAAAATAAAAACCGACTTCAAACAAAAGCACTAAAAAGTGAAAAATAACAAATCGGTCCCAGCCATACAAAGCAAAGCACACCGACTTCGAAAATATTTGATTAGGTATGTATAGTAAATGAAAACTACCAATCAGTTATTTTTCACTTTTTAGTGCTTTTGTTTGAAGTCGGTTTTTATTTTTTTGTTAAAAAGTTTTTATTTTTCCCTTTTTAGTGTAGACAGTAGTAGCAAAGTAAGGATTCTAACGTGTTAGGCTTGTCAAATCAAACAAAATAAGCCCAAACTCAAAGTATCTACTATTAGCCGTTGAAGAGTTCGACCTATCCACCTTCTGGCCTTGCCATCAGATCAGGTCAACAACACCGAACCACTGTACTATCAACGGAAATAGAAATACTTGCAAAGTTTCAAGTCAATATGACAATTAGAAGTAGGTTAAATTCATCATTAGTTGTTTTTCCACCCTTAGGGGTGGTATTTTTTTGAAATTTAAATGGGACCAATCTGGAAGTATACCCTTTCAAACAAAACAAAAATTGTCCAAATCGGTTAATAAATGACGGAGTTCTGAGGTAACAAACATAAAAAAAAAACATACAGTTGAATTGAGAACCTCCTCCTTTTTGAAGTCGGTTGAAAAACAAGATTTTCCTGAAAAATCTATTTCAAGCGATGAATTAACATTTTTTCAGATTGATAAAACAAAATTATGGTAAAAATTCAATTTCTCATCAAGCAATCACGCTGTAACAACATACATATATAATATCTAAAGTACATTTTCATCTTGAGAAAACCGTATCACAAAAGGCACCGCTAACAAAACCGACAAATGGCGAGTGAATTATCCCGGCGAGAAATAAGTAGTGTCTTGCTTTTGACAGAGAATGAGGAAATTGGATGCCGCCTTTGTAATAAGCCCGATGTAGGCAATTGTTTACGAACATTCTTTTATTTAATAGATAAATATTCAGTACTTATTTCTCAAAGACCTTAAAAATTTATGAGCAGAAAATTAAAAAAACTCTATAAATGGCATGAAAAAATATGAACTAGCTATTCTAAATTTATAGGACATATACGTATAGACTAGGTTTTAGCCGTAGCTTCGTTCACCTGGTACTTATTTTTAACATACTTAGGGCTAACATACTCAGATACACACAATCATACATTCACTCGAAAGCTATAAGTAAGGTGAAATCTTTCACTAGAATTAGATATGTTTAAAGAATTAAACCAATGAAGTCCTTTATTTTGTTTTCGGTGCATATCTTCCTTAATATTTCATCAAAATTATTGATTGAGACATAATTTTAAGGACTATGTTCTTAGCTGGTGTTAAAAAAATATCCTGGTTTCACAGTATTACATTAGTAGTTGACCTTTTCGGTGACTTATCATGAGACTATATGAAAATCGTGCGAGATACAATAATTTAGCATACATACATAATATGTACGCCTGTTTTTAGACGACGCGTTTTTCTCAGTTTGTAGCGACCCTACTTACTGTGCTAGAGGTCACGGGTTCAAATCCCGCTGGGCATTCATTTATGTGATGAGCACACGAATGTTAGTACTCCAGTCATGGGATTTTGTATTAATAATATGTATGTATTTAAAGTTATGTAATGTCATAATCAACTATCTGGTATCCATAACACAAGCCTCGTAGCTTATTATGAAACTAGGTGGTGCTGTGTGTTAAAGTCCCAACATATTTATTTAATCCTTAGTTATAAAAGCTCAGTGTATTATAAATATAAAATAGTTGAACCAAAATAAATCCAGTTCTTCGCCAATTCAAGGAGCCCCAAAGCTTTAAAAGCTTGGTTTTACCTTTTGAATAGCGTCCAGACCATTGTGTGCTTTTACGTCAGCATACACGTTTTCTGAAAGAGTTTTTATGTATCACTTTCAAAATTAGATCCTTTTAATTGAAAGTATGTTTCAATCCACTAAAAGGCATTTTGGCTCACTTTGAGAATTTAAATGTTTAATTTTAACGTTCCTGAATTTCTCTCCTATTATGTGAAGTAAAAAACATCACTAGCATTCATATTACAAATTTTATAATCTTAAATAGTACACAGTAGTTACATATTTTTGAAGTTATACTTCTTTTGGCGCGTTATGAAAAATAAGAAATGAATGTTTGTACTACAGTACGAAGTTGTTATTGGCTACAGTTTGAAGTTAGTCCCGGTGCCTGTGTGCAGTCAAAACTTGCAAGTTAAAAACCCACTTCTTCATATATTTTTTTAATGACAAATTTTTACTATTTTAAGTTATCAACAGGTTTTTTAATGTTATATCCTTATTTTAACTCGACTAGCTTGGAAGGCAGTTCAGCTGATAGACTATTTTAACATCCATTTAAGAGGAATCGTCAACTCAAATTACTCAATTATAATAACTAGTGTTCGTCCAGTGGTGGAAATTCGATTATAATCATTATTGGAAATTTAAGAAAAATGTTATATATGAATAGAATTTATCTATTTATATTAAAAAAACTGTTTTCAATATAAAATAAATATGTTGGGATATTAACACAAAGCACCATCTAGTTCTATGGTAAGCAACGAGGCTTGTGTTATGGATACCAGATAGTTGATACACCACACATATTGTATAATTTTAAAAACATTCATATTATAAATATAAACAACCAAGACTGGAGTACAAACATTCGTGCGCATCACACAAATGAATGCCACCAAGACAAGACTCGGACCCGCGACCACTGGCACAGAAAGTAGGGTGGGTCAAACTCAAAAAAATATTTATGGTCAGAATTACTTGAAATTTGGTATTAATGCTATAATAAATAAATACGTGTTTTAGCATTTTTCGAAATTCATCCCATAAAAGGGTAAAATTCGAAATAAAAGCTTGTATGAAACCTACCTTTTTAAAAAAAAATTTGTAGTTTTAGCGCAAGCGAATTCGCTGGTTCTGCTAATATAATATAACGAAATGTTTAATGGATACACTAAACATCGTCAATAGCTACTAAACAAGAGAAAATCAGTTGACAAACAGAGGAGAAAAGACACTGAACTGTTTTATTTTGCCAATTTATATATTACGTAGATAATAATAATTATTTTCATGACCCTATAACATGTTTGTTCAGCACAAAATAAAAAAGAATCCAATTTTCATTAAAACAGACATCCATTAGATCCAGCTACATCAACTTCAATTTCCGCTAAGTAATATTTTTAAATTTTCCCCATACATTTCCTCGCATATACCTCTCGTCTAAATACATTTCAACTCGCATAAATTGTGGTCACTTTGGCTCGAATCCTACCGCCCCGCTTTGAGATACGTAGAAACTATCTCGGATATCGATACTTCTCTTTGAAGATAGATTTTAGTGTTACCGATTTATTTATTCTTTAGCTTAAAATCTTACAATATACATTTATTTTATATTATATAAAAATGAAGGCATTGGTAGACTAAGAACGCACTCGCTTGGGAAACCGAGTAAAGCGGGTTCAAATCCGGATGTACTTCTGATAGTTTTATGTGCGAATCATTTTCCACCATGATTACCACTTGTTTTATGGTGAAAAAAAAACTCAAAGAGGAAACCTGCATATCTGAGAGAAACCTAACAAGTTTTCGTAAGATATGTGAAGTGCGCCAACCCGCACTTGGACAACGTGGTGAACTATGCCTATTCCCCTTATAATAAAGGGAGGCCAATGCCCAGAAGTGGGAAGTTAAAAAAAAGCTGAGTACACACATTCATACACATACAATATAAAAATAGTGTTATTTAAGGATATTTGTACAAATAGATTTCTTCTAACGACAAGTCCTTGTTTTGATGAGACCTTATCTAGAGCTTAGACATCAGTAACCTATTTCAGTGCAATTTTATCCTACAGGAAACCATACCGAGGTAAAAGTAGCCTATGCGGCTATCTATTATCTGGCCAATGAATTATTTTTATGCAAGAATTACATGAAACTCAGCCTTTATGAAAAAAATCCTTGCTTTGCTCGGTTTTGTTTTTAGGTACTAGGTAGTAGGTTTTAACGGTTAGAATGGAATGATAGACTATATATGTGTATTATAAATACATAGGCATAAAATAAACAGGTCTGAACTTTTGGATTTTCTAGCTGTTTTTTTGGGTTTCCCCTACATTTTTTATAGCACCCCTGATACATCCCCCACAAAACAAAGAAAGAGTTACTCAAATTGATCCAATCTTTGAGTTTTAGCGAAACTAATGAGCAGCAATTGATTTATATATTTGTTAGTTATTAAAAAATTGTGATGAAATATAATTTTCGTAATATTCCTTTCGTTGTTTATAAATAATAAGGGCATCTTAAGTTTCTTGCTAAGAATAAAGTTTGTGGAATTCAAGTCATGAAATTAATTTCAATTTCCTTTCAGATACATAAATCATACTTGTAAGTTAGAGAAGTTTGAAGCTTTTTCAGTTTTTGATACAAATTATAAGTTTGCTTATTTTTTTTTTTTCTTTTTTACATATTTTTTTAGTTTTCATATTATAACGCAGCTTTTTTAGAGTTTTTTCCATATTATTGTATACTAGTTCACTATAACGACGTATTATAAAGTCAGTTAAGCCACACTCGTCTTAAGACATCTTGTTTACATTTGTCTCCTAAATGAGATCTTAGTTTTAATTAGATTAGAGAGTTAAGATAGGTTTGTTTAGGGGTGCTTGCAACTGTACAAAACACGTAAGCGTCTACGTTTAGGTATTTTAACTTATTAAATTAGCTTTTTATGTATGCATATAATAAAATTCTAATTGAGTCGAATCTGAACATAAAATATTTTTTGGAAAATCTTATTGAAATAGTCATTATTATCGATAAAGAGGCCGAATCTATAGTTTTTAAAAAAGTTGTCTGTCTGTCTGTGACCGCATCACAAGAAAATCACTGACAGATTTTGATGAAATTTGGTTTAATGGTAGCTGGTTATTCAGGTCAAAACATAGAATACTTTTTTCTGAGGGAAAATATCTCATGGCTGAGAAATCTATAGGTATTAACCGCTAAAACGTACCAAGGGATGAACCCGAGCGAAGCACGGGTGAGCCGCTAGTTTATTATAAAACTAAAACTAATATATAAAACTGAGGAGTGTGTATCTTTGTTTATTTGAACGTGCGTTCGTTTTGTTTGAACGAACGTTTTAATTAGAATGTTTGGAATTTATAATATAATAAGTATGTTTACACGTAAATAAAATTGAAGTGTCTGTTTGTAATGTCGAAATAAAAGCTTTGTACATATAAATGTATGTGAAATTATATACGGCACTTATGATAAAAACACAATTTTTAAATTTTTTGTCTGTCTGTTTGCGTGATTGTTCCGCCTGATCTCCAAAATGGCTGGACTAATTTTGACGGGCCTTTACTGGCAGAAAGCTGATGTTATAATGAGTAACTTAGACTACTTTAATTTTAGAAAAGGAACTCAAAAAATTTAAAACGTACCTAAGTCCTTAGCAAAGACGCACCCGAGCGAAGCAACAGAAAGTCGCTAGTATAATAATAAAACTTTACTAAAATATGGTGCTGTCTGTATATAATATCATAAATATAAAAGCCAACTAGAGTCGCGCGAACGAAACAAGGGTCCCAAGTAAAATAAAAAGAAAAGTTTGCTAACCATTCCTTAAAGACAAAAGTAGAGTGAAGCGGTCATTTTCCCCACTACAGTGCAAAGAGTACACAACGTTAACGCAGTTAGCGTAATTTTCGCCCGATCTCGCCGCATTCGCTCAAATTAGATGGACATAATTTATTATAGAGTGTTTTGTACTTGTTGCAATATAGAGCTTTCTCCTTCGGTGTTTTATTGCGTCATAATGAAAGCTTTAATCGTTATTTAAGCTTTTTTTAAGGTTCTCTCAGAAAAATTGTTTCAATTGTACTTTGAACTTAGTGAATCATTAACTTATAAGTGTTTTAGCGAATCGCTAGATTTGGTACGTCTTAGAGTTTGAAATCGATCCCATGACCCTCGACGCATTAGATGAAATATGAATTTAGATAAATATGTCGTGCCATATCTATATTAATGTGTCGTTGGGCGTTTTATTAATATAGTACCGAGCAAAAATACTACTTAGGTATAGTTATTGCGCAAAGGTGACATGTTTGACACAAGTAGTTTTAGTGTTTGTAGCAACTCTGCTTGCGGTGCCAGCGCTCACAGGTTCTAGTCCCACTAGGGGCATTCATTTATCTGATGAGCACGAATGTTTGTACTCCAATCGTAAGTATTTATATTTGTAATACATATGTATATAAAGTTCTATACATATATGTGTAGTGTATCAACTATCTGGTATCCATAACACAAGCCTCGTAGCTTACCATGGAACTAGATGATGCTGTGTGTTAATGTCCCAACATATTTATTTTATAAATCAAAACAAATAATATTATAAAGAAATAATATTTAAAATATTCAAAATTATAGTAATATTAAAGCACCGAATAAAGAAATCATAAGCTTATCAGAAAAACGACTATATGCTTAGATACTTATTTAAAAACAGAACAATAAAAGCTTTCCACAATAGCATTTCTAAAAGCCAGATACAAATAAGCTTTGATTTATTATTTGAAAATAATTCAAGACATCCATAATCAAACAAATCTACTTCAATATTAGAAAGTACAATGGAATCGAACATTGGCTTTACCTAAAACTGAGAAATAATTAAATTTACGGTTCCACCTTTAAAATGGTGTAGAAATGGGAATCATTAGCATTTCCTATAATGGTATCATCTACATTTTAGGGCTGGGTGTATCGATAAGTGTTTTAGAATAGATTGATTAAAAAAAATCGACTATTTTTTTCTTAAATATATCGAAAATATTGTTGGAAATGATGAAAAAAAATTTCTGTGAAAGCTTCAGGCCTTAATATATATATATATATATATATATATATATATATATATATATATATATATATATATATATATATATATATCCCACATAATAAATTTCCCATATGATTAACATGGGAAAGCTTGTTTTTTTGAGTTTAGAATTTTATAACTCTTTAATGGTTCATCAAAAAGGCAAGACCAAATAATTTTCTTGTATAAAATTGAACGCTCTACAAAAAAGTTTTCTTATAATTTTTCGATAAACTGACGCGTTTCGAAGTTATTCAACTTTAAAATATAATTTATAATATTTTTCTCATTTTTTTTTTCAATATTTTGACGAACTATCAAGTTTATCAAAAAAAAATTGTCAAATTTTTGTATTCTAAATTTTTTTTGGTTTTACAGATGCTTTTACTTAACTGTCAAATTTCTAATACTATCGTATCTTAAATTTTGAATAAATTCAAATGATTTTTATTTGTCAGATCTTAACATATCTAAATTAATTATGAAGCCATATACACACAATCTGTCGTATTAAGAATCATATAGATTCTTAACATTTTAGTAAATAACTAGGGACAAATTGTCCCTAGTGATGTTTTAAAGCTTAGTATAGATTTATCAGAGATAAGATACTTTCCCGCGGTAAAAAGTACCCTGTATGTTGATCCAGATAACCAGCTATCATCATACCAAATTTCATCAAAACCTGTCCAGTGGTTTTTTCGTGATGCGTTTCCGTACAGAGAGACAGACAAACAAAAATTCTAATAACTATAGATTCGGCCTCTGTATTGATAATAATAATTCTTTCAATAAGATTTTCCAAAAAATATTTAATGTACAGATTCGACTCTATTAGAATTTTATTATATGTATAGATTGATATTATAGTATCATTTAAATAAATAAATTATATATAGATATACATAAAATAAAACTGTAGAGGTCGACTGTAAGTACGTAAAAAAAGAACGCTTAAAAACCGAGTCAGGGGGATGTAAGAAGAGAAATAGAACAAATCCAGATTTTTTTCAATTTTTTGTTTCTCTGTCTGTTTGTACGGGCTAATCTCCGAAACTGTTGGACCGATTTAAATAAAATTTTGCATGATGGTACCTTATATCTGCGGTGAACATTTCAGATACTTTTCTAGTGGGGTGTGGGATAGTTGAAGAACTATAGTAACTTATACAGCTTAGTACACAAAAACTACTTATTGGATTTTAATGAAACTTTACAATAATACAGTCCATACATCAGAATGACAAATAGGCTACATTTTATCCCGAAAAAATGTACGATTCCCGTGGGATAGATTTGTTTTTGTTTGTCTAGATGCAAACTCGAGCGAAGCGAGAGCGAGCCGCTAGTTGTTAAATATGTATAGTTCATTCTAGTTTTAAATCAGGATCACTAACATAATAATATTATGATTAAACCTGTATTAGGTTGTGATATTGAGTTCCTAATCCGTTTTTCTCAATTCATAATCAATAACGTTAGCAACGGTTTTTAATGTTAAATCGTTAGTTTTAATATACATAATTAAAGATGAAACATGCATAGATATCGATGTCACTATACACCCCTACAACCCCGTGCAGTAATTGCGCAGCCACATTTCGGGGGTTCGAACATAAATTACACCTTTTATCCATTCCGATTGTGTGCGCTATTGCCATCATTAACCTACCCTTATTGCACATATTGAAACATTCATATTGAAATCAATTACTATGGTTTACAATATCTATACATATAATAAAATTCTAACTAAGTCAAATCTGTACAATAAATATTTTTTAGGAAATCTAATCGAAATAGACATTATTATCGATACAGAGTCCGAATCTATAGTTTTTAGAATTTTTGTCTGTGTCTGTCTGTCTGTCTGTCTGTCTGTCTGTCTGTTACCGCATCACGAGAAAACCACTGGACAGATATTGATGAAATTTGGTATGATGATAGCTGCTTATCCGGGTCAACATATAGGATACTTTTTACCGCGAGAAAATATCTCATTTCTGAGAAAAAATACAAAAACACAAAAACAGCATTGTAAGAGTATACTAATATGTAAAATCTAAGAATTAGGTTTTTGGTCATCTGAACGCGGGCGGAGCCGCGGGCAATGCTAGTTTGATATATGACAAGGATATTTGATTAGTGAAAAATTAAAAAAAAAAACTTTTTATTGGATATAAAGCAAAAGGTATTTAAGAAAAAGGTATTTTTTACGAAATGTAGTCTATCTAAACTAATATTATAAAGAGCAAAAGATTTAATTTTTGTATGTTTGTTTGTTAAATGGATAAACTCAAAAAGTAATACTTAACCGATTTAAAAAGAAAATCACTCATAGAAATCTACATGACATGTTTATAGTTCTCGTCGTTACCTACAAAAAAATCTTAATATTATAGTTTGTCACAATAACAGGTTTGTGTACTATACTTTAAATTTTAAGGAGTACATATGTTGGGACATTAACACACAGCAACATGTAGTTTCATTGTATGGCTTGAGTTATTGATACCAAATAGTTGATACACTACAAATATATAACTTTAAATACATACATATTATAAATATAAACACCCATGACTGGAGTACAAACATTCGTGCTCATCACACAAATGAATGCCCCCAGCGGGACTCGAACCCGCGACCGCTGGCACAGCAAGTAGGATCACTACAAACTGAGCCAAACGTGTCGTCTGGATGTGGATACAACTGATCATTTATACAGGTATTATCTTTTACAAACATTGGTCTCTTACAATAGTTTCTATTACTCGTATTAGTATCTATAGTTTACTTTATTAAATTTTTAAGCTGACTTTGCAAGGTCAAAAATCAAAAAGCATTAAAAAAAATGTTTAATTTTAAAGAATATTTTATATATTCGTCTATAATATATAGCTTAAAAAAGAAAATGCCGATTTTCATCAAAAAATTTTTAACGCTCTAAGCGTCCACTGTACATGTCATATTTAACTAAGTACCTGAGCGATGGACCTTCTTTTGGCGTTTATATTGTTGTTTTATTCGAAAGAAATATAAAAATTGCATTTTTTAAGTTAACTTAAATTGCAAAACCTTATCTAAATACAAAATTTGATTCTCAGAGCCTTTACTAAGATACACTAAATAAATTTATATACATATATACAACAATTGCTCATTTAATATTATAAGACAACTTGTAAGTGAAATTTCCATTCACTCCCAAGAAAATATATTCTAAGGATATTCCTTAATCTAAAATGAAGTCTATAAAGGAATTATAATTGCTCTTAAAATTTTAAAGGATGTAATAGACAGATGTGCATAAGTGATGAGGATGCTGTCGGATGACCTGCATTGCCTTCAAGATTTATCAAGAGTCCCTAAAGTCCTCTTAGATGGGGTTCAATAGGTCAGTGATACCAAGGAGTGATGGGAAGTATGTAGGACATCTTTCTTAAGGCGTAAAAGCTTGTAGTATACTTAGATACGAATATATAATTCACCTGGCTATGACCGGTGGTTTCATAAGTGTAATAAAAGCTAGTAACATTAGCTTCACTTGTAGCTTATATTTTAAATCAAACAAATCTATCCCACGGGAACTGAACATTTTTTCGGGATACAAAGTAGCTTATGTGCTATTCCAGACTATAATCTATCTCTGTATCAAATTTTATCCATATCCGTTAAGCCGTTCTTTAATAACAAACATCTATCCAAACATCTAAGCTTTCACATTTATAATATTAGTAAGATTAGTGAGATTTTTTTGAAATACATTGAAATTAAAAATATACTTCATTATGTATAGAAATCAAATGTGCACTTAATTATTACTGTAGAAGTCATATCTGCGTGTATTTTATAATATTCAATAAGCTATTCTTGTATATACATAAATTTATTCTGTATATCTCAGAAACGGCTTTATCGATTTGGATAAAATTTTGTATTTAGATAAGGTTTTGTCTTTTAAGCTTATCTATATAGTCTATGAAAAAATCTTGTATCGTTTTAAACCTTTGAACGTATGTATGATTTGTTTCGGATACAATTATTATTTTCGATACTTTTTAATTGATAGTAAAACCTTTTAGATCGCGTTCATTTGATTTGATTCACAGCTCCACAAGTTTTTAAAACTTAAGTCATAACAATTTACCCATATGGGTCGATGGATTTAAATAATACTTTCTTGTCATATAATAGGGAAATAGAGTTTTATTAAAATATGCTGTCATCTTCAAGCTCTGTACAAAAATAAATGAACACCGATATTGATTCTCGATTCAAGCAAATCAAAAATATATAAACTATATTATTTGCTGTGGAGAACTTCACAAGCTAAAACTTGTGGTGTGTTAAACTAGTGACATATTACAATACCTAATACCTAACACAAGAATCGAACTCGTAACTTCACGTTAAGTTAGACGTTTCCCTTCAAGTTAACTAACTGAAATAAACAAAAAGCACATAATTATCAATTTTCCATTTAAATAACTTTTCCCTCTACCTCCCTTTAACGAATCTAAGCATCATTCATATTCTATACTTTCTAAATAACTCAATAGAATAACATTTTATAGCGCACAGTATGTTTAGAGCGGCAATGTACGGTGGTCAACGTGGGATATCATTGTTGGGGTGAAATAGATCCTATTATTATGGGGATAAGGGTTGCAGGTGACCCCTGGTGTTACGCCTAGGGTACACTACGCTTCGTTACTCCACAATCGGTTCAGTGTACACAGGCGCCCTTCCATGCGTATCTGTACCGCGTTTAATGTCTATGACTAAGTCGCGTTTCCTGGCTTTGTCCATGTAAATGCGCTGTATATATATATATATATATATATATATATATATATATATATATATATATATATATATATATATATATATATATATATATATTTATATATACATAGCTATGGTTTTTGAGATTGTTGTTAAATCTTAAAAATTCTATGAAAAGGCATAGTATTTTTTTTAAATACATAAGCTTAGAATATATACAAGACATAATATTATAATAATACACAGTTTATTTATTTATTTTTCTTTAGTTTTAGATCTGATGTGATTTGATTCACTCATCACTTTCAATTATTTTTTTCTAATATTAATTTTTCTTTTATTATGTAAAAATATATATAGTGAGTATTTTACATTCAATATTGCCTTTTATTTAAATTCTATATTTCAATAAATTTATGATATGTGTTTTGTGATATCTATACATATAATAAAATTCTGAGTCCAAACTGTATATTAAATATTGTTTAGAAAATCTTATTTAAATAATCATTATTATCGATACAGGGGCCCAATCTATCGTTGTTGGAATTTTTGCCTGTTTGTCTGTCTAGGAACGCATTACAAGAAAACCACGAAACAGATTTTGATGAAATTATTTTGATGACATTAGTATGATGATAGCTAATTATCTGATTTAATCAATTTATGATACTTTTTCCTACGGGAAAATATCTCATCTTTGAGAAATCTATATTAACCATTAAAACATAACTAGGGACGAACGTGAGCGGAGTAACGGTGAGCCGCTAGTTAATAAATAAATGTAAAACATTAACTATAATAAATGACGTGATAAAGAGAGTAGTCACGTGGTATAAATATATTAAAATTTATTTTAATATGTATTGTGAAATCTTATATAAGTAATGACATTATCTTTTATACATCACTAAAATTATTGTTACAGCATTGACTTAATAATAAAATACGTGTTTCGTTACTTATCACTTTTAAAAATATATTTGCAATTTAAATAAAACTATCTTTTTTGATTATATCACAAATTTATTTTGATTTTTGGTTCTCGACGTTTCTAATTCTTTACAGCAACCTCGGTCACGGGAGAGACTTAGGTCTTAGACATCTCAAAAGCATATAATAAAAATAAATTCAAGATAAAGTCCAAAAAGCTAGTTTAATTTAAAACATAGGCTATTATTAAAAAAAAACTATAGCAATACGTAGTTAAACTACGCGTGCAAAGTTAACCGCTAGTATCAAATATTCGCGTAAATTTAAGACGCAATTAATAACAACTGGTGTAATTGCAAACAATTGACCTTAGGGCAAACCGAAATGCCAAATTAATCGAGGCCACGCAGACCCTGTACCATTATTAAATCATCTCGGAAGCCAGCTAGAGCGTAGACTAGTAATCCAATAACTGGAATCCGTATTCCTTCCATATGTACCCAGAATCGGTATCTCGTTTTCACCTAATAAACAATAAGGGATGGTATTTTGATAACCATTGAAGGGTGGTTGGATCAAATGTCGCTTAAATTTTAGGGGTGTATATTTTGGATAGTTGTGTTTAGTTATTATAAACATATTATCATCTATGTTTTGCATTCTTAGACTTTTAAACCGACTTCCAAAAACGAGGAGGTTCGCAATTTGTCGGAATCTTTTTTATATATATGTTCACCGATTACTCGAAGACGCCTGAACCGATTTGGATTTTTTTATTTTGTTTGAAAGGATATGCTTCCCAGGTGATCCCATATAAATTTTATCGGAATCGGTCTAGCGGTTTTTAATTACTTTACGTCTTTTATTACAAATTAATTTTAAATAGTTTTTTAATCTTTTATCTCAATGTTAGTGTCAGTATTGATTACATCAAAGATAGTTATGTTAATAGATAGATTCACAATTAAGAAAGAATTGTTGGAAAAATGTATTGTTCTGCAAGATTTAAAGATATGCAGTAGTTCCGTTCGAAATTTAGATTGAATATATAAATAAATATTTGACTTGCATTATAAATTAAAGAACAATTTATATAATTTTTAATTCAATTTTAAATAACTTAATTAAATAAATCAATTATTATGTCTACTAATACAGTTAAAATGGCCAAATTGTTTACTAACAAATACGTATAGATATAATATTTAGAAATAAAAGGTTATTATTATTATAGTAAAGATATAGTTTAAATTTGTTTTGTTTTCGTATACGATATAAGTGGTAGAACGTCACACTGCCTAAAGCATATATATAGCCTAACACAATGTGAAAATTGATCTTGTCATACAAATTGTTTTGGATTTGACGACACGTTCGGCTCAGTTTGTAGTGACCTTAAATGCTGTGCCAGTGGTCGCGGGTTCGAGTCCCGCTGCAAGCATTTCTGTGATTAGCAAGAACGTTTGTACTCTAGTCATGAGTGTTTATGTATGTAATATGTATTTATTTAAAGTTATATATATGCAGTGTATCAACTATCTGGTATCCATAATACAGGCCTCGTAGCTTACCAAGGAACTAGATGGTGGTGTGTGTTAATGTCCCAACATATTTATTAATTATTATTTATAATAGGCCAACTTTCCAACTAGCAGAGATATAAAGATGTTTATATACATTCTCATTTTAATACAAAACTTGATATACTCAAAAATGTATATTTATGAAATACTAGATAATCTCTAAAATTGAAAATGCTTGGATATTGCAAATGAAGGAATTTTAAGAATAAATTCTCTTTAAAGGTTTAAATCATGTTCTTTAAATATATTTTTAATTCGCCGTATTTTTAGACGTTATACGTAAATAATTACATATTTCGACGTAGTTTCATATTTTTATTGAAAATACTGACAAATACACACAAATCTATCCCGCGGGATCCGTAAATTTTTTCGGGATAAAAAGTAATCTAATTAGTAGTTTTTGTGTACTAAGCTAGTTACTATAGTTTTTTAACTATCCCACAGGAACTCTTTAATTATCCAGAATAAAAAGTATTTAAAATATTGATCGGGGTTACAAGGTACAACCATGCAAAATTACATTTAAATCTGTCCAACTGTCTCGGAGATTAGCCCGTACAAACAAACAGATAAACAGAAAAAAATAAAAAATCTCGATTTGTCCTATTTCTCTTCTTATATCCCCCTGACTCAGTTTTTAGCATTTTTTCTATATACAGACATTCGATTTCTACAGTTTTATTATATGTATAAACTATGAGTAAAATAAAAATAAATCAATTAGATTATCGTCCATTAAAATTTAATTCTTTAGTTTTTTATATCCTCATCATCATTTAAGAATAAGCTCATTAAGTTAAATTATCCAACTAAAAGCTTGATTTCTATTCAAAATACAAAAGAAGCTTTAATTTGGTCAATGTCCAAATTCAGTGCTTTTCAGGAAAAAACCAGCGAAAATCTATTTGAATGTAAAAAATTCAACGCTACTGCAACACTGGTGCTACGCCAAAGAATTAGTGGGCGCGCGTTTTATACGATCCAAAAAATGCCACAGCTTTTAGTGGAACTAGAATTTAGGGTTAATAAATCAATTGAATATTCATTGACCAAGACTTTTCTTTTTAAAGAAGCAATACTTATGAAACTATCGAATTGCTCTGTACTTGCTCGGGTCCATTCCCTGGATACCTTTTGTATTTATTATGTTATAATATATTACTACAGGTATCTGACTGGAAAAACGATATATAAATAAAACTACTTGTTTCAGTAATATTAAAATTTTGAAAATTTCTGAGAAAAGAAATACTTCTTCACAATGAACTGGTTCAATAAAGAGTGTAATTCGAAGCGACATGTATGTATTGTATGTATTCAGCCCTTTTTAACGTCCCACTGCTAGGCCCGGACCTCCTGTCAACACGAGGGGGATCAGGCCATAGTCCACCACACTGGCCAAGTGTGGGTTGGCGGACTTCATATGTCTTTCGAAAACTTGCTAAGTTCTCTAAGACATGCAGGTATCCTCACGATGTTTTCATTCACCGTTAAGACAAGTGGTAATCTTGTTGGAAATGATTCGCACATGAAAATATCAGAGGTGCGAGACCCGGGATCTGAACTCGCTTTACTCGGTTTCCCAAGCGAGCGCGTTACCTACTAAGCTACCACTGCCTTCGAAGCCACATAGACCATCTCAATTAATAGATAGTAAAAATTGTCGTCCTTACCATTTAGTTTTGCGAGCTTAAACTAGAATTTATATATTTTATTCATACAACTAAAATCTCCAATACAAGGCATTTAAAATATAAAATAATTTCATCTTCCACATATAAACTGTGAGGATATAAATTATAATATTTTATAAAGAAGAAGAGCACGACGAAACTAAAATTTATTCGCCGTCATATTATTACCTACTGTCGCAGTCGATAAATTATTTTAAGGGGCTTTTTCCCAATGTGAGTTCTCATTTTCATGGCTAGCTTTGATATGAACCACAAGTATCATAATGTCTCAAAGTGAAAGTTTCAATAAACACAGAAACAGGCCTCAGGAAAGTGCTTTATACCTGTAAAGAAATTCAGGGTGTCAATTATTCAGTCAATCTTCGTAAGTATCGTCTGTACGTAATTTTCTCGACCACATACTACAAGAAGCTTTCGCTTTGCTCGGTAGCTTTTCTAGATGCTTTTTGTATTTAAAATATTATTTACAAGCAGTGCCACCTTTTGACTAATTTTATTACTAATCGTCGCTTAAGTGTTTTTTTTTTGTTCAAACAACCAATACTTATTTTACTTTATAGCTTTTTAAAATAGATACATATATAAAGAAATTAAGTTTTTTTAGGTTTATGAAAAAAAATATATTTAATACCAATAAAATTAAAATTTAAAAGTCAATAGTTCTGCATTAAAAGTTTTTTCGGTAAATTCGTTTAGTCAAATAAGCACTGTGACGACGAAATTGCTCCAATTCATAAGTGTAGCCGTATACTAAATTCTCGAAATCCATCCAGCCGTTTAAGCGAGAAAGTGTAACAAACATACACACACAAACTTTCAAATATATAGTAGTAGTCCAATTAGAAAAGACAGTGTTCTTACCGTTTACATATTTTAAATTTTTAGGCTCGATGACCTACGTACGTGCAACATCTCACTTATCACCGCGCACGAGGACTGGCCCGCAGCCAATAGATACGTCAAGGAAAATTTGAATATTCATGTAACAAATTTATTATTTGCACATTTTATCTAACATTTGGTGGTATCAGTGTTAGTCCGGAACATAATTATTTATTAAAATAGCGTAATTACGCGCTCGGACGCTGATAAAGGCAGATATCGCCTATTTATCGTTAGTTGTTATAAATATGACATAATGGCTTTAAAATTACATAATATGAGTACAGCAAGATAAAATATACTACATATGTACTTAATACTACTATTATTATTACTTATTTTGTTGGATAGATTTGCTTATCTTTTTGCTTGGGATATGGTATGAATTTAATTATTTAATGGCAAGCGAAAATTAGGAAATAGCATATTCACTATTCATATAAATATATAATGCTAAAAATTGTAGTGTAAAATATATAGAATATTATTCTCTTAGCTAGAAATGACGACTTTAGTTATAGTATGACAAACTTCTTTAAGTACTCTCACGAGATTGAAGAAATTTAATATTTCTACTACATCAAATATCGAAAAAATCTTCAAACATTTGTTCCCTGATCAAGATCAAGCGCACCATTGAAAAATTGTACCTAATAAGTAAAATCTCAATAAAAACATTAACTCAACATCCTTATATATATATATATATATATATATATATATATATATATATATATATATATATATATATATATATATATATATATACATATATCCCTATCTACAAACCAAACAAGTCAAGAAATCGTGCTAACATATTTCCAAAATACAAATGAATGATGAATTTATCTTCTATTCATTCATAGTTAAACCATTCAAATTAAGTCGTAAACTAAAGCTAAAATATAAATTCTATCTCAAATGAATTGCTTTATAAAATACGTATATTGTTTGCATCCTGCAGTAGAACGTTGTAATCCAATCAACAACCGCAGCAGGCAATTTGCGGTATAAGCCGCGTTGCATTGTCCTATTTTGATGGCACATTACATTTGGATACCTTTTATATATTATAGCTTATTGCACATATCGACTCTTAAAAGGGCCAATTTTGTAACTGTATTACAATTTTGAATTTGGTCTTTAAATATATAAGAAACTAGCGCTCAGGTGCATTCAAAGTGTTTAACAGCAACTCATAATCTATCTATATACTAAATTTTATTCAAACAAACATACACACAAACTACATATAAACTTTTGCATTTATAATAATAGCTTAGTTAATTTCTAGTAGCTGGGCGACTTCGTCTTTTTTTGTAAAATCTTGTTTTCTAACAAGACACCTATATAGATAAACTTAAAAGCGAAACCTTAACTAAATACAAATTTTGGTCCAAATCGTTAGAGCCGTTTTCGAGATACACGAAATAAATTTGTATATATACAAGAATTGGTCATTTAATATTATAAGATTTTTAAACTAGCCGCTAACCCTTTCTTAGATGGCTAACAGTACTAAGCCTATGTGTCATAGTCTGTGTATTGAATTTCATTGAAAACCGTCCGGCTGCGTCTAAATACACAAACATATACAAACATACACACAGATATACACTTTCACATATATTAAACTGCTCCTATTATCTCAATATTGTAACTATAATGATTATTCCAAGTCGAATTGTGGAGCTCTATATGTTGTGAAAAAATAGATCAAATTGCTAAACAAATAATAGCAAAAAGATTTATCATTTTTGATAAGAATTGTAATAATATAAAAATTTATTTAAAAAAAAGTTTTATTTAGTTTTAAGGTATTTTAGTGTTGAACTGGTGTTAGACATTCAGTAAATATTTAACAGAATTACAATAATTTTTTATTTGTGTGGTGCAGGTGTCGTATGCAAGAAGTAAAATGACGGTTATATTAGATGATGTATGATTGACGTAATGAGTAACAAAGTTGTAATTGGGTAGTTTGATTGGTTGAGTGTATGGCTCGATATAATAAACATAATAAAGTGCCTTATGCTACAGGTAGTGTTGACGATAGAAAATCTGGCATCGACATACATTTTTTCACTAAACTATTTTTCACGATTGTGAATAGTTGCTGGATACTTATAACAGACGGTGTCGTTTTCGTATGATTTTATAAGAAAAATTATGTCTCTTCCGTTTCTGTCCTGTAAAGCATTCGAAACACTAAAAACCGCGAAAAAAGAGTTTTATTTAAATTTCAAATATTCGCGAAAATCTAAAAAAAATATTATTCACGCACACTTGAAAATCATTAACAAGAAAATTGAATTGCATTGAAAATAATATTATAGCTTCTAACAAATCAAAATACATCACAAAACAAACATACGCATTATCCTACCTTCTATAATCCTATCATAATAAGTCGTTTCACACAATCACGGGACAATACACGCCACAAAGTCTGGACGTCGGGTGAAACAACAAACAAATAAATACAATCAAATTTTAACCTTGAACCTCACTATTACAGTCCAAAATCTGTTAAAAACCTTAATAGGCGCATGATATATGCGAGAATCAATTCAACGCGGATTTAGAGATCTAAACGCAATGCAATTTAAACTTTATTATAACGTAAAAGGTTTTAAATTTGTGTGTTGATGATTTAATTTATATGAACAAGGAGTTATGAGGAAGATTATGCACTATATGCTGAATAAAAGACGATATCACATTACGTCTTCAAGTCAAGGTATACAGGTTTGAAGTTGATAATTAAGATTTTTGGGCTTAAAGCTCTCTTTAATCTGTTGGACTTATTCTCTTTTCATATGAAATTTCATATGAAAATGATTGGTCATATTCTCATTGAGATAGACTAATAGTAATTATCATATGACTGACATAAAAAAAAGAAGAACTCAATGCAGGCTGTATTTTTTTTAATATAACACGATATTTCCTTTAATTATTGTCAATCGAACCAATTTTAATGATTTTTGTTATTAATAAAAATCCTATCCCTAACCTAAGTGTGAAAAGTTATATTTAAAGTGACTTAGTAATAAAGGTAATGCATTTTTATTTGATAAGACCTAGATACCCTAGCTATTTTAACCCCCTTAAAACCGATTATCGTTCTAATTGGACACGATAAAACATTTATCAAAGATAAAATAACGAAAATATAATAAAACTGCAATAAAAAGACACACATATTGCAGTATTTATGTAACAACAGACAGACAACACGATATCGATCAGCACATTATAAATTATTTATGTCCAAATAATGTGTGGTTAACGGAGTGCTTATACCGCATTGCTGAGAATTCCTCGCGATAGCTTCGTGATTACTCTATTCTACTTGTCGATTAACTATATGTATATAATCATTGTTGTCTGTCTTGTATTATGTGGGGATATGGAGAACAATGTTCTCCATAATATAAGGTATAATTTATATAAATATTATAAATAAATATTAATGATTGTCTCTACATATAATAAAATGGTAACTAAGCCGAATCTGTACATTAAATATGTTTTTGGGAAATTTTATGAAATAAACATTATTATCGATACAGAGACCGAATCCATAGTTTTAGAATTTTTATTTGTCTGTCTGTCTGTTACCGCATCACAGAGTCAACATATCGGACACTTTTTACCGCGGGAAAATATCTCATTTCGGAGAAAAAACGCAAAAACTGCAATGTAAGAGTAACTAATCTATAAAACTTAAGAATTTGGTTTTTGATAATATGAACTCGGGTGGAGCCGCGGGCAATGCTAGTTTGATACATATAAATAATTCTATGACATAACGATTAAACTTGTAATCTAAATATTTTTTTTTTGTATTTTTAAGAATGATATCTTCTCAAAGCCCCCTTGGCTATAAAAAGTTTTTTTTATTTCGCAAATATAAGATAACTAGTATTTTTCTGGCTTTATAAAATTCGTAAACTTTTAACTACGTAATGTACGAGTACTACTGATGCATGTTGTAGCACGGCGTAGCAAGCTACGATTTATGCTACGCGCCTTATAATGTCGTCGAATTGTAACAGTATCTTTATTTCGATAGTTAGGATATTTGTGTAGTAATTAAATGCAGTAAAGGCAAATGGCAATATGTTAATATAAAAAAAACTTAACTTATTACTTAAATGTTGCCATATAATGTAGTATTATTAGTCTAAAAAAATTATACATATATGTACATATATAAATGGGCAAAGACATATACAGTTAAGAGCCTGTTTCTCCTTTGTCAGTCAAACGATTTTCTTTAACTTTGTTAAGTTGCTATTGACGAGTGCTATAATTAAAAAAAAAATTAAAAGCTGTTTTTTTATTTACATTTTTCAGATAATATGTAAATAGATAATAAATACTATTCATATAATATGTTTTTCTCAATTTTTTATATACATATCATAAACTTTTTTAATAATATTTACATCTCTTTATTTATCTATTATTATTTTTTTTATAAAAATGCTAACCCGCTAGCAAAAACAGTAACTTCGTTTTAGAACAGACACTAATTTGCTTTCAAATATTTTGACGAACCCCTACTAACTAGCCATAACCCCAATTTCCATTGGCATTGTTCGAATGTTACGTTATGTCAAAGGAAATAATTGAATTAAGTGTGATTTAATAATATTCGTGGTGGAACCTCTTTATAGAATATGCGATTAAAAAGGCTTTTAAATTTGATGAAGAGTAAAAATTTATACTACAATTATTACCTTTGTGTATGTTTTTTAATTCTTAACTCTAAAACAGCTGAACACAGTCTCAATTTCAGCTGCTATTAAGATTTCTTTAGCTGAAAAACAACTATATCCTAATAACTATACTTGCCTTATATACTAGCAATATATATGAACTTACCTTATATACATATGAAGCTACATTTCCACAAAATCAATGCACACTTAATATTATCCTCTTATACTTAAAAATAAGTATAAATTTGTATTCAGTAATTTTTTGCGTCTCACTGCTAGGCACGGGCCTCCCTTCAATGCAAGGAGGATTAGCCAAAGTCTGTCACGCTGGCCAAATACTGATTGGAGGATTTCACAAGTGTTTCAAACTTGCTAAGTTCTATCAGACATGTGGTTGCCTCACGATGTTTTCCTTCACCGTTAAGACAAATGGTGTTCATGTTAGAAATGATTCGCACGTGGAAATATCACAGATACGAGAATCGGGATTCGAACCCGCTTACTAGGATTTCCAAGCGAGCGCGTTACCACTAAGCGTTATATATTATACATAGTACATAAAACCTCCATGCAAACTAATCAAACGTAATTTTTAGCTGCTGTTACTTAACTCGTACTGGGCTTAAAAAGCTAAATAAGTTTTATCATTTACGCTATAAGCTCTAAAATGAATCGAAGTTTTCTACTTATCTCGGCGTGTACTAAACGTACCGATGTAAGCTTACTGCCCACACGGTTCATTAAAAGTTCGTCTTTTCTTTATTTTTATTCACACTGTGCGGTTTTATGGGGAAACTTTGTTGTCATAGTTTACTTGAAATATTTACTATATACTAGTTTCAAAGTTCGCTTAAATTAATATCTGTTTTGTTGAAACATGAGTGTTATTATTATTTTTATTACATTATAAATAACAAATTTTGTATTAAATTTTAAAAGGATTGACTATAATATATCTTTTATGGAGTCTATTTCATTTCCATGATTGTGTATGAAGTGAAAGATCCAGGGCCAACTCGGACTGTTACTGAGACTTTCTAAACAGAAAGACTCAATAAGTAAACTTATCAACCCGGAAATCGAATTTATTATCTCCGAGTCTGCAGCCATATATGCTCGCCACTAGACCACCAAAGCAGGTAAATGTGTTACTAAGCTAATATAAATATTTTGAAAATTCAATCATTAGAATTAGGGGTTTCCCTTAATCCTATAAGTAAAGTCTTGTCATTCACTTTCAACTAAAGAACGAGTTCCGGAGAACATTGTTTAAAATTGAATGAATTTTTCGAAACAAAAGCATAGTGGGTTGAGAGGTTCGAGGGTTTGTTTTAATACTGGATTTTGAAAGTTGAAAAATCCTTTGTGCGATTCTAAATTTTCTTTCGGACATATTACTTTGCTTTGCATATTCGAGCTTCGTATGCAAGCTTGCATAGCTTACTTAACCTACTACCATTCTACAATAACTACTATATGATCTATTATATAACTATATAATAGAAAAAAAAACTCGATATGATATATTCCTATTCCATATAAAACTACAAATTAAAATATTACAACAAAATACAAGCATAAAACGCTACAATGATGTTGTTTCTATAAAAAAATATGATCTATAATAATATTATAAAGAGGCTGAATTTGTCTGTTTGAATGCGCTAATCTCAGGAACTAGTAATCCTATTTGAAAAATTCTTTTGCATTAGATAGCCCGTTTATTGAGAAAGGCTATAGGCTGTATATGATAATGTTACTACTCAAGGGAGATGAGCAGTAATCATAAATGTCAACAAATCGGGCAACACATAAAGCCAAAGAATTTTTTGTAGATTGAACGCGGGCCAAACCGCGGGTTCTGCTAGTGTCAAAATAAAATAATAGTAAAGGTAAACAAAAAAAAATATCTAAATAAAATATCAGAACAGACTCAATAATTATAATTTCTTTATTATTATTATAATTAAATTTGTCTCTCCGCTATGATAATAATAGCTTTAAAATCTCTTTTTAAAATTTAAAAATAAAATTTTTCACATTCTCACGGAAAAATATAAAACAAAAACGTCTAAATCAGATGTTTCAAAGAAATAACAGTATCGTGTCGCTATCATTGACTCCATATTTTTTTCCAAATGTTGTTTTAATGAGAGGAAAGAAGAAAAGAATTGTGATTTCTGGGAAGATACTTATCTTGTAAAATATTATTTTTGTTAAACACATTTTTTAAAACACATATTTTTTCCTGACCAAAAATTGAATATGAATGTTACGGTTAAATAATCTTTTAATTTATTCAATAGTAAACCTCAGCTTAGTCAGATTTCGAAATAAAGTCGACTTAGTGCTTATTTTTTCAAACTACCAATACTTGTTGTACTTTACAGTAGAGAAATTTTTCGATCTAAAATATTTCTAAGATTTCTAAAGAATATATAAATATCTAAGATACATTATACATATATATAAAAAATCCCTCATATTGAAAGGAGGCCCGTGGCGAGCAGTGGAACTTTAAAAAGGAGCTGAAATACATAAGTTAAAGTAAAATATCAAGTCAATAATTTCGTATTGAAAACCCTTTCGATAAATTAGTCGTTTGGACAATTAAGCACTGAGACGACGATAAAGTTATTAAGTACTACATATATTTGCCGGTACCGGAAATGGAACCTACGACCACAATAGAATACCCATTACACTAGATAAATCATAATAACGATTTAATTTCAAATCCAGCCGAAATCTCCAAATGAAAAGCCATTTTAAAATCGATCTAATATATTATCGTGGTAACAAAGTAAAAGTATTCGTGAAATGTTAAATTCGCGACAGGCCAGTGTAATTAGTTTTTTGCCCCCCGGCGCCATATTTTACCTCCAGTGTCATCATTTACCAATTAAACCATTTTGCATGCTTTTTGTTCATATTACCAATGCTCATAGATATAAATCATACAATTTCGGTATTATATTAAATATATATATATATATATATATATATATATATATATATATATATATATATATATATATATATATATATATATATATATATATATATATCTGTGGGTTTTACTGTTAAGGTATTTCTGATGAGTTTTTTATAATAAAATGTTCTTTTCGGGTTTTTTCGTGGATTCATTTAGATTTTTCATGTGACCATAAATGATGAATAAATTTTTTTGTACTTTATTTCCATATTACCTTGCGTTTTTCTGCTCCGCTAAATGACAATTTTTCTCACCTTCTAGGTTGACTGGAAGAGATCTGTTTTAGGGATAAGTCCACCTTTGCTTTCAATTTTCTCTTAATAGTTGTAATTTTTTTTTTATGTGCAATAAAGAGTATATATAAATGATGTGAAGCTTTCGAAGCACAGATAATCACTTAAATCTAAATAAATATCAGGAGTGTTTTGTCTTCTTGTTAGCTTCACTATACAAACGGAGTTTCATGGTAATTTTTTTATTGATAGGATATACAGTAACATTAGTATTCTTCCTTTGATACGCTTTAACGGTTAGTATAGATTTCTCAGAGATGAGATATTTTCTAGCCGTCAAAAGTATCTTAAATGTCGAGCCGTTTAACCAGCTATCATCATACTAAATTTCAGCAAAATCTGTTTAGTGGTTTTTTTGTAATGCGTTCCCACACAGAGTAATAAAATTTTCAATAAGATTTTCCAAAAAATATTTAATGTACAGATTTGACACATCATTTTATTATATGTATAGATAATTAAAGTTCAATTACATCTAACATATTTTTGTTTAAATTAAAGATCTATTTCTTCTAATAGATTTTTTGAGTACTTGCCTAGAATAAATGGACCAAATTTTACTCGCTGTAGATGTAAGATAAACATTTCTTAGTTAATTGGAGTTGAGTTTTTCAAAGCACCTAAGAGACTTGGGACAATCAATTCAAATTACAAACTTTGAATGCCTTCTGAACGTCGAGAAGACAGTAATAGTTGTAAAAACTATATTCCTTGTAGAATTGAATACATTATTTCTATAAAATACTGTTCAAACGTTTTATTCGTGTGATTTTACTTTACATATTCTGCATCTTGAGGGTATTATAAGGCCAAATATTTTTTTGACCTTGTAGAGGGCTAAGTAAAGCTTTTACTTAATTTTAAAATTTAATTTAATCATTTATTTCAGGCAATATTTACAAAAGGTCTTAAATATGTAAACAGAGGCCCATAATATATAAAGCTTAAAAACTAACATATATATTAATTATGTGAAGTGAGGAAAAAGCTAGTATTTCGATTTCTAGGTTACAGTTACAAGTAAATTGTTGTAATTTATTTAAGTCTTTTTTAGACTTTCATACGAAAATAATACGATAATGTTACTTTTCATATATATTTTTTCTATTTCTCTATAAAAAAATATCCTAACTCACGATTGTAATAGACAAAAGCTTTTTAATCCTCCTTGATACGTTTTCTTCATTCATAAATTATGAAGCACTACACAGAAATGCTTTCGTGAAGAGAATCACCAAACATCGTAACTCAATTATTTAAAATGACTATTTCAGAATAGAATTCGAAAAACAATTGTAAGATACATCTATACCATGTTAACACCGGTTCGATTTTCACTTGAGGAATTATATTTCCTGTACCAATACTAATTCTATATGTTCGGACATTAACACACAGCACCATCTAGTTCCATGGTAAACTAGGAGGCTTGTGTTATGGATACCAGATAGTTGATACACTACACATATATAACTTTAAATACATACATATTATAAATATAAATACCCATGACTGGAGTTCAAACATTCGTGCTCATCACACAAATGAGTACTCCCAGCGGGACTCGAACCCGCGACAGCTGGCACAGCGAGTAGGGTTACTACAAACTGAGCCAAATTCTAAAAGACATGGAAGTGGTGTTTTCTTACTTTTCCTAAATATATGAATTAGCTTCACCCGAGTCCACATTTCACCAATTTCAAAAATTTTATTAAATACATCATATATTTTATATGTTTTTACTATGTTTTATTTATTTGAAAATACAAACAAATTGCCATTCTAAGTTAAATACAGCTATTTACGTCGGGATCGAGAACTTACTCTCACTATCAATTTAATCGGTTTGCTCGGAAAAGCAATTCTATTTAACGTGTGAGAAAAACGTGGAGGTGAGAGATGTTTACCGACCGTTTAAGATTTAAACTGTAATATGGCTTTAGCTTGTATAATTCAAAACGGTCGAATTATTATAAATAAAATTTCTGGTTCGGAACGTTTCGAATGCTTTACAGCAATCATGGTCACGGGAGAGACTAAGATTTTAGACGTCTCAAAGGTATTATATACTTGTTACAGATAGTGCCTACCCACAATTTTACAAAAATAACTCATTGGAGACATCTAAAACCTTAGCCTCTCCCGTGACCAGGATTGCTGCAAAGCATTCGAAACGTCGGGAAACAAAAACCAAAATAAATCCGCGAAATAATCCGAAAAGATAGTTTTATTTAGAATTTCAAATATTCGTGTAAATTTAAGAAAGTATTACGTTAGAATTATACTATACTAGCGACTGACCCTCCTACCGCTGGGTTCCTCTTCATATAATGTTAGTATAGATTTCTCAGAAATGAGATATTATCCAGCAGTAAATAGTATTTTAAATGTTGACCCGGATAACCAGCTATCATCATACCAAATTTTATCAAAATCTATCCAGTGGTTTACTCGTGATGCGTTCCCAGGCAGACAGACAAAAATTCTAAAAACTATATAGATTCGGATTTTGTATCGATGATAATGACTATTTTAATAAGGTGTTCCAGAAAATATTTAATGTTCAGATTCGACTCAGAATTTTATTATATGTACAAATTATTTTAACATGTGAATAAAAATGAAATTCGTTGGTAAGTACATCACTTGACAACGGACGGATTTGCCGTTTTCAAATACTTTCGTTGTTAAAAAAGATTGGAAAGCTCCAAAAATTTGTGAATTGGGGAATTTGTAAAAGCTGTTAAACCAACTTCCAATATTCTTGAAAGGGAACAAAAGCACCTTTTTAGCTAACTTTAAACTAGCTTCAAGCGCAATCTTGATCATTATAATAACAGCAAAAAGAATATTAAAAAAAAAAACAAAATTATTTCAAAGTCAGTAAAAACTAAATTATAATTAAAACAACACTATAAAGTAAAAAAATATACTATTTTTTCTTGATGATATAATGACACAAGTAGGATATAATATAGCTCTTGAATAGGTACTAATAATAAAGAGTTCCAGCTCATTTGATTCGCTTTGACGAGTCTCATACTTTACAAATCGTTGACTCACTATTACAAGGTTCTATGTTACAATTTTAGTACTTATTTAGTTATCAATGCTACAAGGTTCTATGTGTCATTAGCTACAGTTTTGCAAAAACAAACCACTCGATAGCGGCACTTTAACTACAAAAAAATATTCAATTTTACATAGTTCTATGTTGTTTTTTTTTACGATAACAAAAAAACGAAGTTCTATGTAAAAATTACTAAACTTCATTAAAATTAACATAGAACTTTGTAATAGTAAGCCAACGATAGTGGCTCGGCTTTTTAAAACTTTCAATATTATAACAAACTGGTTTTAGAAATAGACCTGATGTATTACTTAAGCTAACTTCTAAGTAAAAGGTTTTTGAGTAGAAAGCAAAATTGTTCAAACGTTGACAACGGATAGGATGCCTCATTATTTCTTTGAGAGGTCTCAAACAAAGCTCGAGATCTCAATGTAAGAGAATTGAAATATTGTACTCTTCTTGCACCCCTTGTGATGACTTTTAATTGACCCTGACGTCATCTAAGCGATTGATTTATATTTAAATCTATGACAATAATCTATATCTACTCGTATCTATACATATAATAAAATTCTGAGTCGAATCTGTACATAAAATATTTTTTTGAAAAATGTTAATAACATTATTATCGATACAGAGGCTGAATCTATAGTTTTTAGAAGTTTTTTTGTCTGTCTGTCTGTCTGTCTGGGAACGCATCACGAGAAAACCACAGGACAGCTTTTGATGATATTTGGTATGATGATAGCTGATATCCGAATCAACATATACTGCCCACCTGAGCCTAAAGTGCAGTAATAGACATTTTGGTCGGTTTTGAGTTAAATATATATTCTAAATCCCCATTTTAGTAGCTACCAGTCAAATTAATTCTTTTTTCTGTAGCGCTAATAAAGTATTTTATTTTAATGTTTTTTCGGAAAGTGTAACAGCAAAAAATATCACAAATCTATTAAAATATTCCATGTTTACCAGCTAAACCGCAGTACTATTAATACTGCACAAGATGTTTCCTTACTAAACTGCAGTATTTTATCATATTTTGTGGCACTTAAAATAGTAGTTTGTTCTAGGAGATTCAAGAAAAAACTTTTTAAAATGCAGTATTGTTCGACTCTATACAAATTGATTATACTGCAAAGGTTAAGAAAAAATATTTTTTATTTATATTCCTAATTAAAGTGCAGTATTAACATTCCATACTGCACATTAACTTGTGGGGGATTTTGTAATTTCTTGTGAAAAACTAAAAGACATGCAGTATTTAATAACTTTACTGCAGTTTAACTTGTAGGATGTGTTGTAGTTGCTTGTAAAAGACCATTTAGTTTACAATATTTATAAATTTTACTGCATATTAGTTAGTTTGCTCCATCCAATTCATACTAGCTAAAGTACTTAAAGTTAAATACTATTCCCTAATAATGCGTTTTACTAGGTAAAATTATTAAAATATTAAAACACAGGACAGGCAATATCGCGGTTTGAGGCAGTCTCCTTAATCTGTGGCTTAAGGCTGACTTTTGACATGCCATGCTGTGTCTGTACCAAAGAGATATGGAGGGTAGAGCTAAGGAGAACTATTTCTAGTATAAAAAGTGACCGCTGACAAGCATTAAATTGGTGGCGCCACAGAAAACAAGTATATGAATCTATACATCTATACAGATAAATAAAATTGTAGTGTCTGTTTGTAATGTCAAAATAAACCTTTTTACTAAATGCATATGAAATTATATACAGTACTTACAAGAAAAACACATTTTTAAAATTTTTTGTCTGTCTGTTTGTTCCGAATAATCTCTGAAACGGCTAGACTGATTTTGACGGACTTTCAGTGGAAGGTAACTGATGTTATAGGTAGTAATATAGGCTACTTTTATTTTAAAAAAAGAATTAGAGTTCCGCTCAAAAAAAAGTATCCTGGGACGAACCCGAGCGAGGCGAGGGTGAGCCGCTAGTTTAAAACATAGCGTCATAAAAGTAAGAAGGTGAATTAAACAAGGAAAGAAAGATTTCCGCTTTGCTGTCGCGCACTTTTCAAAATAGTTCCAACATAGGCAAACAGCGATATACAATATAATTATATATTATTTTCAAGTAATAATAATTCAGCACACTTCACTCCGTTAAAAACTACTAACTTCACATCACATCTACTTGCTACGCTAGTGCTAACGGTGGGTTTCTGAGCTATAATTTGCTGCTCACTCCTGGACACTTTTTCAACTTGTTAGTTAGCTCTACCTTCCATAATCTTTTCAGACCATTATTTTTGTAAGACAAGAATACTCATTTAGTAATTAGTTATGTTCAGAAGAAAGATTTTATGTAAATTTTATTGATCCATGCATGAGAAATACATGTGATATAGTTTTATGGTGGATTAACTAGTTAAGATTATCAACATCTTGTAAAGATTGTTTTATTGTTAGTCATATAAAACAATTTACACTGTTTTGATGAATAGTTTTAATGGCATAGTCATAAATGCATGTCCAGTTTTGTTTAAGAAATTACATATTTTTATCAAAATTAAAGGTAATTTTATATTACTATATGTGTGGAATATCAGAGTTTTGTTCAAAATAACAGATTAAATAGCAGTATTTTCATAATATTACTGCACTTTAGTTAGTAACAATCATGGAAGAAATGTCTAAAATGCAGTAATAACAGGATTTACTGCATTTAAAACAGTTTTTGAAAAGATTATACAAATAAAGTGTGTGTAGTAATAGGGGCTAAAAAATTAAAATCGCCATAATTATAGTTTTTTAAAAAAAACTAACGTAACAATGTTTAGTATTTTAGTTTGGTACATATCCTTTCACTTTCCATTCAAGGTTTTATCACAAAGTCTCTTTTTGATATATTTTTATGGATTCTAAACTTTAGGCGCGTTTTTTTCGAATTCGTGTTTTTGCTGTTACTGCACTTTAGGTTCGGGAGGGCAGTATAGGATGCTTTTTACTGCGGGAAAATATTTCATTTCTGAAAAATCTATACTATATTTAAATAGGTACAGACAAAACAATTCAGTACCTTTTTTAGTAGCTAATGACGAGCTTTAGTGTTATTAATAAAAAAAATTAAAGTTAAATTTCGACCACTGGACAAACAATAAATCTATATATTTGTACTTCCATCAACAGCTTGATGAAGAAATTACCTTGAACTATAAATGGAAAATGTATGAGTGTAACTTAAAATGACTTAGAAGTTTTGCTTTACTATACCTCCCATAAAAGTGTATTTTTCTTTAATGTGTGTGAACTTGTATAGTAATAGTTTCGTTAGGCAGGATAACCTATAACTAACAACAACCTATAACGACTTCGAAAATATCTAATTAGGTATCTATACTAAATGAAAACCTTCGTTTAGTTATTTTTTACATTTTAGTGCCTGAGAGTCGGTTTTTTTAAGTTCTTATTTTTCTATTTTTAGTGTAGACGTAATAAGCAGGTAATTTGTTAGAAGAAAGTTTTTTAATAACATATTCGATTAAACAATTTATTTAAAAAATATATTCATTATTGTTGATTTTTTAAAAACCACTCGACTGATTTCGATAAAATTTATATGGGACCACCTTGAAAGTATACCCTTTGAAACAAAATTTTTTTTTCCAAATCGGTTCAGGTGTCTTCGAGTAATCGGTGAACATACATAAAAAAAAGAAAGAAAAAAAGATTCCGACGAATTGAGAACCTCCTCCTGTTTTTTGGAAGTCGGTTAAAAATATTTAATTACTTACAAAGTGTAACTAAAAGGGGATATCTGACATAAGATGGATGGACGTAACGAAGTCACATCTCTTGCGGTTGGAACACCCTACTAATCTGCACTATTAAGATCGATCGTAAGTTGTTTTAACCATTACTCATAGCTTATTTATGCTTTCTTGTCGTTAATATCTTAGAATATCTAATATAATATCTAATATAATCTCTTATTTTTGTAAATTTTTAGTTTAGTGTTTAGCTTTTTGTTTTTCTTAATTTCATTCTGGTCTGCTTCTTATTAGTATTTTTTAATATATGGAAATTTCATTTGTTTATGTGTTATCTATTATTATTTATTATTTATGTAATACTGTACTGTTTGTTTCCCTAAAAAAAAGTTATATTAAAATCGCTTTCAGCTACAATTTTGGACATGAAAAAATAGATTATTCAATCGGTAGGCATTTTTTGCAGAGTCTACTCGCGTATAGCAGAGCATTCAGCCCGTGCATTTGAACTGGTGTATTGAGATGTATTACTATACTGTGTTGGCTGCTAAATTATTTTAAAGTCATACAAACGTGGTATGGATGTCCAATTATTATTTTAAGATATAAATCAGCTAAAAAGTAAATATTTACTACATTATTATAAAGTAAAAATGATATCTAATAGTTTTCTTTTTTGCAGCAACTAATAGACGTAGATGTTCTTAAAAGAAAAATAAACAAAATGACTGCGACAAAATCTGAAAAGCTAGTTTGGTTTAAAACTAGCATTGCCCGCGGCTCCGCCCGCGTTCATATGACTAAAACCAAATTCTTAGGTTTTACATATTAGTATACTCGTATTAGTCATGAACGAATAAGCCACTGGACGAGACATAAAATACAAATGTATGAAAACTCGTTCAACCAAAAGACGCATAACGCACACAAAGATTTTATTACATTATTATACACACAGGTACACAATACAATATTTCTAGTGCTTGAACGTAATCGATAAAATACATATATCGATGAACCAATTAATGACATTTTAGACATTGGTTAGCATAGTCATCATATTTTACATCTTTTAATTTAAAATATCTGTATTTATTATAATAAATTAAAATAAATGAATTAAAGAGGCAATAATAATGTGTCAAATAATAATTATTTTTTAATTTGATTTATATAAATACGATGGCATTGATGGCAGCATTCTGTTGGTCTATAATAATGTTAATGAACAAATGAATATCGGGTGTATATTCCATTAATATATAATAAAAATTATTTTTTAAAGATTAAAAAAATATTAAGCTAATTTAATTAAATAAAGTGATTTTGTTGATTCTGTTATTGAATTATTTTAATTGGCAATTGATTGTCTCGGGTAGCTTATAAAAATGTGACACTGTCCTAATATTGCTCAGTTCTTAATAAACATTTGTGAAATTAGGAAAAAGAAAAAGTGATTGCAAATTAAAGTGAGTGTTGGATCGTGAAAGTAAAATAGATCGTGAAAGTAAAGTGTTTTATTACAAATCGCCAACAGAAGTTTAGTGCTAAAACATTATTGTTTGATTTTGTGTAATTTATGGTATTAGTATATTAGTTGACCCGGATAACCAGCTATTACTATACCAAATTTCTTCAAAATCCCTCCAGTGATTTTTCTATGATGCCGTTACAGACAGATAGACAGACAAAAATACTTAAAACTATAGGTTCGGCCTCTGTTAGCGATAATAATGTGTATTTCAATAAGATTTTCCAAAAAATATTTAAAGCACAGATACGGCTTAATTAAATTTTAATGTATCTATAGATGTAACTAATTTATAAAGCCAAAAAGATTGTTTTTTGATAATTTGAACACGGGCGGGGCCGCGGGTGATTTAGTAGTAATTCTAATAAAATCATACAAAGGTCTAATTTGTACATTCAATTTTTTGGAATTAAAACTACGTATTTTAAAGACACATGGCGGCATCTATTGACAAATATCTAAATAATACAAAAATAAATATTCATTAAATAGCTTTTATAATGAATAAAATAGTGCTATTGATATACTTTTTCAAGATTAGCTATTTTTAATAGTTTTTGACATATTTAGTAAGTTAACTTGCTAAAATATATATAGTATCATCGTTTTTTTATTCTAACCAGTTTTTGTATTTTTTCTCAGAAATGAGATATTTTCTGCGGTAAAAAGTATCCTATATGTTGACTCGGATAATCAGCTATGACCATACCAAATTTCATCAAAATCCGTCCAGTAGTTTTTCTGTGATGCGGTAACAGACAGACAGACAGACAGACAGACAGACAGACAAAAATTCTAAAAACTATAGAATTGGCCTCTGTATCGATAATAATGTCTATTTCCATAAGATTTTCCAAAAAATATTTAATGTACAGATTTGACTCAGTTAGAATTTTATTATATGTATAGATGTCAAGATTTGCGTAAATCTAAGGACGTTACTGGTATATCTTGTTAATTAAAATAGATAACCAAATCGGTCAAGTGCGAGTCGGAACAATTATGATTGTTATTTTTTAAATTAGTATTGCAGCCTTTTTAAAATTCGCATCTTGGTTTTTTTATTATTTGTTGTTACAGCGGCACTCTGTGAAAATTTCATCTCAAATTCAAAATTCAAAATATTTTATTCAGCATTAAATTATTACAATTTTTTACTTAACGTCATGAGTCTACTACCAGTTCATAAAAAAGAAGCCTCAGACCTGAGAAGAACTGGCGAAGAAACTCTCTACCTATTACGGTTCATAAGATAGAGACGGACGAACGGATAGCGAAGCCTTAGTAATAGGGCTCCGTTAGCACTCGTCGGGTCCAGAACCCTAAAAACGATAAAAATGTAAAATATTTTACCAACAAAAAAAAAACAAAAAAAAACCATCACATTTACGACTAAGAGAGCCATTATGACAACCATTTCATTATTCACATTACATACCAAATTAGGTTATCTGTCTGTACGTCTGTGGGGAATCTCAGGAACCCTAGTGGAGAGTTAACGAACGAACGTTATTGTCAATTCTGATTAAATTTAAAGGGAAGAGGGGCCAATAATGGAGTTGTATTATGAAAACATAATATAATAAGTCGATATATACGGTTTATGTTGAGATATAATTGTTTTTACTGGATTTGATAAAACACTTTACAAGAAGTATTTACTTTTTAGAATTCATTTGTTTTTTAGGACTTCCGTTTAAAAACTTTATTTTTATTTCAGTTTATTTGTTATTTTAAACTAAGTATTATTTTTATAAACATAAATTAAATTGTGAAGCTTTACCTACAACATGCACTTCGTTCTACTACTACGAGTATACTGGAACTATGTAAGATTCAATGCTCTCGGTCAGTTATTCTATTGATTTAATAAAGAGCAAACCAACAAAGTATAAACATTCTTTGTTATTATATTTTTTCAGTCTTTTTAATGTCCCACTGCTGGGCACAGGCTTCCTTTCAATACGAGGGGGATCAGGTCATAGCCCACCACGCTGTACAAGTGCGGGGCGGACTCCACATGTCTTTCGAAAACTAGGTTCTCTCAAACATGTATGTATGTTTTGTTACAATGTTTTCCTTCACCGTAAGACAAGTGATAATTGGAAATTATGCGCATATATTATATCAGAGGTGCCAGACCCGGGATTTAAATCCGCTTCACTCGGTTTCTCAAACGAACACGTTACTACAGTACCACTGCCTTATGCGTTATTATATTAGTAAAGATCATCAGAGATTAGTTTCTAAGTAAAATATATGTATAAGTATACCGAATAGTTAATTTGTTATATTTACATTATATATAACGTTATTGGTAATAGTTATTTTATATGAGTGCTCTTTAGAAATAAAATATTTATATACAAGTTATTTTTTTCATCTTATCAGCTTGCTTGGATTTTATTTATTCCCATTTAAGTACTCCTTATCAAGCAACTCTTCAAAGTTTAACTTTGAATTATAATCCCATAACTTCAAAATCACTTAAAACATTTTTTCCATCATTAAGGTTTTTTTGTAACTTCTTAAGGTAATACCATTTTTTTAAATATGAATGATAACGTATAACTATATCTAACTAACAAATTTCTGAGTCGAATTTGTACATTAATTTTTTTTTGGAAAATCTTATTGGAATAGTTATTATTGTCGATACAGAGGTCGAATCTATAGTTATTAGAATACTTGTCTGTCTGTCTATTTTTCTGTCTGGAACACATCACGAAAAAACCACTGGACAGATTTTGATGAAATTTGGCATGATCATAGCTGGTTATCCGGGTCAACATACAGGATACTTTTTACTGCGAAAATATCTCATCTCTGAGAAATCTGTACTAAAACGTTACTAGGAGTGAGGGCGATTCGCTAGTTATGTTAAATAGATTCACAAAAAGAAAATATGTAAATCGTTTCTTAAAACACCACCGAATTACGTACATTTTTTTGGATATCAGTAAAAAACGTCAAGCCATAAGCAAAATTAGTCTCTCGACAGCAAATTTATAGATAGAAAAAAATCAGCGCAATTCCTAACAAACGTCCAATTAAAGAGTATTTTAATGGTTTGAAAATGCAAACGCTAACACTAAGTTTGGGCTCTTTAATATTTAAAGAAAGGGAGTAAAAAGTCTCTGAAAGGACGCAATGGAAATAAAAGGGGCTTGGTGAAGGCATTTTTTGTTTGCCTGTTGATCGTGTTTTGTCTGCGTGACCATATTTAATACTAGCTCTTGTTTATGACTTCGCTTATTTCTGTTACTTTAATGTATAAAGAATTGAGAGTATGCAATTTTTTTTTATTTTTAGGGTTCCCTGCTTCAAAAGGAAAAAAAACTCTTATAAAAAAAACTTATATGTATAATATGGTAGTTATAGAAGGGGTTTCTTCCTTGTCCATCTGTCTGTCTGTCTCTCAAGACCCTTTTTTCAGGAACGCGTTTTTTTTCATATAATATAATCTGTATAAATATTATAAATGTGAAAGTTTGTGAGTATGGATATTTGTTGCTCTTTCACGCCAGAACGGCTGAGCGGATCTGGATGAAATTTGGCACCGAGATAGAAATAATATAATAAACAAATGTAATAGAACTATTTTGCTACGTTTTGAATGCTCTTTCTCTTAACATTAAATACCTTTTAGCGCGAAGAAATATCATAAGCCCACCGAAAATTATTAGTTAAAAAAACTCATATGGTTGTATGGAAATGTCAATAACGCTCAAAAGCAACATATGTAAACAAAACCCGAGTGAATAAGTCACTAAGTAAAGATTTATAATAATTATAATAAACCAATAATAAAAACTTTTCACTTAAATTAGCTACAGGATTCAATTTGTCGGTATAAAAAAACTTTTTAACAAAAAAAAATGAAAACCGACTTCAAACAAAAGTAAAAAATAACTGATTGGTAGATTTCATTTACTATACAAACCTTATCAAATATTTTCGAAGTCGGTGTACTTTGCTTTGTATTGGCTGGCACTGACTTCGAAATCCTTTTTAAGGAAGTCGGTTGAAAAAATATTTTTAATATGACTTATACGATTAAAGTAATTATACCAAATACAAACACTTTGTCCCAAAAATTATTTTTAATAACCCACCTTATATTAAAAATAGTCACAAAACTATATAAAAGAAAGGAAAGTGAAAAATTACACAAAGCTATCCATTTCTTATTATTTACCCACAATTTAATATAAAACATTAATCATAACTAATGGTATTCGATCCACTTTTGGTCTCATTAATACGAGATATTTTTGAACCATCATCTTCATCTTAGAACATGAGGGGGGCATTCAAATTTGTTATCAAATTTGGAGACAATCATTTTTTGCGAGGGCTCCGAGTGCGGAGTGTGGTGGATATTGAGTGTCATTAAGCTTCAAATTGAAAAGCTTATATTATAATGATGTGTTTTTATTAATTGAGTTGTTTCTAGTGACTTTGATCGCTTATGTATTTCTTTAGTGTCCTAGATATCTTCCTTTTCCGCTCATATAAAAGATAACTACCAAACATACACACACATATTTCTTACTTTCGCAATTATAATATACTACCTGGATTATTACCAGAAAAATTAAAAACCTTAAATCTGTGCAGCCATTCTTTTTTATTTTATCATTTTTATTAAATTGTGTATCAAAAATGTATCTCACAGTCTGGTTGTCCATTTTTACATTTATAGAAAAAACACTAATCCAATTTACATAATTTGTTTAAACAAATATTAATTTGTTTAAATGAAATTAAATAAATGATATTAAATTTTATTCAAATACACTTACTATGAACACTTTTGAACAACAAATTAAATAAACAGCCATTTAAACAACAAATTAAGTTATAATAACAACAAATTTATTTATCTACATTTATCTAAACAAAAACAAATATACTTCTAGAACGCAAGAACAAAGTTCTAATAGACTAAGATAGCGCGAATCCATTTAATAGTTATAATATATTCAAGTACCATCATAAAGACGCAGATTGTGTGTAGGCATTTTGTACTACAGCCATGGAGAGGCTACACTCGAAATTGTAGGCTCTAGCTCTATGAATATGCTAATACTTCATTCGTCTGGTATCTATTCTTAAGTGAAAATTAGCACCTCACTGTACTTTACATGGGACTCGTAAGAGGTTTAATACTTAGATACTAACTAGATCTATGTATAATATTTAATCTACCATTATGAATAAAACTTAATAAAACTTTTTTTTGGAATTAGCGGATTTTTGGTTTTTGGTTTCCGGCGTTTCGAATGTTTTACAGCAATCACGGTCACGGGAGAGACTAAGGCTTTAATTAAAGTGTCAAATAATCGCTTAAATCTAAGAAAGTATTAATTTGTCATATATCGCAGTATCAGCATTTTCTACATCGTCACAGATTCGATTCCCATTCAGTGTTGTACTAACCGCCAATTCAAATTGTATCGGTAGTTTTGGAAAGAAGACAGTATAGTATGTTGGAGGCAGTATAATAAGACTGTATCTGATCAGAGATGTTTACAACACAATGTTATATGTATTCAGCCCTTTTTAACATCACACTACTGGGTACGAGCCTCCCTTTAATGCGAGGGGAGGCCATAGTCCACCAAGCTGCCCAAGTGCGAGTAGGCGGACTTCACATGTCTTTCAAAAACTTGCTAGGTTCTCTCAGACATGCAGGTTACCTCACGATGTTTTCCTTCACCGTAAGACAAGTGATAATGTTGGAAATGATTCGCACATATATGTACATAAATATCAGAGGTGCGAGAATTCCCAAGCGAGCGCGTTACCACTGGGCTACCACTGCCTTTATAACATTATAAACGTGAAGGTAATTGAATAATAGGCATATATTATATAGGTTATAAAATGAATAACCCTCTTATCCTCTCTTATCACTTATTTGTATTTAAGTTACGACTGTATTCAGTACTACTTATATTTTAATGAGCATGAGGTTTTATTCTCATCACATAAATAATTAATTTAACCAACGAAACGATTGAAATAACAGCTTACATTTTTCATTTTACGTAACCGTTACTACTGTTTACTACCAGAAAAAGCATATGGATAAGAAATATAATCGTATTAGATTTTATTAATACGTATAGACAGATATGTACTTTCACTCCTCGTTTTTGTACCAACCCCACGTAGCAGAAGAAGCTGAAAAGTGGAAAACAGAAATAAAAATCCCAGGTAGCGTGGCATGAGATTGTTCTCATAGGGTTTTTATTTCTATTTTCCACTTTTATCTATTAATAGAAGATCCCGATTTATGTAGTGGAGCCATCACTATTTTTCCAGGTGAAATATATTTTTTAACCGACTTCCAAAAAGGAGGAGGTTATCAATTCGTCAAAATCTTTTTTTTTCTTTTTTTCATGTATGTTCATCGATTACTCGAAGACGCCTGAACCTATTTGGAAATTTTTTGTTTTGTTTCAAAGGATGGTCCCATATAAATTTTATCGAAATCGCTTGATCGGAAACCGATGATATTTTAAGATATTAATATCTAATAGGTAAATATGTATTTTACGAATCGAAATATATTATATTTGCTTTGCATCGTTTGGCACCGACTTCGAAAATATCTGATTAGGTATTTTAATCTAAATTAACACTCCCGTTTAGTTATTTCTTACATTTTAGTGCCTGGAAGTCAGTTTATATTTATTTTTTAAAAGCTTTTATACATTATCTATCCATACTTTCATTGATCCTCTACTTCTAATATATACGTCCAAATTCATACACAAACTATTAATATCAATTTAAAATCTCCGAAAATTAGCTCTAGACTTCTCTAGATTTATGTGTATTGGTTTTGTTTTAGATATCATTATTTATCAAACTTTTAAGCCAAATATAGTAATTTCGGAGATCAAGTTGGGCATAATTGAAACAAACTTTCGCTTAGTTGCTAATTGGAATGGATTATCCTACGTTGGCATCAATCTTCCATTCGCATTACAAACCTGTTAACTGCTCTAATACTAAAATGAACTGACTCAGATACTGATTTCCTGATAATCTTTGCTTCGAAGTTAGATAAGTAATAATCATGTTCAAAATGATTTGCACATGAAATCATCAGAAGTGAAGACCCGGGATTGGAACCCGCTTGGTATGGTTTTCCAAGCAAACGCACAACCATAGGGATACCATTGCTTTACATACGTAATATTGCCTAATATGTACATACATAGTACAAAGTATACGCATTTCTTCCTAACGGGACTCAAACCTGCGAACTCTAGCGAAAACAAAGGTAAAAAAAAAGATGAAAACAAAATTATTATACGTTCAAGTGTTCTATGATTATCTAAGACGTTAATAAGTATATACTGTTTACTTTATTCTCATCTAAGCTTCCAAAGAAATGTCAGAATGATTGGTAAAATCAAACTGACATCGGTAAGATCCCGATATTGTACTAAAAAGACGTTCCTTAACGCCATTAGCATGTTTATTGTCGGATTCTCAGAACTTTTAATGGGAAATAATTAAGAAAATACGTCCCAAATTGACGAGGTTTACGTAAATTGTATAGAAGTTAGTTAAATAGACGTTTATTTTAAATATTGCAAACACTTATCTATAAGAATTGTTTTATGTTTTGGATCTTAATTTATTAGTTTATTAATTTTAAATGTCTTTTTAAAAGAGAATTAATTTTTATTTAAATAACTTAACTTGAATAATATTAGAAAAAAATCTTTAATTTCTTTGAAAACTTTGGTAAGAGGAGATGACTATATTATAAATGCTTTAAAATTTGCTTTAATTCCACTGCCTTTTAACTAATAATATATGATTTCTAAATTCTATTTGTACAATACGTACATTTACATTTGGGAAAATGATAAATTATTTAAATAAAAATCCTGTAAATGCAGGTAAAGACATAGGAAATAGATATAACTTATACTATACATAAACTTTGTACAATACGTTTCTATTAGATATACCCAAACCTCTCTCTTACACAGGGGTCAACGTATCACCATGGTGTATTAATGCCGTCTTCAGGTCAAGTTACTAATGCATTCTGGGATAGTAATTTGACAGAGGATACGTAGGTTTGTACACTTGTCCGAAAATTTCATAATAATTGAAATTGGGTAGCTAACAAATTAAGTGTTTTTTTTTAACGTTTAATCATAGGTTAACCAAAACCAAACATGCAGTTTAGTTTTGGTTAGCCCGGTAAAGGTAATTTTTCCAAAAAAAATCACATTTTATATGAAATTACATACTTATAGGTTAAACTAAGCATAGTAATGTGGTTTTAAGTAAATACTAAATTATAGACAGTAGCAGATAGATATTTCGCAGTATTTTAGAAAGAACCTTGTATGTTTCATTAAATTATTACTATTAATTAAAAGCTCGCCACCAAAAGACACAACGAGAGACACAACAAAAAAGTTGTTATTTTTATATTAACTAGCACACCCCGCGACTTTGCTGGTGCTAAAACTACAAAAAAAACTAAAAAGATAGGTTTCATACAAACTTGTATCCCCTATTTTAGCCTCTTCATGTGATGAATATCGAAAAATGCTAAAACATTTACTTAATTGTATTGAAGAGAATTAATACCAAGTTTCAAGTTATTCTGATCAAAGATATTTTTATTGGTTGTATTATAACGTGTCTTCCCGTGGGATCGAGATAATCCCCCGCAGTAAAAAGTAGTCTTGTTAGTTTTCAGTCCTGCAACAATCTCCACAAAAAAAATCACGCCAATCCGTCACTCTGTTTCGATGTGAAAGAAGGACAGACAAACAAACAAATTTTCACATTTATAATATTAGTACGGATTAATATATAATTATACCGAAATAAGATCGTAATTTTTGACCACGTTTCTCTTCAACTATTAACATGTCAGTGTGTAAGCTCCCTAGCCGGGTATTAAGACCGATCACCGGACAGTCAGGATAAATAGTCTCGTCCGCCCGGTACACTCGCAATCAATTACTTTTACATAATTGCGTTATAATGGCCGTTTGACAGGAGATGGTTTTATGTATGCTGAGGGACACGGGGTCACGTCTTAGACTTGTTTTCTCTATCTATCTATCTATATAGGTAAATAAAAATGTGTTGTTAGTTGGTCAGCGCATCTCTTTGACAACAGTTTGGATTAATTTGTAGTGACCCTACTTGCTGTACAAGCGGTCGCGGGTTCGAATACCGCTGGGGGAATTCATTTTTTAGGTAAAGTTTTTAGGAAACAAAAAACGTAAAGTTTATTTTTTTAAAGTAATTACCAAACTTTATTACGGTTAATTGACAAATCTGATGAGTATCTGTTAGATATAGAGTCGTTCGTTTTTTCCCGTACAAACGATTAGGTATACTGCAAAAAATGTGTAATACAATATCGTATTAACCCAGTCTTATTATCTATATCTATACAAATAAATAAAATTGAAGTGTCCGTTTAGTTTTTTAGTGTCCGTAATATCAAAATAACAGTTTTTAACTAATTGCATATGAAAATATATACGGTATTTATAAGAAGAAAAAAACAACTATTATTAAAACTTTTGTATGCCTGTCTGTTTATTCCGGCTAATCTCCAAAACGATGAGACCGATTTTGAAGGGACTTCATTGGCAGATAGCTGATGTTGTAAGAAGTAGCTTAGGCTACGTTTTTTTAGAAAATAATTAGGGCATAGTATCATAGTGTCGTTAATAGATAAACACGTTGTGACACACTAAATAATTTCAGTAACAAATGGAGCAGTTGGTTATTTTAAAACCACATTAAGATACTTTAACTATTAAGTATATTTTACAAGCAACATACCCTTTCTGGTCTCTAGATTCCTTTTGTGTTTATTATATTACTAGCAGAACCCACGGCTTCGCTCGCGCTTTAACTAAAAAAAGCTCAAAAAATATAGGTTTCATACAAACTTTTCATCCGCTATTTTACCCACTTTTGGCATGAATTTCGAAAAATTGTAAAATAAATTTATTTAATTGTATTGGAAAGCATTCATACCAAGTTTTAAGTAATTCTGTACGTAAATAAATTTTCGGGTTGTATTATAACGTGTTTTCCCGTGGGAATAAGATATTTTCCCGCCGTAAAAAGTAGCCTATAATACTTTCCAGCCCTCCAACTATCTCCGCCCAAAAAATCACGCCAATCCGTCACTCTGTTTCGGCGTGAAAAAAGGACAGACAAATAAACAAACAAACAAACAAACAAACAAACAAACAAACAAACAAACAAACAAACAAACAAACAAACAAACAAACAAACAAACAAACAAACAAACACACTTCACATTTATAATATTGATATGGATACACAACTACTCCGAGTCAAAATCTATCGGAATACTAAATTTTATCAATATTCGTTTAGCCATTCCGGCGTGAAAACGTAACAAATATTCACACATACAAATTTTCGCATATATCAGTAGTATATATCAAAACACTCGCCATATATCTCACACCACTAAATTAATTCAGAGCGCCTCATTAATTACACAATAACGGTAATTATTAGTGATTGCCTTTGATCCGACATATTGTTTGTATGCGAATTGCACTTTGTTTGATGGGTTTTTGAAATCGATTTGTATTTGTATATTTTACTTTCTATATCAAAAAATACTGTTTGTTGGTAACTGCATCACTTGACAAGTTAGAATTTCTTCTAAAATTCCAAACTATCAACATTGGAATACGACAGTGTCATTATTATAAAGCATAAGCTTCTTACACACTTTCGCAATTGTGTTACAATAAATAGAAATATATATCTATATTTTTTTATACATTTCTATTTACTGTATTATATGTAAGGATAGACGAAGTAGTTAAATTTGTCTGTCTGTCTGTCTGTCTGTGACTGCATCACGAGGAAACCAATGGACAGATTTTGATAAAACTTGGTATGATGATAGCTGGCTATGCGGGTACATGTAGGATAATTTTTACTGCGGAAAAATATCTCATCTCTGAGAAATCTATACTAAATGTATATAGTAATAACTATTAATCACGATATTTTTAGCATAAATAAATCGGTTAAAAATAGTATCATTAAGTTAAAATTTATAGCTTAAGCAATTTATCCTAAAACATTCAATTCAGCGAAAGCGTAAAAGGTGAAATCTAAGAAAACACTTAACTGCTTAGCAAATAATCCGATAGACTTAACCCTTTAAATGAACACGGCAAAGGCAATAGCCGTGCCATTTATATACCAAGCGAAGAACGTCAAGAAGAAGGGCAAACTCAAATATTGACGTAGCTCTCGACGACAATACGAATTGAACTCACGCCTGAATTGAACCTGGTATTTTTATAATAAACACAAATGTAGGGAAATTTGGATGTTTGGACGGCTTTGACAAGCGTTTCTAACTTGTTTATAGATAACTAGAGATACACTCTCACTTCACCTGGGTGTGTCCCTAGATGTCTAACAGTAGCCTATGTGATACTCTAGGACCTAGGTCATAGTCTATCCGTGTACCAACTAAATTTCATCCAAATCCATCCCAGCCGTTTCAGCATACACATTCACATACAAACTTTTATATTTAAAGTAGTCATCCGATCCTATGTGTGCTATATTATCTTACAGTTGGTTTATCTTGACACTTATCTATTGCATTACTCATTTTGCTATTTGTAATTAGAAGTGATATAAATAAGAATATTTGAGTTAAAAATTTACAGGATAACATATTTGCAACGTAAAGGAATCGAACCTGTGACTTAATGTGCATTCAGTCAGTAATTGAATGTTAGAGGTCATTATGCTTACAGCTTGAGACTGCCACTTAATGAAATCTATTCGAAAACTGCCAAAAATTTCGAGTGGAATCTGTAGTGACCACGTTAATTAAAGTACTTGGCACTCTATCTCGTCTGTCTATTTCACGAGAGGTGTAGTTTGGGTACGTGGTACATAAAATATTTTTATATTAAATGTAAAATTTATTTTATAACTAAATAATTATTTTTATAAAATACATTTATTAAATCAATGTCTTACTGCGTAATGATATTATAATAGTATCATTTGCTAAGTAAATAAAATATGCATTTTCCTCAATTTCAAAAAAAAAGTTTTATATAGCTGTAATGACGTTTAAATATGTTTTGTTTTTCAAAATCATTGCCATATTATATTTTTTGCAAGCAAAGAGAAATATAGAATGATATTAGCTTCCATATAATTATTATTATAATATAATTTTACAAATTAACTTCTAAATTTTAACTTAATAATTTATATTATAAGTAAGTACGTTATTTAAATAAATTTTTAATAAAGTTAACCCAAAGGTCGTTGAAACACAGCCATTTAACAATGTATTTTTCTTTTTTCACTAAAGAAAAATTGCCAAAATAAAACCCGTAACCCACGCAATTGGGTCCGGACATCACCCATACCACACAATTAAATTGCCGCCTGACATCCTATTAAGGAACCCTAAAAACGGTTGAGTTGAACAATTTATTCGGCGTTAGTGAATAGTGACGTCACTTCGCGTCCTCAAGCGCACCTGGTACAATCAGTCCCCTGTCAGATTGAAGCGGGTTAAGTTAGCGATACGTAAATAAAAGACAAAATTTGGAGTACAGGCAATTACTTTGTTTACTCCATCGATACGGAGGTTTTAAGCATTTTGTGTTTCGCTTCCTAGTACAGTCGATTTTTTTGTAAAATACGCTATTTTCAGAAATCTTGATATATTTTATGCATTTTAAAATCTTTAAAATATAGTTACGTATTCAATAGTGATACTAAGTTTTTTTTTTTTTGTTAATAATAATATACATTTATCTAAGTGTAGTTATGACACAGTTCTGCATCGAGAACAGATCAAAAAGACAATGTCCTAAAAGTAAAATACTAAGGCTGAAATATAATCCTTTTTCCATCTACTTGAGAAAGCGCGAATAGAAAATGAATATTTTAGTAACTAATATTTTTAGTAAGTAATAGTAGTATAAAAAATAGAGTTATTTTACTTGTTGAATGTATATTATATCTAATGGCATACATAAATTTGCTGTTAAAATTGAATTTGTAGTATTTTTTCACTTTAAATTCAAGAGAGATTGTATCTCTAAGTCTTAGTAACTCTAAGAGTTTATCAGAATTGGAAAAAAATATGGTCAACAGTATATTTTGTAAATAATTGCCCCATGCGGGACTACCAGAGAGTATAACATAATATAATCAAGATCGACGAAAACCATATCCTATATAACGGTTTCTAATATTATAGTACAAAGCATTACGGGTCATAACTGCCACTTACTAAGTATCATAACTTGAAATTAACTTAGTAATCTAACATAAAATAAATTTATGGACTATCAAAGTAGAGTTGGGCAAAGCCTGGCGTGTTCTCTGGTCATTAATAATGAAAGTACCGCTTGGTATTAACATAAAACTTTGTATTACAATGGGGTACAAATGACCAGCTGAAGGCATTTGCGGGGTTGATTTGATTTGTAATTAATATAATACGCTTTATAGCTGTAAATGGTATTGGTTGAATTATTGTGTACATTTTGTTGTTATTAAACGTTGAAACGTTTGATTTTTTAGAAAGTAAACATAGAATTGTTCATTTGTAGACTAGTTTAAAACTAAACACACAACCTCATCATGAAGTGCTAATAAGTTTAACACTGTGTTGTGACAAGTAGATTTTAATTATAATAATAAACTTGCTATGAAAACTATAGACATATAAGTGATGGTAGCACCGCGGTGTTACCTATTTGCTTATTAGGGCAGAAATCACAGGTCACCATACCGTTAAAGTAATAACTAGTAAAATGAAAAAAAACCTGCAGAATAAAATAAATGTATTGTATGTATGTATTCAGCCTTTTCAAAGTTCACTGTTGAGTACGAGCTTCGATTTACTACAACGGCGACCAGACCATAATACACAAAGCTGTCCAGGTGCGGGTTAGCGGACCTCACAAGTCTTTCGATAGACATGCAGGTTTCCTCCATCCATCGTAAGACGTGTAGTAATTATGTTGAAAATGATTCGCACATGAAAATATCAGAGGTACGAGACCCTAGATTCGAACCCGCTTCACTCGGTTTTCCAAGCGTCTTACTACTGAGCTATTACTGTCTTGTATTACATAACGAATAAAAAATTCTAAAATTGAGTAAGTTTATGGCTTTTCGTGTAAGATATTTTGGTCTTTAAGATCATGTTATTACTACTATTACAAACGCAAAAGAAGATGGATGGATTTAGATGAGATTTAGTACATATTATGTAGATAGTCTATGACCCGAAATACAACATAAGTTACTGTTAGTAATAAAACTTGCCAAAAGGTGGCACAGCCTGTATTTTATAATATTAAATGAGCAATTATAGTAAAAGTATAATATGTAAATTTATTTCGTGTATCTCGGCAACGGATCTAACAATTTAAGAAAAAAAATCAATATAGATAAGGTTTTGCTTGTCAATTTATGCATGTATATAGATGTCTTTTCTGAAAAAGACACAATTTTTATATCTTATCCGAAAAACTCCAAGCTTAGTCGCCCAGGTTTATAAATACGGAAATCACCCAGAAACACATCCAAGCATAGGAGCAATCACTAGTATAGGTATAATTTAAAGTAACTTCATGTAAATTGACTTAAAAGGGTCCAATTAATGGTTTTATGATGCCCATTGTGTAAAGCGTCTAGCAAGTTATCTTTCAAGCCGAGTGAATGCATTATTAAGCCGTCAGGTAGTGGCGTCCATCCGTGAAGATATAAGAAAATCATATTTGTTAAAGAATCTGCTCAAAAAGAAGCTATATTACGTAAATATTAGATAGACTAGTGACTCACCTTCGCTCCGCTCACATTTAGTATAGATTTCTCAGATATGAGATATTTTCCCGCAGTAAAAAGTATCCTATATGTTAACCCGGATAACCAGCTATCATCATACCTTCCAAAATCTGTCCAGTGGTTTTCTAGTGATGTGATCACAGACAGACAGACAAACAGACAAAAATTCTAAAAACTATAGATTCGGCCTCTGTATCGATAATAATGTTTATTTCAATAAGATTTTCCAAAAAATATTTAATGTACAGATACGGCTTAATTACAATTTTATTATATGTATATATATATATATATATATATATATATATATATATATATATATATATATATATATTAGCAAAGCACTAGTTAGCCTATTAAAAAAACGTGGTTTATTTTCCATTACTACTACAATATAAAAACACAATTGACTTTTTTAAGTTATATAAAAAAAAAGTTTTTTGATTCCATCTAGAAAATAATTTCAGCTGAATTCAGAAATTTTAATCCGAAACGTAATGTACTTTACATTCAGTAACAATGTTTTCGATGCTATTCGTTCTCGCTTGTCGGATTCCCACTTGGAAAACCATTAATTGCGTTGTCGATTCCTTTTCTTTTTACATAATTTGATTTTAGTATTGAAAAGGTGATATATTTTTAATTGACCACACAAATATAGTTTAATATTATTTATTCGACAACGACAAATTAAAAAACTAATAAAATTATAGTCCTAATGGAACTTTCATTATATTTATAATATGTATGTATTTACAGTTATATATGTATATATCAACTCTCTGGTATCCATAACACACGCCTCGTAGCTTACCATGGAACTATATGTGTTTATGTGTCAACATATTTATTTATTTCTATTTATATATATATATATATATATATATATATATATATATATATATATATATATATATATATATATATATATATATATATATATATATATATATATATATTTGAGTTATATCACAAAACTCGATAGTGAATTAACAATTTAACAACTTTTGATAATTTAACCTTATAAGTCCAGTTCTTTTTTCATACATAAATATGCACAATTTTACTCAAAAAAAAACTAAAACACATCGAATCGAAATGTACAATTGTGACAGAATGAGTACTAAATTATTCTAATTGATAAAAAACTTATTCTATCTGCTGTGTACTTTTGTATGCCTATTGGTACTTATTGAAACACACTACTTAATAATATAATAAAATCTATACTACGATTTAATGCTATATAATATATTTTTGGTAGAAAACATGTCCATGAAGTATACTATTAGATACGCATGTAGTACAATAATATTCTGTAACTAGCGACTCACCCTAGCTCCGCTTGGGTTCATCCCTAATTATTACATTCTAACGTTCAGTATAGATTTTTCAGAGGTTTTCCCGCAGTAAAAAGTATCCTATATGTTGACCTGGATAACCAGCTATCTTCAAACCCATCAAAATCTGTTTAGTGGTTTTCTCGTGATGCGTTTCCCAGATAGACAGACAAAAATTCTAAAAACTATAGATTCGGCCTCTGTATCGATAATAATGACTATTTCAATAAGATTTCCCAAAAAATACAGATTCAACTCAGATTTTTATTATATGTGTAATTAGATTTAGCTTAATAATAAGTTTTACAGCTGAATAAAAAGTCAATATTAAATAGAACGTCTTCATATTTATAAAACAGTGCCCCCTTATTTAACTTTTCTGGAATCCCTCCTAAACGGGTCCTCGTAAGTCCCTCAAGAAGAGGGACTTTCACCTAACGACCTAATATTTGTACTTGCAACAATTTATGTGTACATTGATTTTACACCCTTTTAGCTTTGTTATCAATTGTTAATTTTATTTTGCTTTAGCTGTTTATATAAATACTAGCGTTTTCCTGCAGTTCCGCCTACTTAGTACATTAATCACCAACATATCATATACTAAAACCTTCTCCGAAACACGCTGCATCTTATGGTATGACTATTATTCCGATCGGTTCAGTAGTTATCGCAGTATAACCGAACAAAAAATCGGCTCTCCGTTTATTAGTATAGATTGTTTAATTTGTAACAAGTTAGTCTAAGAAATTGAATTTGACCATTTTCTAAAATCATATCCATTTGAAATTTTATATCTATAAGATATAGAAAAACAATAATTTGATCTAGAAAAACCTAGAAAATTAGCCTGTCTCATAGTCTCATACATTAAAGTTAATATTGAAACCGTATGCTAATTTATAGTAAAATTAAAAGTTATAAGCGACTGTGGCAACCATCAATAATCCACTCCATACTCTATTATAAATAAACGTAATCCCTTTAATAGAACATGGACTAGGAGTGATACCATTTGCGTAAGAGCTCTACCATGAATACTAAGCAATATAATAACAACGTTGATTATTGTCTGAGCGTTTAAACACGGGAAATTGGGGCGTGACATCACTACCAATGTCATCCAACTTAGGGTCCAGAGGTATTTCTTATTAGGAAGTTGAATGAGATTTTTCTTGTGAACACCGCGAAGAATTCTAATCGACAACAAGGTTACGCCATAAAGTCCCTCCGGCCTGTGGTTTCATTTTTTGTCTTGAGATTAAAATTTTTATGCCATTGCTTTAATTAATTTTAAATAGGTAAATTTTTTTTCTATTAATTATAGCATTTTTTATTTCAACTTAATAAAAGTGCTTACTCATCCCTGTGGCTTCAAACTCAGACTTCTTTTATAGAGTATGACTATCTTTGTATAAATGCCAAGTGTCATTTATAGCCTTTATATATCACTAGCGACTCACCATCGCTCTGCTCGGGTTCGTCCCTATTCTATGTTTTAAGGGTCAGTATAGATTTCTCAGAAATAATATATTCTCCGGAGTAAAAAGTATCCTGTTAACCCGGATAACCAGCTATCATTATACCAAATTTCAACAAAATCTGTCTAGTGGTTTTCTAGTGATGCAGTTACAGACAAACAAACAGATAGATAAAAATTCCAAAACCTATAGATTCGGCCTCTGTATCGATAATAATGACTATTTCAATAAGATTTTCGAAAAAATATTTAATGTACGGATTCGACTTAGTTAAAATTTTATTATATGTATGGCTAGATTACAATTCTACTTTATTTAGCCTATAAGACTACGGAACACTTTAAAATAAAACATTCGCTACAGGCATGCCGTAAAAGCATACCATATCATTTTGACATAGGTTGAAGCAACCCCTTGCGAAATATCTCTAAAATTTATGCAACCACAATAGCAATATACTCAAAAGCCGTAGCCTATCGGTATGAAGGGAAATCGATTTAAATTCCAAAGTTCGCCAGAACAGAGACGAAATGCCGAAAAGTGCAGCCGTCAGCCCTCCGCATTAGCGTTAACGAAGCGAGGGTCCCGGAGTCCAGCGAGCTGCAATAAGAGGATTCTACACCCTTCCTTTAGAATGGAGCATGTTATGAGATATTGGATTTAGAAAGATACTAAACCTACTTTACGGGATTTAGAGACTAGTTAATTGATTTCAAATGTGATTCTTTTATGTGGTGTGCGACAAGGATTTAAATTTGGCCCCGTATTATTGCTTGTCTTCAACAATGGGATATTTCTTTGTTTTGAAATATAATTTATTTAAAATGAATATAAGTAAATTAGAGAAAGCTAATAATGATTTTCGTATTTAAAACAATTTTCATACGAAAAGAGTTATAGGAGACAATAAAATTGTTACAGAAAGATTTGTATAACAATAACAGATACTTTTATAATAGTGGCTTTGTTCAAATATTTCAAACTGACAAGGTATGGTAATAGGATCTTATAACTTGAACCGTGCCCTTCAAGAGTAAATTGCATTAAATTATAAGTCGGCGAGCAATCACGTTTTGTTTCCCGGCTCTGAATTCAACGGTTTGAATAAATCCCGCCTCTTAATTAGTGAAATTTAAAAGCTTATTTCTATAGATGGCGGATGTCAGCTGTTTCTAAGTCGTATCGAGTCATCCCCGCCGTCGATCATTTCCCTGAACGGGACGTGACCGGAGAGGGCGATAAAAGTTGTTTTAAACATTTTTTTATTATAATTTAAAGTATATTACGAAGACGAGTTAAGTAATTGTTTTAATTTAAAATTATTTCGTTTCTGTGATAAATGAAGAGTTTCAAAAAATAATATACAGTACAATATACAGATATTGGGTTGGTAGTATCGTTTAATTGTTAAAATTGGGTACATGAGGCATGTGAAAACGTATCAATAAATATTAAGTACCGATAAAAGTAGAAACAAAAACAACTTCAAATAGAGCATAAAAATGAAAAGAACGTATTAGAACTTACTTAAAGTTTTTATTTATATGTGAGCTTCTTAGGCATTTAAGCCATCTATATCATAAAAATAGTTGAATTTATAAAGAAAATGTTAATAAAAATACCAAAAAATATAACATGTTTTATAACTTTGATACGTCCTGAATAAAACAAGTAAGATTAAATTATTTAAAGAATAAGTCATACTGTGCATCTGCGACGAATGCTCCACATTTACTCTGTATGAAAGCAACTGAAATTAACTTTTTTAAAAAAATCATTATACTATTTCATTTTTTCGACAAAATCCAAAAAGATAGTTTTATTTAAAATATCAAATATTCCCGTAAATTTAAGGAAGTGTAATTAAAAAAGCTTTACTTGTCTGATTTATACATAATATTTTATTTATTTACGATACAACTGCTATCAAATAAGCATATAAAACACACGGTGTGTTTTAAAATTTTATTAGTTATATTCTACTATAAAATAAGCTTCAGACTAACAAATATATATATATATATATATATATATATATATATATATATATATATATATATATATATATATATATATATATATATATATATATATATATATATATATATATTATTTAGAGGTAAGCACAAAAATGTATGTGACACCTTGCAATAGTTTGTAAGGCTCGTAGGATTACGAGTATCGACACTATTCCTACACATTCCGAACTAAAATTAGGTCTTTGGAACATCGCCAACTTCAAGATTAGGAGCCCTGGATTCTTTCACGTTGTTTCGTGTACATTTTTTGTTGTGAAATCGAATTTCACAAGTGGAACAAAGAAATAAATGGAGTCGTAAAATTTATTTTATAATATTTTCTAAGATTTACGCGAATATTTGACATTTTAAATAAAACTATCTATGGATGATTTGCGGATTTATTTTGATTTTTGGTTCCATCTCAAAAGACTATTTATTTTTTTATTTCAGTCATTTCTTAAAGTTGACATTGATTAATGAGTATCTGTGTGTGTGTGTGTGTGTATGTGTGTGTGTGTGTGTGTGTATATATATATATATATATATATATATATATATATATATATATATATATATATATATATATTAAATTTAAAATTGACGTGAGTACTATATGGGAGGATGGTTTGTAATTATTAAACAAATACAGGTTAGAAAATAGACATACATGTTGTATTTCAAAAAGTAAATAGCTATAACTATAAAACAAAGCAAAGAAGTAAAATCTTATGATATCTATACTAAAATTATTTTTTTAATTTGTAAAGAAATAAATGCGAAAGTTTAAGAGAAACTATGGAATAGAATAGTTATTAAACACTCTGTTGTTTATTTTCTTTTATATTTGATTAATGCATTTCAAGTGGCGTCTTCAACATCACGTTTCACCTTAGCGTCGGTGGGTAAATATTTATTTAGTCATCCATAAAGAGAGGGCCTTTTGCCATTCGAATTCACATGCGCTAAAGGTAAATAAAATCATTTCGTTTCACTTGTCTTTTACTTTGAAAACACAAAATCGTTTAGAACTGTTGGACTTTTTAGTTTTATTTCAACTATAACACTTTATGGGCTATTTATCGTGCAATGATATTTCGAAATAGTTTTCTGATAATATAATCTTTTTATTAGTATACTCTATTTAGATAAAAGCATTCAATGACTATCAAGATCTTCGACTCTATACAAAGAACCATATCAGTAGAAATTCCCAGTATGTAAAGTTTTATTAAATTTAAAATATATTAATTTACAATTATAAAAATAATTAAAATTATGTAAAAATGTTTTAAAATTAAATTAACAAATATTGTGAGGTACTTTGGTGTCATTTTTCAATTTTTTGAATTCATTTTGTTATTTTGTGGGGAGGCTATCTGTAACAACTATATGAATGCCTTTGAGACATCTAAAACTTAGTCGCTCCCGTGACCATGATTGTTGTAAAGCATTCGAAACGTCAGGAACCAAACATCAAAATAAATTCGCGAAAAAATCCGAAAAGACAATTTTATTTAAAATATTTTATTTACCATGGTAATGAGATATTTTCCCGCAGTCACCCCATATTAGACGAAAGATAAACAAACAAACACATCATATTTACAACTATTTAAAATATGGAATACAAACCACACATAAAAGTACACTATTAGAATTGGATGTCCAATACAAATATTTATGTCAAACGAAAAATGAACGTGCGATCACTCTAAAGTCAACGTGTCACGAATCCCGATAACATTGTCAATATTGATCAATATTTTTTTGACACATATTCATGAAAGATATATAAGCTTATAAAAGAAGCTGTCATGAATGTGGGAAAAATCGTGAAGCGAATGAAGAATACGTAATGAGGAAACCAGCCGACACGACTGCGTGGGTGACATGACATAGAAAACGCTAATGACAAGCTTTTTAGACTTATAATAAAAAGTTTATATTATTAGTTTTTGGTCGTTTGGTTTAAAGTTAATATTGGCTATCTAATAGTTCACCTTGTCGAGGTGGGTGGGCTTATTAGCGTCCGGCAATAAAGTTGGGCGTGAAGCCGAAAGACAGAATGGGAGATGGCCCACTACGACGGGTGGTATGTCTTGCGGGTTGCTCCTGGTACTTGTCTGATGGTAGAGTGGACCCTGTGGCAACCTTTTGGTTGTTATGATCTGCTACGCCAAGCGTGCCTGGGACGGGGATATTTTTATTGTGATTGCGAAGACAGGGGAGGTCTTGTTGGGTTTTAGTGGGTAGTACTGGCTTGCCGGTGAGTCCCACATTACTACCTGTAGGCAGTATGTTAGATTCCTTTGAAATTAGATGTCGTCTAGTATTGTTAATGATAAAAGAATGAAATTATAGCTAGTTCAAAATAAGCTTAGCTAAAATTAAAAAAAATAGAACTGCACTTAAAAAATAAACAGGAGTATATTTTTTAAATAACAATGAGGAAGTCCATTGAGGTACAGTTTCTCTTATCTTTTACCAAAATTATTTGATTTTTTTTTCGTAATTCACAGCCGCTAAGAGAAAGGATTTAGCTGAAAACGTAGAGGACATTAAGCCTAATTAATGATAACTTTATTTTACTGCGATGCAAATAAGCCTTTTAAATAGTGGTCAGCGATAACATACAGTTCTCTTTAAAAAGATAATTTTTACGTAGCTTATTCTTCTTTAATCTTTAGATTCTTAACTATGTGTATTTTACATATCAATTTTTTATTATTATTTTTATATATGTATTTATGTACATATATATATATATATATATATATATATATATATATATATATATATATATATATATATATATATATATATATATATATTTACATATATATAATATGATACTTAATATCCTCGCTACAGTAGGTGGTATTTGTGAAATATCCTGTAAAAAGATAATAAGCATGTATACTTTACTATTATAATTGCAAAAGTTTGTGTGTATATTTGTTGCTCCTTAACGCTGAAACTAGCTGGATTGATTTAGATTAAATTCAGTTCATAGATAGACTTTGATATGGAGCAATAAATAGACTACGTTTAGTAATAAAATTTCCCACAAGGTAGCGCTATATCAATTATATTATAAATATAATAAGCTAGGAATGCACCTGAGTAAATCAAGAGTGAGTCGCTAGTATATATGTATATTGTACTTGAAGTAATCTTGAGATTCGAGCGAAGTGAAGGCAGAATTTTAGTTATAAGTAAAGCAGAATTTTGAAAGGAAAGGAAGATGTTAATCTATGTATACATAATATAAAACGAAGTCCCTCCCGATGTTTGTACGCTTAAATCTTTTAAACTGCGTAACAGGTTTTAATGAAATTTTCAGCAATACATAGAGTGATTCGAGAGAAAGGTTCATATGTATAATACATACATATTACAGTACAGAAAAGCCGAGAAATTCAACGATATGTATTGTACGCTTACATAATCGTTATAACGGAAAATATACCTAGGGACGAACCCAAGCGAAGCAAAGGTGAGTCGCTAGCAGTGGCAAAGGGTCCATACAAGACGTCTTACCTCAAAATTATTTTTCTGTAATTTTACATACATAATTTTTTTAAATGTGTTAAAAGTGTTCTTTAGGAAATATATATAATATAATAATAGCTTTATTTCTTTCTCCATTAAAACGTATATATAAATTGTATATTTTTGGAACGGCTGGTCGCTAGTATATTTATATTTATTAATGTACCTGTTATGCTATTTATTAAACACCAAAGATCAGTAAGTCTAGACGATAGGACCAAGTTAGGCTATAAATTTTATGCCCTAAAACACGCGGTAAGTTTCCACCGATATAATGTTTTGAAGACTAACAAAGTTTTTCGCATAATGAAAGCCTTAAAATGTTTACAAGTAACTCGCAACGCTATTTTGGCATGAAACAACATCATCGAATTTTATGGCATTCTTTGTGATACTTATTACAACAAGATATTTCCTGATTGCTTATCGCATTTTGGATTCCAAGAGTTTTTATAATATAGCTTATTGGTTTAGTATATTGTTTGAGCTTTTTGGTGATGAACTCTTATAATGTGGTGTAAGACATTTTTGGTCGTCTCCTTGGTTTGGTAGTAGATAAGATATGGCTGAAAAATATATTGTCTTGGACTAAGGTTTGGGTTGGTCCAAAAGAGCTTTTGAAATTTCCGCAAAGAATTTTTTACAAGCAGCTTGAAATTATTAAGCTGGTATTGTTCATAAACCTCACCTCATCCTACACTTACCTACATATGTCATATATATATATATATATATATATATATATATATATATATATATATATATATATATATATATATATAGATAAATCATTCAACCAACCTAACACTTGATAAATATATGTACATATAAGATATAAAATTTTACCTTTCAGAACATTCATGGCACTTTTTAACTATAATATTACATGGTATTCAAAATCCCTGTTAAAGTCATAATTCCTTCCGTAATTTCATACAATTTTAGCTTGATGCATAAACAATTTAAAAAAGGAATAATATAATTTGTTTAAAATTTATGAAATATCACTCACGTAAAATAAACCAAAAAAATATTCATACAAATTTAACACATTCTATTTGAAATCGGTCAAAAATGGAAAAACTACGTACAAAAGCTATGAGGTCTAGGTGAGGTGATTTAAGCAAGTATGAGGCACTCGTAATAATCAGCCTCTCGGCCGTACAATGCTGTTGACGCCGGATTAAAACTTTCGCTGTACAGTGTATGGTACAATTGTAAAAACCTTTATTAAAGGGTATTTTTTCACGCACTTTCCTTTCCCAAGTGAACAGAGGGAAAATAAAATAAAAAAATATAACATATAACTCTGTTCTTGCATTTTACTAATGTTGAATAATTAGTGGGTTCGATTTTCATTTCAGGCAAATATTTATACTTGTATATCATTCTTACAATTTTTTTTCTCTGACGCAGAGAGGTGGAACACCAGGAGTTTTCCAACTTTGGATTTTTTTGAATTTCTTAATAGAAAACGTCAAGCAATTTTGGGCTGACTTAAAACGTGAGCCCAAATCTTTCGAAGCAATCGTATATATCCAATAGACACATTAGGTAATTTATCGGTAAACCTACATAATGTTGTAGAATCGAGGTGTGAGAGTAGCAACAGAGAGCAGACAGTCGCTGTAATCAGCCTCTCGGCCGTACAATACTGTCGACGCCGGATTAAAACTTTCACTGGATAGTGTGTGGCGCAAGTTCAACTTTTTACTAGTCACGTGAAAAAGCATATGATTGAGCTTTTTTCAAAGCTAACGGTTAGATATCACAAAATTATCTAAAGTTATATAATTGCAATTAATAAATTAAACGTTCAGAGCTAAACTCATCGGTAAACATAAAATTGTGTTATAAGTTACAATTATTACCAGATATCATTTATAAATAAAAAGCTTGAAAAAATATTTATATTTCATAACTTCACTACAATACATATACAATAAAGTTACTAATATTACAAACTAGCGACTCACCCTCGCTTCGCTCGGGTTCATCCCTAGGTATGTTTTAACGGTTAGTATGAAATAGAAATCTTTGAATTTCTCGGCTTTTCTGTACTATAATATGCATGTATTATACATTTAAACCTTCCTCTTGAATCACTGTACCTATTAAAAAACCGCATCAAAATCCATTGCGTAGTTTTAAAGATCTAAGCATACATAGGTACAGACAGATAGCAGTAAGCGACTTTGTTTTATACTATGTAGTGATGTGAAAGTTTAGGTGTTTGGATGTTTGTTAATCACGCCAGAGCGACTGAACGGATCTGGATAAAATTTGACACAGAGACAGATTATAGTCTGGAATAGCACATAGGCTACCTTTTATCCCGGAAAAATGTACGGTTCTCGTTGGATAGATTTGCTTTTGTTCTACAAATTATATTTGATAATATTCAAACGCAACTTGTACTTTTACCTGAAGTCTTTCATAGCCGCTAGAAGCTATCTTTTCATAACGTTAATATAATGAATACCTTATAATATTGTGAATCTCTCAATAAGCTATTCACTCATTGTCTTCTTCATCAAACGTAACAAGTTTAATTTTTCTTCTTCATAACGAAACAATACAGTGCTGTATCAAGCGAACTCTGTACATTGTACATATAAACACATTCCATTATTATTTTCATGGCAATCATAGACTATCCGAGCCCGACGCAGTCATAATAAACTGTAGACCGACTTTAATTAAAAAAATACATAACAAACAGCCTGGGTCCTTTTAGAAACTGTCGATCCGGATGCGACAAATAATAAGTCTTTAGAAATGTTTATTTATTTCCTGTTACTTCAGTTGTTAGCCAGCAATTTAGACTTGAAACTAGTATTTTTTATTACTTTTGCATATTTTTAGCGTGTTGTGTTATTGTATTGATTTTTTGTTCATTTTCGAAAAAACATTCATTAAACAATTTTTACTTGAAATTGTACGATTAATGTTTTAATATTTTTTTCTGTTTATTTATCTTATTATCTTTTCTGTTTATTTATTTTATAATATTGCAATTTTATACAGAAAAATTGATATCAAAAGAGCTTTTACACTGATTTGTGATAATTTTACAACAATATAGATTGAACTTTAAAAGTAATGCTTGATGTTATTTTCGATTGAGCGCTTGAGCGATATGAGTTTTATACAATTTTACAGAGTTTTCCAATCAACCTTATTATTATAAATGTGAAAATTTGTGTGTTATCTTTGTCATTCTTTCACGCTTAAACGGCTAAATGGATTTGGATGAAATTCAATACCCCGATAGACTGTGACCCTGAATAATATATAGCCTGTACTGCTGGCAATCCAAAAAGTGGCCAGTATACATATAATAAAATTCTGAGTCAAATCTGTACATTGAATATTTTTTGGAAAATCTTATTGGAATTCATTATCATTATTATCGATATAGCGACCGAATCTATAGTTTTTTAGAATTTTTGTCTGTCTGTCTGTCTCTTAGACACATCACGAGAAAGCCACTAGACAGATTTTGATGAAATTTGATATGATGATCGCTGGTTATCGGGGTCAAAATATAGCATACTTTTTACTGCGGGAAAATGTCACATCTCTGAGAAATCTATACTAACCGTTAAATCGTATCTAGGGACGAACTCGAGTGGAGCTATAGTGAGTCGTTAGTATATGTAATAAATATCAAAGACTTTTTAAGAATGCACCAGGAGTACATCGCTAGTAACTAATATTAATCTAAGAGCAACATTACTTTAAACCTGCCACAGACCATAAAACAAGCAACAGTTAAGTTATCGGAATATAGCACAGCATCATAATATAAGAGCATTTCTAGGCTATTGTACTAAATAACCAAACCGACAACCGCTATGAGTTATAAAGCGGACTTTTTAATAACACTAATAGTCGATCGTGAAGTATAAACGGGGCTGCCTATTGTTCAAATAGTTAGATATTTTTAATTAAGAAAATCGGACATTGTCATTTGGAGGGGCCGTCAAAGACTTTCCCTTTGTCTTTCTTTGCGTGCATTAAAGAAATGAGGTTCTGTTAGCTGACGGCTTAATTGTAACCTTTTAGATGATTAAGTCTCTGGTAGTCATTTATGCAAACTTTGAATTAGTTGGGTCACAATGCTGTTGTTTGATTAAATAAACTTTTGCTTCTTATTGTGTATTGTTTATGTGAAAGCGACTGTGTCTATCTGACTTTAAAAGAAATGGCTATAATAATTTTGATTAATCGAAATCAAAAAAAAACATTTTGAACGTAGCTTGAATTCTGACAAATATCATAACTTATTAAAATATATATTTTTTTAATTAAAGTGTATGTTTTAAACGTGTTTACTTAATTATATACAATAAATAAATCAGTATATCGATCCATTTTAACATTAGATTCGATTCTTGTTTAAACTTGATACTAAAAAATCGCTTTTGTAAGTCTCAATTTTAAACTCTACAAGACTATTAGCCAAAATTACCTTAAATACACCGTATAAAAATCGAAATACGAGAAGAATATATCAACAATAACTACATTTCCTTTGTCTAAAAAATTAATGCCTTAGTATAAATACTATAAAAAAAACTATTCATTATAAAACCTTATTAAACAGTCGGTGTCACTGCGAAGGCGTTAAATTGGAAAATTCCCGAACTGCCCGTCATTGATTCCAACAATGGAGAGAGCTCTAATCTTTTCATTAAAAACCGATTATTCGATGCACGAGCCGCTGCACTAATACGAATAAAGAGGCAAAAATATCACAACGCCATTCAAATCTGTATATTTATTATAAATAAAAACTATTTTCCTGTAACTCTATTGTAAATATAAAATTGTGTAAGGGCTCTACAATATGCCACGTCGCATCTCCGACGTTACGACATTTCAATTTGAATTGTAGCGAATCGGGGGAATGTTATTAAAAACCGTTTTTATGTAAGTGTGATTGTTGATTGCATTGTCATGGGATGTGACGTCACGTGTCATCAGCACAACAGCCTATTGTCTCATCCAATGTTCCATAGAAGCTGATTAAAAATTATTATGTTCAAGCAAATGCAATAGTGGCAGAATACTGCATGATTACTGTGTAATAAGATTTTTATTAAGACTATCTTTTCGACTCTCGTCTCTTTCCTGACCCAGATTGCTGTAAAGCATTCCAAACGTTGGGAGCCAAAAATCAAAATAAGTCCACGTAAAAATCCGAGTAGATAGTTTTATTTAAAATGTCAAATCCTTCCATAGTTCGTAGCTGTATTAACGAAATGATTAAATTTTAAAAATATTGGTAAAAACAACTAAATCTGAGCAATTTTGGGTTCACTTCTAAATATTTTTGTTTGGAATAAAGCAAAAATCAAACAATCGCAAATTATTATTTACTTTTTTTAATATATGGAGTTCTGATTTAAGCAATACTAAATTTATTCTATAAATTAAAGGTAGTAAATAAAAATAACAAAGCTAAATATAATAAAGCTTGACTTTTCCATACATTACTATATGTAAAATGTATATTATGTACTAATGTATATAATATATATGTATACGAAAATACAAACCAAACCAAAAGCCCTATTAAAACACTAGAGACACCCTCGTTTCGTTCAGGTCCCCTTAGTGCCTAGCAGTCTATCTGTTACTTCAGGTCATACTACTTCAGGTCATCTGTATACCAAATTTCATCCAAATTCATTCCAGCATGAAGAGGGAAGCAACAGACGCACATACAAACTTTCGCATTAACAATCGTAGTATATATAATAAACTACAATAAATACATATTAAAAAACACGCATATCATCTACACAAATAATAAAATTTTAACTAAATCGAATCTGTACATTAAATACTTTTTTCGGAAAATCTTATTGAAATAGTCATTATTATCAATAAAGCCGCCGAATCTATGGTTTTTAAACATTTTCTCTGTCTGTCTTAAAATGTATTTTTTTCTGTATGGAAACGCATCACGAGAACATCGCTGGACATATTTTGATGAAATTTGGATACGATGACAGCTGGTTATCCGGGTCAACATATAGGATACTTTTTACTGCGAGAAAATATCTCATCTTTGAGAAATCTATACTAAAAGTTAAAACGTAATTAGAGACGAACCCGAACGGAGCAAGGGTCAGTCGCTAGTATTCCATATAATTATTTCAAACTGTACATACATAGGGATAACCCCACCCTGTTTACAATCAGGCCGTAACTCCCGCCACTCAGCGGTCAGTGACAATCAGCGCTTATTGCGGCATATTGATGAGTAATTGTTACCACGTGCTATATCAGAATAGGTTAGGAGCTTGGAGTGGTCGCTAGAGTATTACTAATAATTGCCACTGGTTTCGCATACATGTATATTTTAATTATTCTATAATTATTTATAGCTCTAAAATTACACGTAATTACAAATCACTTCTATACATATAATAAAATTGTAACTAAGACGAATCTGTACATTAAATTTTTTTGGAAAATCTTATTGAAATAAACATTATTATTATACAGAAGCAGAATCTATAGTTTTTAGAATTTTCGTCTGTCTGTCTGTCTCTTTCTCTGTCTGTCTGTTACCGCATCACAGAAAACCACTGGATGGATTTTGATGAAATTTGGTACGGTGATAGTTGGTTATCCGGATCAACATATAGGATACTTTTTACCGCGGGAAAATGTCTCATTTCTGAGAAAAAATACAGAAACTGCAATGAAAGAGTATACTAATATTATTACATATGTAAAACAATCATCATACAAATGAATGCCCCCAGAGAGACTCGAACCAGCGATACAGCAAATAGAATCACAACAAACTGAGCCAAACATGTCGTCAAAAAGTAATAAAATACGACATCATTCATTTCATTCGACATCATCACTTGACTGATTCCTATAATGCGAGAAATAAATTATACAATAATATAGGAAAGCCTTAAGCCACAAACAGTGAAACACTTAATGCGATTCAACATCCCTTCAACAGTTACCAAGATAATCACGGCTCCTCGACTATACCCCAGCTAGGGCTAAGAGGGCCCTTCAAGCAATAACAGAGGTGTGCAACTGTGGCCACTTTCCCCTACATCCCCCTTCATAAATCTATACTGTATTTGTTTTTGTTGATTTGTGTGTACATAAAGTAAGCTACGAAAGTTCTTTCTTAAATTAAGGAATAATTTATTAAGGAAACAAGTCAAATTTAACTTCTTTTCATATATTTTTTTTATTTTAAACTCTAATGGAAAATATTTTATGTGCAACATCGTTAGCTTATTTAAAAAAAAAGCTGTATTTTAATTTCGTTTTCAGTTTGACCTAATGATTTTTTTTTTATTTCGAACTATGAACATGGCTTATTCTTGGTACATAAAATGATAACCCTGATCTGGATGATGTTTGAAAAATATAATACTAAGCAATTAAAACCTATTTCTAAATAGTAAAAAATGATAAATAACAGATCGGAGGTTTTTATTTAGTATAAATACCTAATCAGATATTTTCGCAGTTAGTGTTGGTACATGCATAAAAAATGATACATAAAGCTGAACATAGAACCTCCTCCTTTTTGGAAGTCGGTTAAAAATATATCACTTCCAGGTAAATTTCTAAGAAATTAATTAGAATTCTAAGAAATCTATTGTTAACTGACACGCCGGCGTGTCCGCGGTCGTGGAGGGAATATTATTAGTTTGTTCTTCCTTTATACTGCAACAAAACAATGTGATGGTCCTTGCAAAGATAGTAATTAATGTGTCAATAAATAATATAAGTACGTTTTTCTGGATTTTACATCAACGTTTCTCATGGGATATACCTAGGTAAGTTATAAAAAAGTTAACTAGGGATGGGGATAGGTACATAAAGTGTTACCTAGCGGTTGCACATCACTATTTATATGCAATGTGAACTCGAGTAGTTTTCTATAAAGGATTCACTTACTTGGATTCAATACAAGCATTGATATAATTATTTTTTACTCTCATTGAATAAAATCGACGTAGTCGTGGTGCAGTATTATAAATTATGTATCACTAGCACATTCAACTATGTTTTTAGGTCCAACATTCAATTTCCGTAGCAATTATCAAGAAAAGAACTGGAAAGTTAAATCCAATTGTTATTATTATTATAAAATATAATGAGAGCAGAATTACTCATAAGTATATTAGATTAAAAATATGGAATAGTGGGACCTAAAAGAACACTCTTCTAAATTTTTTTATCTATTTGGCGTTTGAGTGTAGATTTTAAAGAGTTTATTGTCAAACAGTGAAAAAGGATGTAATATTTACTTTTTAACCCTAAATATACGCCGACTTTACAATAACTTTAAATATATTTATTCTATTCTGATAATATATATATATATATATATATATATATATATATATATATATATATATATATATTCTCTGATGTTTGGTTCGGTTGATTTGAAACGTACGCGTCATCGGAAAAAAAACCGGGACAAAATCTGGAAAAGCTAATTTCATTTAAAATGTCAAATAGTCGCGTAAATCTATGAAACTATTGGGCTTAGCAAAATTCAGATTTATCATTAACAAATTAAAAATTTCGTTATTAAGAACCATAAATACTAAACTATAAAGAATACATTTAATAAAATTCTGAGTCAAATCTGTTCATTGAATATGTTTTGGAAAATCTTTTTGAAGTAGTCATTGTTATCGACCTAGAGGCCAAACCTATAGATTTTAGGACTTTTGTGTCTGACTGCCTATCTATCTGGATACGCATCATGAGGAAACCACACGACGAAATTTGGTAAATGCTAGCTGGTTATCCGGGTCAATATATAGGATACTTTTTACTGCGGGAAAATATCTCATCTCTGAAAAACATATACTAACCGTTAAAATAAATCTAGAGACGAACCCGAGCGAAGCGACAGTTAGTCGCTAGTTGTGAATATAATCGATAAAATTATATTTCAAATTAGCTAAAAAGCTTATTTATCGCTATCTTCTGTAGTTTAGACCACATCAAATTTAACATAGTGTCTAAAGCAGACGATTAAGCCACAAGTTGGGCACTTACAATGTTAAAGCAGCTTGAACGACATATTAACATAGCAGCTATAAAATTCCTAAATGAAAAATTGCTAAGAAACTTTCATAATAACAAAAGTTTAAAATCTCGTGTTTTTGACTATTTTCCAGGGAATTAATTGTAAATTATTATATTTTTATAAATATATATTCTTTATATTAAAACGGAGTGGTGTTTTTTGCAAGCTTTCAGTTCAATTCCAACACGAAGCAAATATACATTTATCCTAGACCGTTCATATATCCGACTTCTGAAATTTTCAGAAATAGAAATTTTTTAATTATGCACAAATCATTTTTAAAGGTATCTTTTAAACAGAAAAAAATGGCTATTTTGTCTCTTAGTAACTAACAAATGCTAAATGCGCTCTAGCGCGTTTAGCATCACATTTCAGTCCTTATTTAGAATCACTGATATATAAAAATGACAGGGTCTTGTAAAATCAAAAGTCGCTTAGTTATATATTAGATTAAATTAAAGTTAATTGAATTCAATTAATCTAATTCAACCACTTTTAAATATATAGGCTCTCCCAAAACTATTGATGCTAATGGTAAAACCTGTAGTGTAGATAAATATAGAAAAAATAATTATCTTGGCTTTCTTAATGTCATTTTCAATAAATGTAATGAAATATGAGCAAGTTTGTGACAGTCTTCATATTATTAAATAGTTTAGTTAGTCCTCTCGCGGTGTTTATTTATGTACTTACAATATTTAAATATACAAAAAAATCTAAATTAGGTTGAAAAGAAACGAAAAATAAACTATCTCTATGTCCATACAAATATGATAAATGTGAAAGTTCGTTTGTTTGTGTGGCCTTCTTTCACGTCCAAGCAGAGTGACGATTTGGCGTAATTTTTTGTACGGAGATAGTTGGAGGGCTGGAAAGTGGCGTTTACTGCTTACGGCGGGAGATAATCTCATTTCCGCAGGAAAATACGTTATAAGACAAATCACGACAACTCATTATACTTTTGTATATATATATATATATATATATATATATATATATATATATATATATATATATATATATATATATATATATATATAATATATTGTCTATCTGTTCCATACTAACCGTTAAAACGGTTAGAGACAAATCCGAGCAAAGCGAGGGTGAGTCACTAGTCTTTATATTTATGTAATATTAGACATATAATAAAAATTATGATGAAACCTATCTTGTCCCACACGATCCGGAGTCCCAACTTTACCTCTACATTCAAATATATAAACTAGGTCGGGCTTACTCAAACTCTTCAAGTAACAGGTTATAATTTGACCTCTGCATATAATTTCACAGAAATTCCTTTTATTATATCCATTTTATCATAAATAAATAAAAAATCCAAATAAAATAAACCTTGTAAAAAACCCCTTCAGTTCACCTAATGGTTCTCGAAACCCATACTGCTATGGCTTTCGAGAATCCTGTTTAAAAAAATCGTCTTCATATACCATTAGTGTGCTTATAATAGTTTTATTCTTTATGGTATAGCATGCATAGCTCCTATCACTTAAACCACATTTAACTATTAAATTACGTTCAAACTACATCTGGCCTCTAAGTCACTAAGCTGGGTAGTTACAGTGTTAACCTACTACGTATCCTGAGGAGCAGTTAAATATGAAACGGGAGTTTAGGTTAACATGCTATACGAATACTTTGTGCAATGTACACTTAACCAAGGCTCAAACTTTAATATGAAATTCCATGTATTTTTTTAAAAATCTATACATATAATAAAATTGTAACCAAGCCGAATCTGTACATTAAATATTTTTTGGAAAATCTTATTGAAATATACATTTTTATCGATACAGAGGCCGAATCTATAGTTTTTAGAATTTTCGTCTGTCTGTCTGTTACCGCGTCACGGAAAAACCACTGGAGGGATTTTGATGAAATATGGTATGATGATAGCTGGTTAGCCGGGTCAATATATAGGATACTTTTTACCGCGAGATAATATCTCATTTCTGAGAAAAAATACAAAAGCTGCATTGTAAGAGTACACTAATATATAAAATCTAAGAGTTTGGTTTTTGGTCATCTGAACGCGGGCGGAGCCGCGAGCAATGCTAGTGAATACATAAAATTTTGTACAGTTTGTCGGTATTTTCTTTTTTCATGCTAAAAATACCGATTTTTACGTGTGGAATTGAACTTTGGCATGATCGAAGGGCTTATAGTATTTAAAAAAAAAAAGTCTTAGAATTTTCTAAATTCTTCTACTTTCAACGTCTTTTACTTCCAATAGCTGAAAAAACTCATCTATCTTATATGATTTTTTATAATTTTTTATTCCAAGAATAATTTAAGATGCTGTCCGCTAGATGACAGTTGTTATATATGTACTTTAATAAGAACTAAACTGTAACTATTATCAAAGCTTTAAAAATTGAAAACTTTTAAGTAATTAAATAAATTTCGTGTTACAATAACCAAGCACACACTTTTGTGAGAAAATTCGAGAGTAAGAAACTAACGAGAAATATCTCGTACAAAACACTTTTATGAGGCACATTTAAAAATAAATTTTAAAAACGAGAACATAACGCCTAGCCCGGAAGAGAGCGTTCAACTTCTACTCAAGAAGTTAAAAACTTGTTAAATCTTAAGCTTTATGTAAAAGCACTGGGTTTGAATTAAAAAATATCTTTCTAGATTTAGTACTTGACCAACTTGCAAAGTGCATAACAAATGTAGACTAATACGGATAGTAGTTGGGTTCTCTATTTTTCTCTTCTATAAATTAATTGTGATTTCATTTGGTTATACTTCACTGCCTCGATGGTCAAGTGGCTAGCATGTACTGCTGCAAATCCAGAGGTCCTGGGTTCAAGTCCAGGTTGGGCCTAGTTTAGTTATTAAGTCGTTATGCTTAGAAAGTTTTAGTAGCAGCTCGGAGTTGGGGACGTTTCACCCCCGTGCTTCGAAGAGCGCGTAAAGCCGTCGGTCCTGCACTTGATCTCTCGCCAGTCCTGTCGAATTGTCGTCCCAGCGGAGTATGATAGTAACAGGAATAGAGAGTGCACTGGTGTATGCGCGTACACGCGCTGCACGATATTATCTTCTGTGCGTTTCTAACTCGATATATTTTTTATTGAAAAAGTGATCATTATAGTAATAATTTTTCCACTAAAAGTATACTTAGAAATTACTTAAAATCTAAATATTTCTTATTTTTTATATATTATGTAATATCTTCGTCTACTGCAAACGAATTTTTATGATATTTTTTTTTTATTAATAGAGTAGCATAAAAAGAAAATAAACCATGCTCAAACTATAAAATACTTGAAAAGTTACTGGTAGATTATATTCGCACTCGGATCGTTCCAAAGCAATAATTGTGAATCAAAGGGGACCAATATGTCCAAAATAAGTGGCACCGTTGCAATAACGACGATCGTTTAACTTTGATTGGCCGCCCGCCCACCAAAAATACGGTTTTTCAACTTCCTGCGCAAAAAATGAATGATTCATTTACATTCCCCACACAAAGTTATCAAAATCAATTTTATAAAATAACACTTTTGATTCTATGAAAGTAAATAAAATTAAATAAATATAAAGCTTATAAAATAAACAAAAACAAAATTACAAAACTGAATATCTTAATAATATCAAAAATATTTATATCCATATATTAAATTTTAAAATCCTATGGTTTAGGCTACAGTTTCATAAATATATTTAATAGTTATTTATCATTTCGATTTCCTATATATATATATATATATATATATATAATATATATATATAAGTAAATATTATTGAACAAAAAAACAAATGTTGTTAAAGTATCAAAATATGATACATTGTGCATCGCACTTCCACAAATAAAGAAAAATAAAAACCGTGTAAAAGTTTAACATGTATAACCGCAAGTGCGGTAGAATTATAGACGGACGGAAGACGCAGACGAACGGTTTATTTAAAATCGATTGGAATTTTTTTTGATTTCTAATATAACTTGATTTTTTTATAAAACCCTTGAGAATCAAGAAAATTAGTTTACGTTTTGTAAAAAAGCATAAAATAAATGAAAAAACGTTTACCTGAATTAAGCACCTCCTAGTAGTACTTACATCTTCAGACTTCATTTAACAACAGTTTATTAGGACACACCTGTTTCTCTAATTGTAAGCGTTGACTAGTAATAAAACTTACCTGAAAAAAGAAAAAAGTACTTAAAAATATAGGATACATATAATAATGAAGGATACCAACAAAATTTGATATATACTATTTGATAAATTCTATGTAAATTAGAATTTAGAAGACATAGATTAGCTAAAAATATTATTTTCTCTTTTTGGCACTACGTTTTGACCTCAAATGTAGATTTTAGCTTGTTTTATTATTCAAACAATATTTATAAGTATTTAGTCCCTTTGTAACGTCCTACGGCTGCGCACGGGCCTTCCTTCAAGACGAGGGGATCAAGCCTTAGTCCACCACGCACACCATGTGCAGGTTAGCGAAGTTTACATGGCTTTTGAAAACTTTCTAGGTTCTCTTAAACATGCAGATTTCTTCACGATTTTTCCTTCACCGTAAGACAAGTGTCATGTTGGAAATAATTTGCACATGAAAATATCAGAGATGCGAGACCCGGGATTTGAACCCGCTTCACCCGGTTACCACTGAACTAGTACTACCTAATATTTATATTACGGGCGTTTAAAAAACGCTCGTGTACAGTCACACCCGCATCGTTTGTCACACTCGCAATTAAAGCGGCTGAGTGGCGGATTGTCGCGGAGAAATGTTTTTGTTTCCACCCTTGCAACGATACACTGAATTGCCTGAGGTGACAAAGAGTTTCAGATTTCAAACTTCTATCCATACTAGTACTAGCAAACTAGATGAGACTCGCGTCGCTCCAGTTGGAATTCTTGATGCAATTCTTTACCAACATATCTTTACAATACATTACACAATATTACTTATATACTATATGTAATACTAGTATTGCCCGCGGTTCCGCCCGCGTTCAGATAACCAAAAACCAAATTCTTAAGTTTTAGATTAGTATACCCTTACATTGCAGTTTTTGCATTTTTTCTCACAAATGAGATATTTTCCCGTGGTAAAAAGTATTCTATATATTGACCCGAATAACCAGCTATCACCATACCAAATTTTATCAAAATCCCTCTAGTGGTTTTTCTTTGATGCGGTAACAGACAGACAAAAAATCTAAAAACTATAGATTCGGCCTCTGTATCGAAAATAATGTTTATTTTAATAAGATTTTGGTAAAAATATTTAATACATATAATATATAATATATATTATATAAAGTATTTAATACATATTATAAATTATAATATATTTTTTATAATTTATTTGGATTCAATGAATTTAAACGGATAACTATATTTAAATCAAAGTAACAAGTCCCAAGTGACTCGAAATGCGATCTGATTCTACCACAATGACTCGACAGGCTCTAGTGTAATTATTTATTTGTGACACTCATCACTGTGCAATGTCATGATATATTTGACTATCACGAATTCGAGTCCCGTATGAGGCAAAAAAATTATGTTTGAAAGGAAAATTTACACATTGCGTACGTATGTACTTTACTAGAAGAAAACTTTGTGTTTGTAAAAGTATTTTAAATATTTATAATTCTTTACGTTAAAACTTTTTTAATTTCTTAAATTTCTAAAATTTAATTACAATAATGATATTAATATATATTGGAAAATCTTATTGATATAGATATTATTATCGATACAGAGGCCGAATCTATAGTTTATTGATTTTTTATCTGTCTGTCTGGGAACGAATAACGACAAAACTTCTACACAGATTATTGAAATTAAAGTTTAGTATGATGACACCTTATCTCGGTCAACATATAGGATACTTTTTACTGCGGCAAAATATCTCATCTCTGCGAATTCTATACTAAACGTTAAAGCGAAAACTAGGGAAGAACGCAATGGTGAGTCACTAGTTGAATAAATTATAACCTGTGCCTATTCGTTCATATTTTGTTAGTTTCGATAGAATTCAATTTTTTCTTATAAATATGTAACTAACCTTAAGGAATACCGTATTCATTAAAAAATGATCCGAAAAATCTGTAAAATATTTAGTAAACATATATACCTAGAAAAAATCCAACTACGTAAGTAAAAAGCGAACTAAGAAGAAGAGAAAGTAGTACGTATTATGTAGGCGAGACACGATATGTTTGATCCTTGCTGTGAATCTAGCTACGAGTATGTAGTTATTTATGTCTCAGATGACATAATACTAATTTCCTTCGTTTTATTTTTAGTTTGCTTTTTACGACATTTTTTTTTTGGATTGTTTTTCATCTGCAGCTTTTTGGCCAGCTATACATTTGATTTTTTTTTTGCAACACACTCTGTCTTTTTTGAAATTGTTAAAAATTTTAACTACAAAGAACCTATCAACAAATAAAAATCTCACTTGACCCATATTCTGAGCAATCCAAACTGCCCGTACTAAAGCGCTCTTGGAACGACAATTTCAGGGACTCCCTAATACCAGTTACGCACGGGCGCTTCACAAAAGATCTAATCAGGAACGTACGCTATCATGAAACCAGTGCTGACAAATCGTATGTATTCATGTTCACTTTCTTTTTAACCGATAGATAAAAGATTTTTATTTTTAGGGTTCTTTAATTTCTTCCTATTATTCCCATATCTATACATATAATAAAATTGTAACTAAGTCGAATCTGTACATTAAATATATTTTTTTTTAATCTTATTGAAATAGACATTATTATTTTTAGAATTTTTGTCTGTCTGTCTGTCTATGTGTCTGTCTGTCTGTCTGTCTGTTACCGCATCACGAGAAAACCACTGGACAGACTTTGATGAAATTTGGTATGATGATAGCTGGTTATCCGGGTCAACATATAGGGTACTTTTTACCACGGAAAATATCTCATTTCTGAGAAAAAATACAAAAACTGCATTGTAAGAGTATACTAAGTAATATTTAAAACCTAAGAATTTTGTTTTTGGTAATCTAAACGCGGGTGGAGCCGCGGGCAATGCTAGTCTTACTATATATAATTATCGTGTCACGATGTTGGTCCGCGATGAACTCCGAAACTACTTAGCCGGCCTTAACGTGTTTTTTTTTTCAAAATGTGTAATTTGTACCAACTTAAGAGATAAGATAGTTTTTATCCCGATTATTTTCTTTTTTTATTGTAAAATTAACGGTTTTCATATGTGTGCCACAGCAACAGTAAGTAGTATATAAAACATACATTGGTGGTATACAACATGTTTACATATTTTTTGCAGGATACACAAAATTATCATAAACATAAAAAAAAGTAAAATTTATACTACATAGAAGCCATTCCAAAGTTCTACTATCCACTAAGCTCCATCATTACCTCAGCTCGATTCCATCAAATTGATATGAATTTTATATACGTACTTGCAAAGTTTAAATTAGCATTTAAGCAATAAGTTACATAGTTATTAAAAGATAAATTAGATTAAAAAGCCAATAGAGCTTAAAGTTTCGGCTTCTACTTTTTGTTAATAGTGGATTGCTTTGAAAGAAAACTCTTGCTCTGTTCATCATAATTATAAATCCTGTGTTATATAAGTATTTATGAACAATTTCCATTTCATGCTTTACCGAGATACAAACGTAACGTAAAGATATACAAAAGAAAAGATATTATAAATGAGAGCTTTTATAGAAAACTTTCTAAAGTTCTACATTATTTTACTACAATAGTAGTAAATGATACATTGTCCATGATAATTCAAGCTGAGATGAATAAAAAATAGTAATTTTAATCAAGCAGCGATTACTTCCGCTACGAGGGCAACTGCAATCTACGGGACCCTCGCAGTAACTTGAGGGACACTCATTATGTGTTAATTTATGAACACCCATATATTTACCAGAACGTGCATCGCATATACAAGAGACATAAATATTTTCATACAAATCCATAGTTGTCGTCTCCTTTGAATGTATATAACTTCTTATGTTATAATATTAAATGAGCAATTCTTGTATACATATAAATTATACTTATACTCGTATATATCAATTTATTTCGTGTATCTCGAAAACGACTCTAACGATTTGGATCAAATTTTGTAATTAGATAAGGTTCCGCTTTTTAAGTTTATCTATATATGTAGATTTTTCAGAGATGAGATATTTTCATCAAAATCTATGCAGTGGTTTTCTCGTGATGCGTTCCCAGACAGACAGACAGACAGACAAAAATTCTAAAAACTACAGATTCGGCCTCTCTATCAATAATGACTATTTCAATAAAATTTTCCAAAAAATATTTCATGCACGGATTCAACTCAGAATTTTATTATAATACGTACCTATATGTAACTGCAGCAATATTTCTTATTATATTAGTAAAGAGAGGTTTTTTATTTAACTATTCAGCTCAAGTATTACAGGCTCATCTGGACTGAAGCCAAACTAGACTTAATGTTCGACTTCTTAAAATTTCTTCCAACTTTATAAGTAACTTTTTAGATAAAAGATTAACTTAAAAGTTTACGCTTTATGATCTACAACTAGGATTATAATAAATAGGTAGTGAATACCAGATCGATTAGAGCTATTAGTAATTCTATATTTTTGTAAGAGTTTAAGTTACACTTATACAATTGTATGATTTAAAATACAACACAATTCTTTTAACTAAAGTTCGCGAGTGGCCGAAATTTGTAATTTTATTAAAAATCTAAGGACAGCATAGCCATATAAATATATAAATGGAATTATCCAATATATACACAAAAAACTATTATAATTTTTTTTTCTGAAAACATTAAAACTTGTCAATAGCTACTAAACAAAAAATAAGGAAATCGATTGACAAACAGAGGAAAAAAAGGTACTGAAGTGTTTTCTTTACATATTTATATGTATACTTTTGAACGTTAAGTATAGATTTTTCACAGATGAGATATTTTCCCGCAGTAAAAAGTATCCTATATGTTGACCCGAATAACCAACTATCATCATACCAAATTTCATCAAAATCTGTTCAGTGGTTTTCTCGTGATGTCTTTCCAGACAAACAGACACACAGTCAGACAGTCAAATAAACAAAAATTATAAAAACTATACATTCGGCGTCTTTATCGATAATAATGACTATTTCAATAAGATTTTCCAAAAAATATTTGATGTACAGATTACACTCAGAATTTTATTAAATGTAAAGATTTAAAGTTATCTATTATTACAAAATACAAATATAAATATATTATAATTTTTCTTTTGTCAACTTTTTTTATTTATTTAAAAGCTTTGGCATATTTTATAGAGTTTTCATTTCCATCTTACGTACACACGGCGATTATAAAAAAGGGTCAAAGAAAATATTAAACTGTAGACTACTTGCATGCTCGTAGAAGAATATTTGATCAAATATTCAACAAACGAAATTGAAATGATTGAAACGAAGAGATCATAATAAGTATTTATGTAATTTTAATGTTCTATACGCTATCCAAAAAGGCCGTGGTAGCCCAGTAGTAACGAGGTCGCTTGGGAAAATAATTGAAAGCGGATTCAAATCTCGTGTCTCGCAACTTTGATATTTTCATGTGCGAATCATTTCCATCACGATTCCCACTTGTCTTATGATGAAGGAAAACATAGCGAGGAAATCTGCATGTCTGAGAGAACTTAGCAAGTTTTCGAAAGACATGTGAAGTCCGCCAACCCGCACTTGGTCAGCATGTGGACTATGGCCTGATCCCCCTCGCATTGAAAGCTCGTGCCTAGCAGTAGGACGATAAAAAGGGCTGAATACGTACACACATACACTATCTATATTTTTTATGACCTTTAAGATTTAGTGTTTTATTTTTATATCCTTTACTGAGGAAGACTACAAGATTTAAGATCCCTATTATTCTTAGGAGATGAGCATAAATAAACTAAGCGAGTAAAGTCGCGGATAAAATCTTGTAAATTAATATAACTACATAAGATGGATATCATTTTCGTTAAAATATTATTACAGCCCATTCTCGGTTGTAGTACATAAATATACAAATAAATAAAATTAAACAGTTAATATGTAATGTCAAAATAACAGCTTTTAACTAAATGCATAATATGAAAGTATACTCGGCACTAAAAAGAATAAAACAACTATTTTTTTTGTCTGTTTGTTCCTGCTAATCTCCGAAAGAGCTGCATCGATTTTGACGGCACTTTCACTGGCAGATAGCTTATGTTATTATTAGTAGCTTATGTTACTTTTATTTTAGAAAAAGAATCATTGTTCAGTTAAGGCGAGCAAAGTGAGTTCAAGTTAGTCTACAAATAAAAAAAATCGCGCTTAAAATTCACCCTTTTTTGATAAACTCGTAAGATTAGATTAAGTAATTGAATATTCTAAAAGAAATCAGATAGTTTAAATCAGCAATTGTAAATAATTGCCTTGAGAGTGTTTATTGCTCCACCTCCCGCCGCGCCGCGCCGCCTGCATCGGTGCATCGAAGTCTATTTATTTCTATTTGCAAAATCCGATTTAAACGTCCTGATATCAAAGTGTGATTTCTTTATTGGCATTGATTATGGAGATTGTAAAATCTTTGTATAGGATAGGAAATTTATCTTATAAAAAAGGTGAAATGTGTTTGCTTGTAATCTATACATAAAATAAATATCTGAGTCGAATCTGTACATCAAATATTTTTTGGAAAATCTTATTGTAATAGTCATTATTATGCAGAGGCCGAATCTATGATTTTTAGAGTTTTTTTTTATCTGTCTGTCTGGGAACGCATCACGAAAAAACCACTGGACTGAATTTGATGAAATTTGGTATGATCATAGATGGTTATCCGGGTCAATACATAGAATACTTTTTACTGCGGGAAAATATTTCGTCTCTGAGAAATCTACACTAAACGTTAAAACGTAAGTAGGGACGAACCCGAGCGCAGCGAGGGTGAGGCACTAGTAACATCTAAAACTAAAGAAATCGCAGTGTAAAATTTACCTACCTAACGTATTTTTAAGATACGCACCACTTCTATATCATGCATATCTATAACATAGGTTAAATAATAAAATTATTAAAAAACTAAAAAAGGCCTTAGCTTTATAAAGACCAAACACAATGTATGTATAAGCGCAACCTCGATTGATTTTAACATTTAAAACTATTTTCGAAATAAATCACACCCTATATGTAACCCTACAAACTTCTCTATCTTTCAGTGAAAGTACCATTATAATCGCTTAAATTGCTTAAAAACTTTTTTAGATATTTAGAGTTAGTCTTTTGATGAGGCAATAAAAAGAAAATCTTATTGAGAGATTTATGAGTATATGATATATACTTATTGCAATGTACTTGCCTACTACGTATTTATAGGGTCATAGGTTTGACTCCCGCACGGAATTTAGTTTTGCTTTATTAACGTTTATCATGTTGTGGTTAAACTAAGGCATAGCGCTGATAGCCGCTATAATCTCTGCCAAAATATTTGAAACTGTACTCGTACATCTGTTTAAAAAATATTATACCTATTTTTAAAATTACGAAACAATCTTCAAATATTATATAACGTATTCAAATATACAACTTTTAAAAGAAATTTCACACAAAAAACCCAATTTTCATAACAACCACGACATTTGCCACACAAAATTGAGACGGCACGATATAAAATTTACATTCTCCAAGCAAAAGAGCGAGATGACGAATGTATGACAAATGCTCAATCGACTTGCGATAAAAACTCTGTCAAATCAAATGGTATTGTTATTCTAAGCGAGGTAATTTCCACCCCCGTAGAAACATTTACATTTATATGAACGAATAGCTCAAAGCCTACTGAAAAGTCTCTTTGAGAAGTCCCTCTTAAATATATAAGTTAAAGCAGAAGTTTAAGTCAGATAAATTAGAAGTTACGTTATAGTTGACGTCCTTTAAGTCGAAGGCTGAATTAAGACTTTTTAGTAATAAATTATCTAAATACTGAATACATTCAAACTGTTATCTTTGACCATTTTTATGACTTATTTGTGCCTCACACTCGCTTCGCTTAGGTTCGCCTCTAGAATAAAAGAGACAAATCTATCCCACGGGAACCGTAGGTACATTATTCCGGGATAAAAATATAAAAAAGATAAAAATAGCCTATGTGTTATTCTGATGTATGAGCTATATTATTGTAAAGCTTCATTAAAGTTTATTCAGTAGTTTGTGCGTGAAAGAGTAACAAACATTCATACATCCATACATCCTTACAAACTTTCGCATTTATAATATTATATTACTTATATAGTATATATATACTACAGATTATTTGATAACTTTCCGTGCGCTTTACTTAAACCATAACAATAATAACAATAAAGATTTATCCTTGAATTGACAGACAGTCAGACAGAGATCTGTAACAACTACATAATATATGTATAATAAATAATCTTTGAGACGTCTAAAACCTCAGTCTCTCCCGTGACCATGGTTGCTGTAAAGCATTCGAAACGTCGGGAACCAAAAATCACAATAAATCCAAAACGATAGTTTTATTTAAAATACTTCTCATAAGGTAGAATATTTGAAAACTATTTATGGTTAGTGCAATTAATTATTCTATATGGAGATAGTTTAGAAAAATACCTCTTAAATTTATTTAACCTTTTCCTTTGTAAACAAGTAAGTGTAGTTTAAAATAATTCGTTGCTAGTGTATTTTACAGTAAACTGCGAGTATTTTAACAGAAGTTGTTACTTTCAGTAACACCTTTAAGGAAAAATGCTAGCAGATCCGGCCATACGTTGCTGTGGTACATATATGACGTCGTTAATTATGCTATAAAAAAAAGAAATAATCGGGATAAAAACCATCCAATCTTTTAAGTTGGAACATATCACACATTTTAAAAAAAAATACGCTAAGATCGGATAAGTAGTTTCGGAGTTCATCCCGGACCAACATCATGACACGAGAATTTTATATATTAAGATGTACATATAAAAATACCTGTGCTTTAATATATTTTTAATATAACTTCCCTATATAAGATATCGGGCTATCAGTCGTCGTCTCTATGCTTATTTATCCAAACGATCAATTTACCGAAAAAGTTTTTATTACTGAATATTTTTTTAAGACTTTTAAATGTCACTTCTTCTACTATTAAATACACATTTTACTTTAAAAAAGTGTAAAATGTATTTTATCTATATAGTATATTAGTCTTAGATATAAAGCTTTGTTTTTAAAATAGGGAAAAACCTCTCTACTGTAAAGTACAACAAGTTATACCTTGAACAAACCAACAAGGCGATACATACAAAATTTTGTATGTGTGTTTGTCGTATCACAGCTCACTAGTATCATAATAATTATCAATTTTACAATTTATAACTTAAAAAAAACCTTTATTGTTCTTTTACATATTCAATTATCTTCTCATTTCTTCTATCTTATCAGTTTAAAAGCAAAATAATCATAGCAAGCATTACATCCCGTAAATACACGCTAAAACGTGACGTGAAGTAAAATCTACATTACACGCCATACAAAAGAGTTAGGTACAAAGTGTTGCCGCATGAAGAATATTTGTTTTTCAAAGACACTGAGAGTTGGACGGAACTAGAATTACTCGTAGCTTCAGTCTAAAACCTATTTTGGTTCTTTAAAAACTTTCTCATCCTGTAAATTTGTCCTAATAACCGACATACGTGAGTTTAAAAATTATAAGTAATTATATTTTGTGTGCGATCCCTGTGACCGACGTCAGGTAGTTTTGTTACTTTTTTTAAGTGCATTTTTTTTGCTTTAGTATGCTTATAATGGCTGAATCAAATATATTTCGATGGCTGGAGGAAGACCAATCAGATCTGGATGACTTGACTGTACCAGACTGTACTTCCAAACGAAGAGATGTTGATATAATGAAGAGTGTTTCAAAAATGAAAAATTAAATGAGTTAAATATTTAAATTTTAAATCAGTCGTAGTCCTGTGGAAACACGCTTTCAAAGCAGGTAAGTGGGTTCAAATCCCGGTTCTCGCATCTCTGATATTTTCATGTGCGCTATTTCCAACATGATCACTACTTATCATATGGTGAAGGAAAACATCTTGCGGAAGCCAGAATATCTGAGAGAACCTAGCGAGTTTTCGAAAGACATGTGAAGTCCGCCAACCCGCACTTGGCCACATACATACATACATACATACATACATTCATACATACATACATAAATACATACATACATACATACATACATACATACATACAAATATATAAATTTCAATATTTGATAGTTTCCGCTAAATTACATAGTATATTTTTTCAATTAAAACAATAAAAAGTGACCCATTTGAAATATTGTTCTTTAACTATTTATATGCAAAAAATAACATATAAAACAACAAAACGTAAAATCAATACTACTCCACATACAGCAAGTTTACGAGTATATTAATCATATGTTATTTTAGAAACAGTAGGAAGACAAAAACATAAAAATATAATAAAAATCCAAATGCTAGCTATAATAAATGAAATAATTTAAATGTAAATCCCAAACATACAATTTAAAGCCACAGATTTTAATATAAAAGGTAAAATACCCGGCGTCCATTACAACTTTTTGCACATTAATGATTCTGTCATCCAAAAACCGCCTCTATGTCAGTCAGATAAGCAGAATGTAGGCACTAAATACCCCATATATTTACTACAAAAGAACTGACCCTTTGTTTTCATGGCCTAATGAAGTTTTTGTCAATACAACGTGTCCCGTATGAGATATTCATAACTTTGATATGCGGTGCGTACTAAAATTATCTATTGTTTATTTTAGTAAAAAGATATTTTTTCTCGTATATAACATGATTTCTTTGATCATATGCTATGTACATTTCTTTTTTTTACTATCAGATTTCAGAAGAACCACAAATATGTAATAAAACTAGCAGTTTAACGTACGTTTTAACATTTAGTATAGATTTCTCAAGGATAAGATATTTTCCCGCAAAAAGTATCCTATATGTTGACCCATATTATCCAGGATATCAGGATAACCAGCTATTATCATACCAAACATCAAAATCTGTCCAGTGGTTTCCTCGTGATGCGTTCTCGGACAGATAGAAGGACAAACGAAAATTCCAAAAACTATAGAAGCGGCCTCTATCGATAATAATGTTTATTTCAATGAGATTTTCTAAAAATATTCAATTTACAGATTCGGCTCAGTTAGAATTTTATTATATGCATTGATATCTGAACACATATTTTTGTACTGCCTACTAATCTTGATTTTTAATGCCTTCCACATAATATTCTACTCAACGACTAAAACAGAGTAAACTCTACATAGCTTCAAGAACGGTTTCAGGACAAAGGATTATAATTTTCTGACCAATAATTCATAGGTCATCTCATCTATACATATAATAAAATTGTAACTAAGCCGAATCTGTACATTAAATATTTTGTGGAAAATCTTATTGAAATAGACATTATTATCGATACAGATGCCGAATCTGTAGTTTTTAGAATTTTTGTGTATCTGTCTGTCTGTCTGTTACCGCATCACAGAAAAACCACAAGAGGGATTTTGATGAAATTTGGTATGGTGATAGCTGGTTATCCGGGTCAACATATAGGATACTTTTTACCGCGGGAAAATATCTTATTTCTGAGAAAAATACAAAAACTTCAATGTAAGAGTATACTAATAATAAAACCTAAGAATTTAGTTTTCGGTCCTGTGAACGCGGGCGGAACCGCGGGAAATGCTAGTAAAGATATAAAATTATAAATTATATAAAAAAAATTATAATAAACTTTCGTTTATTTTTATAAAGAAATGCCAATAAGGTGCCCTTCAAATTTGAATGACAATTAATTTAATCAAAAGGTTGCAGGGGTTGTAAAGGTTAAACATCCCCAAGCTTATTTAGGTTAACCTGCACGTGTACTAGAGGCTCATTAAATAATATCCCATCCGACATGCAACTGCCCTTAAATAGGGGCTCTAGGGCTCTAATGAGAATTTTTGTTTTAGAATATGTTATCGTTTGATTATTGTAGATCCCTTCAAAAGCGACATCTGTGAAACATATGGTGCGCGGTTTAATATCATTTAAAACATGCAACTTTCGTTAACTGATGGGCTTTTGATGCAATGGAACCTTATCTAGATTGTATATATAGAAAGATGTATATGATGAAAATTTATTTATATATATATATATATATATTAGTAAAAAAGTTAAAACATTGTTCACCTACGTTTACAGTTAACTTAAAAAAAATACACTGTTAGTTATTAAAAATGTAACTAGAAACTTAATGTAAAAAGTTATATTTTTCTATTTTGTTCTATTATTACATAATATTAATATTCATAACTACATACAGATCAAAAATAAAGTCTTCCTCCGCGTCTGTCTATCTGTCTGAACGCAATAAACCCAAAAAATACTGAACGGATTTTGATACGGTTTTCGCAAATAGACGGAGTGATTCATTTAGGTGTATAATTCATTAATGTTTTGCGTAAATTGGCTAAAATATGACGATAATTATTAAAGATCTTAAAAAAATCCCTCCTATTGGGAGCTTTACTCATGTGCGCCGCGTAAAACAATAAAGTTATATAAAAACAATGTATTACGGAATTATTCCTCATAAAAATATATATAAAACTATAACAACGCTATTATTATGTACATAAGGACGCACTCGAACGAAGCCAGAGTAAGTCACTAGTCTTTAATAAAAGGCCATAACATTTAATATTTATTAAAAAATATAGTTAATAGGGAGCTTTCATATATTCAAATGAGTGGTGCTATAAATAGTCTCTACAAATTGAGATTATGCGTAAACTCTACAAATAAACCCTTAATGTTAACGAGAATTAAACGAGAACAAGGCGATACTGAGCGGTGTAGAGTATACGATTGTTACAGAACAGAGCATTTCAATTTGGGCAAACCGCGTCTAAGAGAGAGTAGGATTAACGACACCCGAATACCGAGCATCTGCTAACGATAGGATATGGTAAAATCATTTTTTTTTTTAATTAAATTTAATAATTATAGTACGACTAGAGACTCACCCTTGCGTCGCTCGGGTTTGTTCCTAGGTTGATTCCCCCATACAAACTTTCATCCCCATTTTCACCCCCTAAGAGATGATTTTCCGGATAAAAACTATTCTATATCCGTCCTAGGATCTCAAACTATCTTCTTACGAAATGTTATCTAAATCGGTCCAGTTATTTCGGAGCTTATTCCGTACAAACCAGCAAACAAAAAAGCTTTCCTCTTTATAATATTAGTAAAGATACTATAAAATAAACTCTTTTTTATTGTGAAAGATTTCATAACTATTTTGTTATTATATTGTATAGATAAAATAATTTATATTATAATACGCTGACCCGGCAGGCAGAGATTGGCCTACCACCTCGCTTGATGATTGGAAAATTAAAAAAAAACTGGATTTCTACAACAGCACCATCTACAGAGTTTAACCATAGCTAAGTACTATCTATGTGACTGCATAAGTACACAAAAATAAACATCAACAACATTGGGTGTATAAAGAGCTATACATATGCATATGGCAATGTACGAGTATACTAATATGTAAAACCTAGGAATTTGATTTTTGGTCATCTAAACCCGGGCGGAGCCGCGGGCAGTGCTAGTATTTTATAAAAAGGAATAGCAAAACGCTCAAGACTACTTGTCTTTTATTTTAACACCAGTCTTTAAAACGTGACCATGTTATTGAAATGTTCTAGTTTTTAAGATACGGTTACTATTCTACGTGGTCTTGGTCAACATTCATCACAGTTTAGTGGCGGAAGGACGCTTTGTGAATATTTCAGTGAACTCCCTCACATCCCTGTGAGGATTGTCAAATGTGGCGATTTTATTTTCAATGAATTGTATGACATCAGGAACTTTTATATATTTATTTTCTTTATACAAAATCTTGATGGCATAAAAGATAAAATATTCGATTTCCATATAATATTAATGTAATGTGTCTGCGAGTGTGTATGTGTGTATATGTATGTGTCAACTGCCTCGGTAGTGTAGTGGCTAGCATGTACGGCTGCACACTCGGAGGTCCTGGGTTCGTATCCCGGGTCGGGCCAAGTTTAGTTATTGAGTCTTTCTGTATAGTAAGTCTCAGTAACAGCCCGGAGTTGGGAAGTTGGCGGTGTTTCACCCCCGTGCCTCGGAGAGCACGTAAAGCTGTCGGTCCTGCGCCTTAACTCTCACCGGTCGTGTCGAGCAGTCGTCCCACCGGAGTATGAGAGTGACAGGAATAGAGAGTGCACCTGTGCACTATGATGCGCGTACACTTGTGCACTATATCTCTTGCGCAGTTGGCTAGTCTCAATGAGATTGGCCGCCGTGGCCGGAATCGGCTAGGAGAACATCATATGTATGTGCATGTGTGTGTGCATACCCGTGTGTAGTATGTGTGTATGGGTGTTTTCGTTCCCAAAAAAGCTACATTGTGTATTCAGCCCTTTTTAACGTCCCACTGCTGGGCACGGGCCTCCCTTCAATACGAGGGGGATCATGCCATAGTCCACCACGCTGGCCAAGTGTGGGTTGGCGGACTTCACATATCTTTCGAAAACTTGCTAGGCTCTCTCAGACATGCAGGTTTCCTCACGATGTTTTTCCTTCACCGTAAGGCAAGTGGTAATCATGTTAGAAATAATTCGCACATGAAAATATCAGAGGTGCGAGACCCGGGATTTGAACCCGCTTCACTCGGTTTCCCAAGCAAGCGCGTTACCACTGGGCTACCACTGCTAAAAAGCTACGTTACTTTAATTAAATTTTTTATAAAATTTTACCATATCTTCCAAAAAATATAAGAATGAATCAAAAGTACGAGTTTATATAATTTTGCAACATCCACATTTCGCGGATCCCAATTCCTGTACACTCTTGATATGTTAATTCGTTCACTGAATAAATAATTCATTCGTTAAGACGTATCGCTTAGCGACATTGTTATTCGCTATTAAGCGTTAACCATTATCATTCTTATTCCCGAATCATAAAATTCAATTTCGTGTAAAATTATTAGGTATTAAATGTAATGAAACAATGATTTACATCGGGTGTACCTTTACCACGATCTATTCGACACTCGCTAGCGAATGCGTAAAATATGAAAATCATGTAAAGCACTACGTTTAAAATATACATAATTTGTTTACGTATCGTTATAACTTGAAGCTGTAACGTAAGTAAATCATGGTAGAGTTTCGAAAATGAATAATTTTCGCCACAATCGTCATGTTTCGTGCTGATATCGGAATTTGAAGGTAGTCTGGTTTTAAATGAATTGTCTCGTCAAATTAATTTCAAAAATCCTAATGACGTGATAAAATATTAAACGTATTAGGTTGTTATAAAGAGCTTTATTATATAGGAGTTGCGAGCTTTCACCTTAAGATAGTAGGTAGGTTCAATACAATTATTAAGCTTTTCATATATTTGAAAAGTCGGGTTTTATCTTAGGAGATGATAACTAAGACAGTTACTTACAAGTTACAAGTAAGGAAGAAATATGTTTAATGAAGTAGAGTTTAGCTTCTCTGTTAATTTTTTAAGTATTGCAATAATTGATGTAAATTAGTTATTACTTTTTATCACATTATTAAGCACGATAATAGTTAAACTAGTTATTAAACAAATTTACACGTGATTATAAAGAAATGCAATTGTTAGTAAAAAAATAACTATAAAATTATTTTTTTAAATATGTTGCGACATTGACACACAGTACCATCTAGCTCCATGGTAAGCTACGAGGTTTGTGTTATGGATACCAGATAGTTGATACACAACACATATATAACTTTAAGTACATACATATTATAAATATAAACTTGACAAGTACTTAAGTAAGACTGGTATACAAACATTCGTGCTCATCACACATATGAATGCCCTCAGCGAGACTCGAACCTGCGACCGCTGGCACAGCAAGTAGGATGGTCTACAAAGTGAGCCAAACGTAACGTGTGTGTCAGTTTTTTTTTTTAATTATAAATGTTTTTTTTTTGTAAATAAGCACCGTAATTCAAAAAAAAGCTAAATTGGAGCCTAAAAGATTACATTCTTTTAACCTTTACCGCAACTTAAAAAGTAAAAGAGATTGGAGGTGTGACATATTGAAGCGCGCCCGAGCACGACATTGACAGAACGCGCGGTACACGGCACCCATTTGGAAACTTTCAAACACTGTTAAAATATAATATTTTAGCCAGTTTTTAGATTTAAAATGTAAGCTTTAAATTGTTTCAAGCTTTATAAAAAATAAGCATTGAATTGCTGAGTATTTGTAGTTATTGCGTGACAAATATATACATATACTTTTAATACCTTTTTTATTTTTAACTAAGACCTCTTTTAATAATCATTGATAAAGATTATCTTTTTGACAGGTTTTTTTATAAACAAAAAGTAGTGACATTAAAGGCGTATAGCTATTACGATTTTTATTTATATTTTGAATCAAATAGTTTTAAATAATTTTACAACTAAAATTGTCAAAATACATATATACATAATACATTAACAGAAGTTACCTATTTATATAAAGAAAAACTAAGTGTTTTCAACATTTATCATTAACAACACGAAAGCTCATCAAAAGCTACTAAACAAAAATAAAGAAAATATGTTGAATAAATCAACTTTTTTTTGTCTTTGCCTATTTATATAAAGATATTACAATTAGTCTTGAGAATATATTGGTCAAATTTTATTATAATTATAATCAAGCTGTTGGTACGTATATCACGTGGCATGATAATGACAATCGTTACCAGATTTGATAATTAATCCCGTATAACGTACTACTGGATTGGCATTAACAGATTAAGGTGGAAAACAAGACAAGCATATACAATTTATATATATATATATATATATATATATATATATATATATATATATATATATATTATATATATATATATTATAAACTAAAGTTTGCCTGGTAGTTGAAATACGACCATAATCATGCTTGAAAATTTAGGGAAAATATAAATTAATTTACATAACTTTTTTTATAGATAACACTAAACTCGTCAATAGCTAAAAAAATAAATCGATTAACAAACACAGGAGTAAAAGGTAATTAACTGTGTTGTGTATAGATTTCAATGTATATTACCTGTATACACAATTTTGTTTTTTCAGTATATATAATATTTTTGTTTCCTAAAGAATTGCTCATAAATCATAGTCTGTGCTTGTCTACTAAATTTTATCCAAATCTATCCAGCTGTTTCCAAATTAAGGAGTATTTAACATACTCGTATATACAAACTTTCGCATTTAAAATAGTAATGTGATTTAAGTACCTTGCTGAGTTAAAGAAAAAATATATATTATGTATAACCCATACAATTTTTTGTATTCGGTAGTTGAGTAGAGTAAATATAAATAAATAAATATGTTGGAACATTAACACACAACACCATCTAGTTCCATTGTAAGCTACGAGGCTTGTGTTATGGACACCAGATAGTTGATACATTACCCATATATAACTTTAAATATTTTTTTGAAATACAAACGTTCATGCTTATCACACAAATAAATTCCCCCAGCGAGACTCAAACCCGAAACCCCTGGCACAGCAAGGGTCACTACAAACTGAGCCAAACGTGACGTCGAATGAAAAGTACACTACTGCATGAAGTTATTTTAACTTTTGAATTTATCCATAGTAAATAGAAAATATTGTTACAAAATTTCAACGTGCATACTAAAAAAATAATACTGTTTTACTTACACTCCATCATATGAGTAAATAAACAAGATCAAAAACCAGCGATAACGTTCCCAGCATCCAAACACTGACTATTTTTCTAATGCTCTTATATCATATTTTATGTATGTCACGATTCGCTCTTCCTTTCTGCCATTTGTCACAGCCTGAGTTTGCTAGTTCATAAATGTTTCATAGGAAACGGTACTATTTTCACTGTCTTTTGGGAATGCTTAGCGCTTTTAGAGTATTATTTGGGTAACTAAAAATCACGATAAACGTACTGGTAAATATTTGTCCCGCGGCTCCGCCCGCGTTCAGATGACCAAAAACCAAATTCTTAGGTTTTACATATTAGTATACTCTTACATTGCAGTTTTTGTATTTTTTCTCAGAAATGAGACATTTTCCTGCGGTAAAAAGTATCCTATATGTTGATCCGAATAACCAGCTATCATCATACCAAATTTAATCAAAACCTGTCCAGTACTTTTCTTGTGATGCGGTAATAGACAGACAGACAAAAATTCTAAAAACTGTAGATTCGGCCTCTGTATCGATAATAATGTCTATTTCAATAAGATTCCCCAAAAAATATTTAATGTACAGATTCGACTTAGTTACAATTTTATTATATGTATAGATCATGAAAGAATTAATTGGTTCATGGATTCATATAGATGTATTATCAGGGTGGAAAATTGTATGCTATATCATCATAAAAATATAATCGTATTACGTATATGCAAGAATAGTATTCTAGGGTCGTCGCAAATAAATCAATTGTCATATTATATCGAACTAATTTGGACAAAATTAAAATTTACAAGCAAACAGACTTTTACCTGTGAAAATTGAGTGTTCAATAAAAAAAAACCAACATTTCCCATCAGTCTGTTAGATATTAAAAATCACCGGTACGTTTAGCAACAGAGTATGCCGTGTCTTAAAATCGTGGCGCTTTGTAACGCGATGTTCAATGAGAAATTCCTTCAATTCCGTCGAGCAGAATTTCTGGCTAAGACGTAAAAATACGTCGCTCTGAAATATTTTACTGTTCAAGACAAAAAAGCGAAGCGATAGTACATTAACCTTTTTCGTATTCCCTTTGACTGCTTTACAGCTGTTTTCTCGATGGATAAATTGCTACAAAAAATGTAATACGAAAGAGAAAGATTTAGTTTATATGTTATACTGTGTATATTCATTTTTGTATCAAATGTCCAATTCTTAAACGTATAGTAATTTTCTTATTTTCAATATTGTCAATAAAATATTCTGTTTGTCTATTGCTTTTGATGCCTCAATCATTTCATCAGGCAAAGTCTAATTTTCTTTTTTTCTTCTCTTTTCTCTCTTTTCTACTCAATTCTCTGCACATACATACATATACTGAGAGAAAAGAAATAAGTTTTTTATCAATATAAACATCTTCCTATGTAAAATTACAGATTTACGTATGTTTTTAGGGATAATATGACAAACTTCTTTCCGATTTGCTTTAAACATTTTATACTTGCATCATATAATAATAACCACCGATAAAACAATCAGATAACTCTTTCATAATAATTATACTATGGCATATAATCGCTACCGCTTATGAATTAGATAATTTCGCACACCGGATAAATTATCCGCTTTCTTGCTTTTGAATTATTGAAATAATCCATTTGTATGGAGCGGAGTTAATGACCATTTATAAATACCTGATGGGAAAAATTCAAATTTCTAAAACGCGTAAGCCCGAAATGTAATGATATAATAAAATTTCCATATATACACCTTTATGGGGTATTATGTTAAAATATTGACTCATTTAACATAACAATTGGCTGTTACAACGATTTCATATTTTATTTTATTAAATGTGTAGTCGAAATCAAAATGATTTCTACTTAAAAGCTAGTTTCAAAGTCAAATATTTACAAACTTAAGAAAATATCAAAATATGTAAAGTTGAGAATAAGAGAATCTCCTTAAAGCATGAAAAAAGTGGCTATTTCTATAGATTTATTTATGTTTACAATAATAAATTTATAATAATAATTTATGATTGTCTAAACTTATAAATATATTTAAAATTAATGCAAATTTTGAAATTTTCAACCGACTTCAAACAGGAGGAGGTTCTCAATTCGACTGTATGTTTTTTTTTTTTAATGTTTGTTACCTCAGAACTCCGTCATTTATTAACCGATTTGGACAATTTTTGTTTTGTTTGAAAGGGTATACAGACTCATATTAACTTGAAACTTTGCAAGTATTTCTATTTCCGTTGATAGTACAGTGGTTCGGTGTTGTTGACCTGATCTGATGGCAAGGCCAGAAGGTGGATAGGTGGAACTCTTCAACGGCTAATAGTAGACACTTTGAGTTTGTGCTTATTTTGTTTGATTTGACAAGCCTAACACGTTAGAATCCTTACTATGCTACTACTGTCTACACTAAAAAGGGAAAAATAAAAACTTTTTAACAAAAAAATAAAAACCGACTTCAAACAAAGCACTAAAAAGTAAAAAATAACTGATTGGTAGTTTTCATTTACTATACATACCTAATCAAATATTTTCGAAATCGGTGCCAGTCCATACAAAGCAAAGCACACCGACTATTAAAACTATCTTTTCGGATTATTTCGCGGATTTATTTTGATTTTTGGTTCCCGACGTTTTGAATGCTTTACAGCATCCATGGTCACGGGAGAGACTAAGGTGTTAGATGTCTCGAAGGTATAGTTGTTACAGACAGCCTACCTACAAATAACAAAATGAAAATTGCACCAATTACGTTACAATATTTTTTAACTTTAAACATTTTTATAATTTTAATTAGTTTTATAATCGAATATGGAATATTATTTATTTAATTTTTGCTGTTATTATTATAATTATAACAATTTTAAAAATATTAATTAGTAATCTATATTTAGTGTTGCCATTATTATATTTATAACCATAAAGAAAAAATATAAAATATAGTATTAATTATTTAAGCCATATAATTGTTCTATGTGTAATTTAAAAAGTTAAAATTAATTAAGGACAATAATTTTAATTAAGTTTGCTATTATTTACAAAGACAACTTACTAAGCAACACTATTACTATATACAATTACAAATTTTTATTTAAAATATCAAATATTCGCGTAAATCTAAGAAAGTATTATTTGTGATGATCTTTTATTTGTGATGATTTAGATTTTTGGTTCCCGACGTTTTGAATGTTTTATGGCTATCATGGTTACGGGAAAGCTGGAGAGACAGCAATCACGGTATTTTTTTGAAATTGATGTCCTGCGCTTGAGAAGTAATCAAACCCACGATGTTTGATACATTACTCATATTAGATGAGTGGTTCACTTTGGCATAGCGTCACCTTAGTGCTTATTTGTTCAACAGACCAGTACTTTACTTTGGTTTTTTCTGTATTTTAATAACAAAACTTTATTTCTAAGATTTATATATATATATATATATATATATATATATATATATATATATATATATATATATATATATATAGTAATAAATGGTGAGCCGATTTTTATGTTCGGTTATACTGCGATAACTACTGAACCGATCGGAATAATACTCATACCACAAGATGCAGCGTGTTTTGGAGAAGGTTTTAGTATATGATATGTTGGTGATTAATGTACTATGTGGGCAGAGCCGCAGGAAAACGCTAGTATATAGATAAAACACATCTTTTCGGCTTTTTGCACTAAAAAGTTTAATTGATACCAATAGAATTGTTTGGATAAATAAGCACTGAGACGACTATTGCCATATAGCCTTTAGTGTGTCAAATTGGCTGTCCGCTTGATTGAACGTCGGCTAATAGCGGTTATAACGGATGAAGTAATTTTCTTCACGTCTCTACCTTTGAACTCTACAAATTGACAACTTTAGTGAAGAACAGTTGGTTTTTGATTGATATATAACAGTAAATAACTATCAAAACTATGTATGGTCGATTTATTGTTCGTGGATTCCCTTTTGTATAGGATGTCAAAAAATTATAATATAATATGCTTTTAAGCTTATTAAAACTGCGAAGTTAGTATCAGAATCTAGTATGTAGTGAACTGGATATAGCAAAACGAGATACGTTGTACTTGTTTATGTCACTTGCTTATTTCTTAAGATTTATTATTCGCTATGTAACTTAACCTTAATATAAAGAAAAAGAATAAAATTATTGTTTTTCTGTTAATAAAACATCTAAATCAACGAAGTAAACCGTAAAAACCTTTTTAAGATATGAAACAAATTATATTAGTCGATGTAGTGTAAAACTTGAATCTCATCAATATCGGCTTAGCAATAAAAAATTACTTAACAGATATATACTCGTATTTTATTAATAATATTCAAAGAGATACACATAAGCTGTTTTGTATTGGAAAAGAAGATTACTTCGCAGTGCCATTATAAAGCTTAGAAAAGAGCTTACAATACAAGAAAGGAGGTATTTTTCTTAAAGCTTCAATCGAAACGATTTGTCTGTTTATTGGGGTCCATAAGAGTAACGTGCGCGAGACACGTCCGGCGATAATAGCGGGACTGTCCCGCATTTGTTCAGAATTGTGGTCATATTTCATATCCATGGAAATACACATTGCAGAACTTTATTGGTTTCTTAAAATATTTTAAATTAATGTGTATTTTCTTATTAGGAATGATATTGCTAGAATAAAATGGTTTTATTATATAAATAATCACACATTAAAAGTATTATGAAAAAGTGACTGAAATTCGGGGAGCGAATTAATACTATGTATGCTAATTAATTTATTAATTACCTTGTTTTATTCGTCTCCGCTCCGAATAGCAGAATAACTTTTAAAATGTTAGAAAAATTCACGAAAAACAAATTAAAATTTTCGTAGCTAGCGTTGGCTAATAACTATATCTATTTAATATTCAAATTCGTAACTAGGGATGAACCCGAACGGAGCGAGGGTGAGTTGCTAGTTTTAAATAAAACTATCTTTTCAGGTTTTTTCGCGGATTTATTTTGATTTTTGGTTCCCGACGTTTCGAAAGCTTTACAGCAATCATGGTCACGGGACTCTAACATGGTCACGAGAGGTCACAGGAGAGAAAGTAGAAGATAGTTTTATTTAAAATCGCACAAAGTATCTAAACATTTATGTTTAGAAAGTGTATTGACTCTCAAAAATTACGGCTATCATGATAAATTGCTAACACTATTTATAAAGTAGGCGGTAATCCAGTGCGTCTGGGTCTGACTGCGCTCAGTCAGCTATTCCTTTGATGTCTAATAAGGATGGCGATTTTATCGATACTAGTGTTGCCTAAAGATCGAGATTCGACCGTAATCATTATTAAATCTTACTAAATATGTAACTGTTTCGATTTTTTTATTGATACCACTAAGATCTTCAATAGATAATAACAAAAAAAATCGGCTGTCAATCAGAGGACAAAAAAGAACTAAACTGTTTTGTCTTTGACTATTTATATGTAGACTAAACTTTCGCCCTCACCTTGCTCAAAAGGGTTTGCCACTAAAAAAAAAACAAATCTATCCCACGGGAACCGTACATTTTTCCAAGATAAAAAGTACCTACCACATGACTATAATCTATCTCTGTGCCAAATTTATCCAGATCCGTTCAGCCTTTCTGGCGTGAAAAAGTAACAAACATCCATACTCACAAACTTTCACATTTATAATAATAAATAAATAAATATGTTGGGACATTAACACACAGCACCATCTAGTTCCATGGTTAGCTACGAGGCCTGTGTTATGAATACCAGATAGTTGATATACTACACATATATAAATATAAGCACCCATGACTGGAGTACAAACATTCGTGCTCATCACACAAATGAATGCCCCCAGCGGGATTCGAACCCGCGACCTCTAGCACAGCAAGTACTACACACTGAGCCAAAAGTGTCGTCGAATAATAATACGGATTTGACTACCAATATAATGCTTTTACACTATGTATACTATATTATACAAAACTAGCTCATGCACGTGGCTGCTCTCGCGTATGTTATTTATATACAAGTTACAGCAAGCTGCTATAAAAGCTTCCTCAATAAAGATACTATAAAACGGCTAAATAGAGATAAGCATGTTTTCAAAAACACATACTCTTCAATTTTATAGGGTAACCTATCATTTCAAAAGAGATATATTTGATATCATTAATTATTTATATGTATACACTAAATCAAATTTTGTCGCTATATAGAAAGTTTAGAAATTAAATATTTCCACTTTTTTAACGTATTTAAGTCAAAATAAGGGCGTTTTGGTCGATCAATGTGCATTAAATGTCGTGCTTATTTGAGATGGTAGCATTTCATCTTTACTTTGGTATGAACGAGTGATAAGTGAGATGAATACCTTTGAGTACTATAAAAGTAAATTTTGATTTTCAAATATTAATAAGCCAAAAATCTTTTTTCGTTTTTTAAATGTAGAATATTATGTTGTATTACACTAATTTAAAAAAAAATAGTTTCTATGTGATGATGATGTTCTCCTAGCCGATTCCGGCCACGGCGGCCAATCTCAATGAGATTAGCCAACTGCGCAGGAGATATTATAGTGCACAAGTGTACGCGCAGACACAAGTGCACTCTCTATTCCTATCACTCTCATACTCCGGTGGGACGACCACTCGACACGACCGGTGAGAGTTAAGGCGCAGGACCGACGGCTTTACGTGCTCTCCGAGGCACGGGGGTGAAACACCGCCAACTTCCCAACTCCGGGCTGTTACTGAGACTTACTATACAGGAAGACTCAATAACTAAACTTGGCCCGACCCGGGACTCGAACCCAGGACCTCCGGGTGTGCAGCCGTACATGCTAGCCACTACACCACCGAGGCAGTTTCTATGTAATTTTTTGCCTAAATGAATATTATTATAATGTGTTATCAAAAACAACTGACCGTAAATATTATAAGTTCGGTACAAAGTAAAAAACTGCATGGTAAGTCCCTATTTAACATTTTTGTGATTTTACGAAATAAAACAAATTTAAAACTCGAACGATTTACATCATACCGTAAATTAATAATTTATAGAAAGCCTCAAGGAGAAAAGTGGTTAAATATCGAGACGTATTGGTTTGAGCTCGCAATGAAAAGATTTTTAAAAATTTTACATTGGCAACACTTTTTAATTAATCTTTTAATTTAACTTGAAGAAAAATATCTGGTTACATTAGTATAGAAATTCTTAGTACGATTCGTGTTGAATGCTTGTCTATATATTATACCAATAATTAACTATAAGAAATAAATTATATATGTTTGTATATATATATACATACATACATATATATATATATATATATATATATATATATATATATATATATATATATATATATATATATATATATATTGACTTTACAAAAATATTTTTTTAAAATTGACATTAAAAATAAAAAAACTGCTCTAATAAGATAACTAACAATTTCATTATAATATCGATATTATACACAGACTATTACCATATTGATGCTAAATAAACAACATTAAACATCGATTAAATCACATAATCGATTTGAGCGCATCGACACGTACTCTTCACTAAGTATGCAAGGTAGAAAGCTCTTAGCCTAGTTATGTAGCGGCTCTCGTCACGCCCTTCTGATACTTTCATACCTGCTCAAGGGCTCACGGTATCCTCGTGCTTTGAGGCAAATTAACAAAGACCAGCCAAAGAAAGACCTGGCCACTTAGCTTCACCACGGTCGCTATGTTCTACCCTCTCATTAACGGTTTAATTTAATTCCTTGCATATGGCAGATTAAACTTAAAAGTGTAAGTTGTTTCTAATATTACGAAAGAAAAGTAATTTAAAAAAAAATAAGCCGACCTAAAAAAAAAATCCAGGCACTAAAAAGTAAAAAATAACTGAACGGGAGTTTTCATTTACTATAGATAGGTCTACCTGATATTTTTGAAGTCGTTGCCAGCCGATGCAAAGCAAAGCAAATGTATAATATTGTAAGTATAATTAGAGCTCATACCTTATCATACTTAAAGCATTATCGGATTTTTCTATTTAACGAAATATAAGTGACTACACGTTTGGCTAAGCTTGTAGAGACCCAACTTGCTGTGCCAGCGGACGCGGGTTCGAGTGCCGCTGGGGATTTCATTTGTGTGATGATCACGATTATTTGTACTCCAGTCATGGATATTAATATTTATAATATGTATGTATGTATTTTAAGTTATATATGTGTAGATTATCAACTAATCTGGTAATCATAACACAAGCCTCGTAGCTTACCATGGAACTAGATGGTGCTGTGTGTTAATATTCCAACATATTAATTATTTATTATAGGTAAAGAAATGTAACCCGCATGCTCAAAAACTAGCGATAAACAAAGACAGTAAAAAGAAAGAACTTGTGTCTTGACCATTCTACTTTAATCACTAATAGAAATCTCTAGACGTAGAACTTATCATGATGACATTGGACGTAAAATTGCCTTTTAGCTTGAAGAAGGACATAACTAGTTTTTGGCCAACTTTAAGAGAGGATGAGCTTATTTGCTTATTTTTTAACCGACTTCATTTAATAATGATCTCATGATAATAAAAAAATGCCTCTAAGTGATTTTATAGTCTAATCCTTTTAGTTACATAGATGTTCAAATATTTAGTTTAATAGCGGTATATTGTTTTAATTTTATTTTTCAAACTAGCATTGCCCGCGGCCCGCATTCAGATGACTAAAAACCAAATTCTTAGGTTTTTCATATTAGTATACTCTTACAATGCAATTTTTGTATTTTTTCTCAGAAATGAGATATTTTCCCGCGGTAAAAAGTATCCTATATGTTGACCCCGATAACCAGCTATCATCATACCAACTTTCATCAAAATCTGTCCAGTGGTTTTCTCGTGATGCGGTAACAGACAGACCGACAGACAGACAGACAGAAAGACAGACAGACAAAAATTCTAAAAATTATAGATTCGGACTTTGTATCGATAATAATGTCTAATTCAATAAGATTTTCCAAAAAATATTTAACGTACAGACTCGTCTTAGTTATAATTTTATTATATGTATAGATATAGATATATGTAAAAATTTGACAACGTCAAACCAAAATTTATAGTGTGATTAAAATTTATTTTAAAATATATACTATTATATATTAAACTTATTACTATTATATACTATTATATATTAAACTTTAATTTATAGTATAAAAAATGTTTTAAAATCTAAATGTGCATCATATTACAAGACATAATAAGAGACATATCATAAGACATATTCCGCGATAAACAATAGCATTCCCAAGGAGGGTTGACGTCAGGCAGGCGGCCGGTCGTAAAACTTTTTCCAAATCCTTTCAGCAGTACAGAGGATGTACTGCGCCGACCCCAAGTAATTGGGAAATGGACAGGGAGAAGAAGAAGTGACTTTCCATCAGGCGAGCCTCCTGCCCGTTTGCCCCCTTAGTCCCATAAAAAAAAAAGAAGTATAGATATCAATTACCTAAACACGCATTTAGAAAAAAATAGGTTTCTATATATTTTTTGTCTAAATTAATGTCTTAATAAAGTATTTTCAAACGTAACTGGCCGTAAATACTATTATTTGGTATACATTGAAAAACTGCATATTGAGTTCCTATTTACAATTTTTGTATATCCAGAGTGATTAAAATGGATGCCCAAATATTTAATTGAATAGCGGACTATTATCTCTATCCTGTGATCTGACTGTTATGTTGAAATATGTAAATTTTATTTTAATAAAAAAATATATCTAACTTTAACTACTTTAAAATTATAGAGAATATATTTTATTTTAGTTTTAATTAACAAAGACAATACATCATTTATCTCATTAACAATTGGGAACGTCAAAGAAATGTTCTGCTAAAATGGAGTGCAAAACGCTTTAGGTCATTCAGCGAGTGTGGTGAATGAAAACAACTCGCACATTTAGACTAATTTAACGGACGTGTATTTGTTCATATCGTATTTACAGTCGGGTTTATTCAAGCAAATGAGGATACTCATTAGATTGTTTGAAACGCAGACGAATGGACTAATGGTCATGAGGTGAGTTCCTGAGTTTTAGTCCATTAACTTTTAAATATTGTGATTTACCCAATTTAAATAGATATGTTATATGTAAAATATCAGAATATACTCCAACAACATAACTAGGTATAATGATGTACACTTACCCGTTTGTTGTCTCTAAACTTGAGCCAGCCGCTAATAACACTATTATCCACATCACAACTCTCCTCTTCAAACTCTCTTCGAATCGGTAATGGGGAACCTCCTGGACTTTCCAGCTCTCGCCTTCTCATCACCGGCGTGCATTGCTGTGAAAGCCTGCCTTCGTTCACCGCATCACTTCGTCTACCTAACACCGGTGTGACATTCGCAGACACGCCTCCCAAAAGACCGCGCCTGCCCATAAAAGGGCTCTCCCATTTTTTTGTTTTGCATTCAGAATGAAGACAAAGAGCATCAAAATTGGCAAGTTCTACAGAAACCCTGGTTTGAAGACCACTAGGATGGGTTGTAAGGATCGTCTGCTTAGCGATGCTGCAGCCATGATGGAAGATGTCTTCTCGCCTCTCCATTGTGCTGAGTTACATCAGTCAGTCACAATCCCAAAGTCCCAAGTCATTAGTCTCCATCTGAAAAAAAATGTTTTTGACTTGTAAGTTGTACTAGTATGTAAGTTCTTATACACTTTTGACAAAGAATACAATAGATTAAAAAATACTTTGACTTCTTTGTTAAATATATAATATTTCAAATCAAAAAAGACGAAACTCTTGAAGATCACTTATTCCTTAACAAGATAATTAAATACCATAAATAAATTTTCAATTATTTCAACGTCCAACTTTAACCGAGAATCGGAACATAGAAGATCTTAATTAAATAGAAGGGACCTTTTCAATGGCAATTAGAAGCACGAAAAGACCGTATATTAGTTTAAATTGATTCTTACATTTCCTTAAATGAAGGGTGTAATTGACCGCTATAGATTTCGTTTGGGTATATTTGAGGCATAAATCGACATAGAACAAGAATATTATTTTAAAAAGGCATACATATATTCATATTGCTTATGTATGGATATGATGAATATAACTTTCTTAGATTTACGCGAATATTTGACATTTTAAATAAAACTATCTTTTCGGATTATTTCGCGGATTTATTTTGATTTTTCCATCCCAACGCGGTTTCGAATGCTTTACAGCAATCTTCAATATCTCCCGTGACCATGATTACTGTAGAGAATTCGAATCCGCGTTGGGATCCAAAAATCAAAATAAATCCGCGAAATAATCCAAAAAGTTTTATTTAAAATTATGAATATTTTATTAATATTTTATAATAACAAAAAAAAAATTACGGACTTCTCTATAACATTTTCAGGTTATAACTTAGAAATTAGATCGAAACATGTTCTAAGAAGTTAATACTGTTTGATTTTTCCGAAACTCCATCTATTAGTAGAAGTTTTGAACTACATTATCTTTTGCCCATAATTAGAATTAATTTCTTTAGGCGGGTTGCCTGTCTGATATATTTCTTGGTATATAAATATTCTTAGACTATGATATGTTACAAGCGAGTATTGTCTGCTAACACAACAAACACGGCTCTTGTTAGTGTATTCTCAATTTTCTGCTGATTTTAACGATATCTTTAGTTTTAAGGTTAGTCAAAATTGCATACAAATTAAATTTATTCTAACAGTGAATACATAAAGGCAGTAATTGAACATAAACAATATTAACTTTCAAATCATCAGCTGAGGTTTTGGAACGACTTAATCATTATATTTCATCATGACTTAAAAAAGCAGACACCCTTAACACACAGCTTATACCACTTCTATAGCTATATTCTAATGTTCTGGAAATAGAAATTCGGGGGCGCGTTTAATCTTTGAAATGGGAAGAAACGTAATTTCGGTTGAGAATATTGTCCGTTAATGAAGTTAGCAATGATAAAGGGTCGAGAGTTCATGAAGAATAATGATTATATTCTCTGGCTTTCACTTTTGATGTTTATCTTCTGTGAGATGACCTTATATGATTACTTTTAATTCAAGTTTACAATTAGAAAACAACCAAGTTAAAGATGTTTAAAATGTACAATTTTGGTATAATTTATAATAAATTTCACTAATAATTTACTTAATTTACTTATTTTTATGTAAGAATGTACATTGTTCTATCGGGCTCGACAGACGTTGCCCTGCTCGGATATGGTTTTCACAACATTCATAGAATCCGACTGTAGTGCCACCTACGGAGTCCCGTTGTAAATTTAAACCACTCAATAATCCACTCAAATACATACAAAAAATTTCATCAAAATCGGTTTAACCATTTAGGAGTTCAGTTACATACATACTTACAGAAGAATCATGTACATATATTTATATAATATTCTATATTTTTTAAAATCTTAGATTTAAAAATATACAAGTAATAAAATATATGAAAGAGAAATGCCAAATAATGTAATAAATAGCCAGCACCATGTTTTATAACGAATATATATCCTCATAACCAATCCAGCTCAAAAAAACGAAACACCAGTATGCTGAACCCAGGACCACCCTCTAGAAGAACTAGAAACCAGATCTCCATCATACTTCGCATAACCAATGATGCCCAAATACGTCACAAAGGCTGCTAAAGACAAATACTTAACTAAATAAAGAAACGTCCAAACACCATTACAGGACGATAATCGTCATGATTACTGTCACGCTATGTTCCCAAACGAGTCTCTGTATAAATACTGAAGTTCATTAGGTCCTGGTCACACTCAACTCTGTTTTTATTATAAAATTATTATTTTTAATATGGATAACTAAATTATATTACAGTTTTATTCTAACATGAAGCTTTCGTAACATATTTTTTTTACATAAATAATTTTTAAATAATAATTTTTAATCATTTAAACTAATATTGAAAATTTGCTACGTCAATTCTGATAAAAGTTATGGTAAGAATATTCTTTTAATAATATTATTGTAATTATACTTTCTTATATTTACGCCAATATTTGACATTTTAAATAGAACTGTCTTTCAGGATTTTTCGGGGGATTTATTTTGATTTTTGGTTCGAGACGTTTCCGTTGCCCGGACGCGTCTCTCCCGTGACCAAGATTGCTGTAAAGCATTCGAAACGTCGGTAACCATAAATCAAAATAAATCCTCAAAAAAAACCGAAAAGATAGTTTTATTTAAAATTAAATTTGTGATTCTTTTAAGAATTAACAACAAAAATTATCGGAACATAGAATAATAAGACAAGTAAAACTAGCTTCAAAAGTAGAACAATGTTATAACCATAGCAAATCATGAATAATTCAGCGCATAATAGGCGGTACCGTCCTGTTTGTGCGTCGACGAGCCTCCCAATTATCATGTACAACTGTGACGGTAAGCGATATTATTGAATTGTATTTTGAGGCTTTATGAGTTAAATGCTACGCCATTATTTAACCGGTTTTACTATGGGGTGATGGGTTCGATCGCTGCTCAGGTAAATTAAAATTAATATAATATTTAACAGTACAAGAAAATCCTTTTTAGCTTATGAAGTATTTAGTAGAATTAAATATTTTATTACATTTTAAACGTTATTTTTGATTATAGTTATGAATTGAGCACAGTGAGAAAGGTTTATTAGTAAACTATCAACTCACCCTCGGTTCGCTTTGGTTTGGTCCATAGACAAAAACACAGGAGCTGTACATTTTTCCAAGATAAAAAGTACCCTAGGTACTATTCCAGACTATAATCTATCTTTGTAGCAAATTTTATCCAGATCCATTCAGTCGTTCTGGCGTAAAAGAGTAACAAGCATCCATACATCAATCGTCATAAACTTTCACATTTATAATATTTACTAGCAGAACCTGCGGCTTTGCTCGCGCTAAAACTGCAAAAAATCTCTAAAAAGATAGTTTCATACAAACTTTAATCCTCTATTTAACCCCCTTATAGGATGAATTTCGAAAAATGCTAAAACACATATTTAATTTTATTGAAGAACACTAATACCAAGTTTCAAGTAATTCTGATTAAAAATAAATTCTTATCAAATATTACGCCAATCCGTCACTCCGTTTTGACGTGAAAGAAGGACAAACAAACAAACACACTTACACATTTATAATATTAGTATGGATACAGACTAGCGATGGATTAGTAAAAGTGTAAATCCACATACTATTTTTAGTGTTGTACTTGCGATATTGAATATTAAATATCATTCAGTCTTATATAGAACACGGAATTCAAAACGGGAGCAAAATAATAGATTATATGTAGAATGAAATGCTATCATTCAAACACTTGTGCCTAGAGGCTCGAATACTTACACATATTTGCGTTTCTTATAAAAAAATATAATAATGAAAGTTAAAAGTATTAATCAAACTTCAACAAATTGGTTATATGCGTTCATTGGAACGTCCAATAGGAAATAAAAACGGTGACCATATATTAAAAACTACAAATTTTAGCAATTTTTTTTTTATTTCTATATTTTGTATAATTAAGATAAAATGTAAGATTTTTATAAGAAGAAGTTACTCAATACGAATGTAATTTTCCTTTTATGAGTTTAGTTGGTGAGAATTTTTAGTCAATAATAGTTATATCACAACTATCTATACCCGTATAACTTAAGAGGCAGTTTCATATTTCGAAGTAAATTTTCAACTCGTTCGATATGTGTGTACGTGTAGTGTTTAAAATTTATTGACTTTTGGCAATAGAGTTTGCGATCTACCTACTTAATTTTTTTCCTGTCATAATAGCTCCAATAGTATTAATCAATTTTTTATTCATTTGTTTATACTTTCTTAAATTTATATGAATATTTGACATTTTAAATAAAACTATCTTTTACGATTATTTCGCGTGATTATGATTGCTGTAAATTATTCCAAACGTTGGCAACCAAAAACCTAAATAAATCCGCGATAAAATCCAACAAGATAGTTTTATTTGAGTAACATGATTCCGCTATTACTAATACTTAATTTATTTTATTTATCAGCATCAAAAAATCAGGACACAAATCCTGGTCACCCTAACACAAGTGACGAACGGGCAATTCGAGCTTGTATTTTGTGTATTTTAATGTAGAGTAATCCGATAGCGTGTTAATTCGATGTTTGTTCCCGAATTTATGACGATGCAATAAAGAGTTTTGATTGAGTTTGTAAATTAAGCCCGTTGCATCCAATTCTATACTGTTTTCGTTAAAGTTTTCACGTGGATATTAAAATGAGAGCACACGAAAGTTATCATGGTATTTATTTATTTAAATGTCAATAATATACTCGTACATCGATTATTGTTGTTTGATCGTTTCCATAACACCTACAAGTATGTATGTAATATCTAGCTATAGTATTTAAAAAAAATATTATTAATGTGAAAGTGTGCTTAATGTAAAGTGAAAAGAGTGCTTAGTAAATTGTCTTTCTAAATAATAGCAAACTAAATTAAAATTATTATTCTTAATTAATTTTAACTTTTTAAATTACACATAGAACAATTAAGTGGCTTAAATAAATAATATTATATTTTATATTTTTTCTTTATGGTTATAAATATAATAATGGCAACACTAAATATAGATTACTAATTAATATTTTTAAAATTGTAATAATTATAATGATAACAGCTAAAATTAAATGAATAATATTCCATATTCAATTATAAAACTAATTAAAATTATAAAAATGTTTGTAAGTTATAAATTTTTTATAATACTTGGTACAATTATTTTTCATTTTGTTAATTGTGGGTAGACTGTCTGTAACAACTATACCTTCAAGACATGTAACACCTCAGTCTCTCCCGTGACCACGGATGCTGTAAAGCATTCGAAACGTCGGGAACCAAAAATCAAAATAAATCCGCGAAATAATCCGAAAAGATAGTTTTATTTAAAATGTAAAACATACTTGTAATGTTTTAAATAAAACTATCTTTTCGACGAGAGACCTCTCCCGTGAGCATAATTGTAAAGCATTCGAAAAATCTAAATAAATTCGCGATAAAAGATAGTTTTACTTTAAATGTCAAATATTCGCGTAAATCTAAAAAAGTATTATATTTGTATGGTCAAAGATACCAATATCTGAATCTATCAAGCAACATAAATTATCCAACCGAACTGATGTTTTGCATTAATCACACAAATTTTTATCCGGGTCTGATCAAGATTAATTATCTTGAATTTGACCACTCAGCAGCACAAACTTTAATTGGACGCCAAAAGAGACTAAAGCATAATTATTCATTATATGTATATTGTGATATGACTTCTATTATACAGAAGTTGCGTAAATATACATAGTATGTATTAGTGCTTATGCATTTAGTGCTTGAATTTCATTTAAACTATGAAAAAACTCTAAAATGGTTGGTTTCCTACAAACTTCTATCCCCTATTTTACCCCTTTATGGGTTTAATATTAATTTCCCACGGTAAAAAGCAACCTATTTCACTCTCCAGCCCTCCAACTGTCTCCACACAAATCCGTCACTCTACTTTTATGTGAAAGAACGACAAACAAACACACTTTCACATTTATAATATTAGCATGGATATAGAAATGGATATGGATATACAATTTGTTTTTTTTTTCGCTATTATGAGTAGCAAAGGAGTTTCTTACTGTTCTCGACACTTGAGCCTAATATAAAGCAATTACATTCGTGTCTTCCACACAATACGTGACACTGACAGAATTTATTGCGTCTGTTAACGCAACTCTTAGCCACTAAAGAAAAAAAAATAATTATGTAGCTTAAAAGTATTTTATTGTAGTATAGTTTGTACTAAGACACCTGTATACGACGAAACAGGAAACTTATAACAAAGTTGCCTCACATCCTGTACATAAAAGCTACGGTCGATCGAACACTTAAGCCGATGAAAGTTGGCAGATTGTAGACTAGACTGTAGGTCTTCGTCCAGGCTTTGTTAGGGAAAACCACAAGTTCTGTTGTTATATACTATGGTTGGTCTTTACTTCGGTTAGATCATTAGATTTACTAACAGTTCTAGATTTAGGTAGGTCTCGAAATGATTTTCAGGTCCATATAAATCTTAGTCAAGGCAGAAAATGTATTAAAAATGCAATAATATGTGTTACGAGTAGCAAAGCAAAATTGTAATCGCATTAAAATTGTGCATAGAAATATTGTGGTTATCATTTGTGGACATGATTTTAACGATTCTTGAAAATCAACATTTTATTTAACTATGTAACATTTATTTAACTTGATTCTGAAATATGACGAACACTATATTTTCCTTTAATTTTTAGATTAGCATGTAAAATTTAAGGCCCAAAAGTTCTTGGAGCAGAAGGAAAAAAAAGGTGTCATATTTTATATATTATATTGAGTATTTTTCGATTAACTTTTTCAAAATGATCTTATTTTTTTTTTGTTTTGTTCACTTTCAGAAGGAAGCTTTCATCCAGTTTAAATTTAGGTCGACGGAAAACACCGAACTTCCCATACATCTCTAGCAGATAATTGAAAAGATAAGAGATATAAAGCGTCCGGAAACCAATGTGGTAATTTAACACGAATGATAGCTGGAGGTAGTAAGTTCGATTGTTGAGTTAAATTAATTCAGGGATAACTTTGTAATTAACATTCAATCTGAGCTTAAAAGGAACTGCATGTCCGTTGCTTTTGTAGTTTTGATGTTATATTGTGTATATAATTTTATGATAGGATATTTAAATACTGTAATTATCTGAACTCACTAGCATCCCTATATGCTGGTTAAACAAAAAATATACTAAAAATAATTTGTGCAACGTACAAACATAATAAAAGTATCCTGTTGATTGATTTCTGCTGCGTCAACTAATCTAATTCAGATTAATCATTTATACGTACTCTATATTTTTACTCTAGATAGCTCGTATATTCGTACATATTGTAAAAATATACGAGCAAACTCAAGTACTCTTTCTATTCCTAAAGATGTAATAAATTTCCCTTCTAGACCTAAAGGTCACAAGATCCAGTGGACGACAATTCCACCCAACTGGTGAGAGATCAGGTGTAGGATCGCTAACTCTACGTGTTCTACGAAACATCGTCAATTCCTAACTCCGAACTATTACTAAGAATATCTTAAATAGAAAAGTTCATTAACTATACTTAACTCGAATGGGATTCGAACCCTGGGCCTCCATGTCTCAACCCATACTCGCTAGCTACTACGCCAACACTGTCATGTAGTATACAAACATAACACTAATATATTTAACACATAAATTAGCCATTTGACAAAATAAATATAGTAACCACTCTATTAGTGCAAATACTGCGGTTACTAAACAATTGCAAATAGCACGTATAGTGTCGTAAATAAGTTGCCAAAATCCAGGCTTGCGGTCATACAGATATAATTCGGCGTGTTAACGAGGGCCTGCCTGTATGTAACCTCGTCCCGCTATTTCTAACCGTGAATGTTACATGAAGCTATGTCAAAGTATCCTAGCCGTTTACTAGATCGATATTCTATTACGCTGGAGCTCAATTTAGTCGTTTGATTCAGTTTTATTGGATAGATGAATGACGTAAATAAATCGGTTGATGATTTATTTCGTTACCGCAACTGGTTTGTTTAAGAGAGTTAAAAATTGGTCAAGTGTTTGTTGGACTCGTGCAGGGTTTTTTATCAGCAATATATTAGTCATAATTTACCATTAATATATATGTATAATTAAGGCTTATATAATTATTAATGAAGCACAAATCGTGAGTCGGTGGAGAGATATTAGTGCGGAGTCCTAATTATTTTTCCAAAAAAAAAATAAAAGCAGCCTAAGTTACTCCTTGTAACATGAGCTTTCTGCAAGTGAAAGTCTCTTCAATATCGGTGCAGCCGTTTCGGAGATTAATCGGAACGAATAGACTGAAAAAAATTAAAAATTGTTTTTTATTTGTTATAAGTACCGCATATATACCTTATACAATTTCGCATTCATTTAGTAAAAAGCTGTTATTTTGACATTGAAAATGGAGACATTAATTTTATTTATTTGTATAGATTTATTTATAACTAGCATTTCCCGCAGCTCCGCCCGCGTCCAGATGACCAAAAACCAAGTTCTTAGATTTTACAGATTAGTACGAGTATACTCTTACATTGCAGTTTTTGTATTTTTTCTCAGAAATGAGATATTTTCCCGCGGTAAAAAGTATCCTATGTGTTAACCCGGTTTCACCAGCTTTGACCATACCAAATTTCATAAAAATAGTGATTTTTTTCTGTCTGTTGACAAAAATTCTAAAAACTGTAGATTCGGCCTCTGTATCGATAATAATGTTTATTTCAATAAGATTTTCCAAAAAATATTTAATGTACAGATTCGGCTTCGTTACAATTTTATTATATGTATAGACTAAAGGCTTTTTTTCTCTTCACTAGGAGGATAAAATACTATCGGTTATCCCATTATTTATTCTGTGAACATTTGCTTCTTACCAATGTTTCTGATTCTTGACCACGAAAAGTACCATATATGTAGATGCGCAAAGTTAGTATTGATTTCACTCGATTCTCAGTAGAAGAATGAATTTTTTACACCTCCAAGGGACTGTAGACGTCATTTAAAATTAATTTCTTCTTGATAAAGGTACATTAAAAGACCGTTTATTTTCATTCCAAGTACGTAGGCCTTAGAGTGTCTAGCTAGTTCTTTCTTATGGAAGGATAGGATATTCCAATATACATAGTACATATATCACTCTGCTCTTACATTCCATTTAGCCATATCGATATACGAAAACCAATAAATCATTAAAATACCACAAACCTTCATTTTATATAATTTTCTTTCTCTTTCTTGTCTAATAAGTTAGATGAAGACGAATAGTAAAGTCGTAAGGAATTTAAAAGTCACATTTTACAAGATCCGCCCAAATGTTATCTGAGTGTCTATTAGCATGTTAACGTGTACGTTAGAGAGTTGAACGTGAAGTTAGACGCGGGTTAAGAAAGTTAATTTAAATTTAAGTTCTTAGTGCAGTGAGTACGGTTGAAGAAATGGGCTCTAAAGTGAACATTATTATTTTACTTGAACTTTGGATGTTACAATGTCTGCCATCTATATATAAATATATGAATAAAAATGAATGTTTGTATTATAATATGGTGTCCAATGCCGATCATTTGATTGTGATGACTTGGGAAAGTTGTTCTGCTAAAGTTTTTTATGTGGCAGAATAGTTGGCGCGTAAAGCATTTTTGTTACTTTGAAATCCATACTTCTCCAGTGCTTATTTTTGGACAACTTATCTTGGTTTTCATTTATAATTATAAAAGTTTGTGTCTCTGTGTGTGTATGTGTGTGCGCGTACGTGTTCGTGTTTGTGTGCGTGTGCGCATGCGTGTGCGTGGGCGTGCGCGTGCGCGTGTGGATATTCGTGTGCGTGTGCATGTTACTCCTTGAAGAGAAATCGCGGGGCAGTTTTAAAGTAACACATAGACTACTGTTAAATACCTTGGAACGCGTCTGAAGCGAACTGAAAAAAAACAACTGTCATCAATAATGACTATACAAAGCTTTAGGAGACTTAACAGGATTTACTAAGTACGTTTGAAGACAAACTAATGAACTGTTAATGTCACTGTTGTATAACACCTTTACATAGTGCAATACACCACTTGGATGTCGCTTGTAATTTGTACATAATTAATAGTATTCGTCGTCGTAGTAGTGATTCCTCTAGTTAGACTTAATATTATAATACTAATAAACTAACCTGTATTTGTCTGGCTACGTTATATAATTAGAAGCACGAAGATAAAGTTAATAAATAAACTTCATCACCCATTTTTGCTACCACTGGTCGGTTTTAAATAAAATTTTATACATAGATAGAGCAATGTCCTGGAGTAGAATATAGGTTACTGTAAGACTATGGAGCGTGTAAGTGGCTAGGGTATAGTATAAGATTAGATAATCAGGTCTGGGCCTGGCCTTAGGCTAGTCTTGTGGTGGTATTTTACACGGCATTAAATGAGCCCTGGACTCGGTCTTTAGAATGGCTAATGGGGTTATTCCATTCTTCTGTCTATAAATATTTAACAACTTCAGAAATCCAATTTCCCAGAAGTTCTTAAATCGTTCCATCAGTTTTTTTCAAAACAAAGGAATAGAGTGCATCTATCTATCACATACACTATGCATTATTGTATTTCTTAAGTAATGGCTAGGTTCAGTCTTAAAATATAACACCTTCTAATAAAATCTCTTTTTAGAATAAGCAATGCTCCTAAAAAGAACCACTCACCTCTCAAGATTTGTCATATATTATTTGACTGTTCCCACTACCACGTTTTATTTTAACCAGACCAGATGGACTATAGCCAAACTTTGGTGACTAACAAAGCTTCGAATAAGCTTTACAGACATTCACAGTCAATATAAACATAGAGCGGTGGACTGAGTGTTTCTTTGCCAATCATAAACTAAAAATGGCGGAAAGACACGACAGAGACAAAACGAATGTGTGGCCAGAAGTCTTCCGCATTAATTGTAATACGATTAATGAAGATAGATATTTATAATATTTTATTTCTATCACACTGTGTTATAATTTTTTTTCATTCCATTTATAAATTCAAATTGGAACAAAAAACCTTTAAGGTACTTTTGGCCCTATATTGGCCGCACGTTCACTTTCTCTTTTTCTAGATAGTGATCAATTTTATAAAGGTATTGCTCAGTTCAGTCCATGTCCAGTCTATGTCTATGGTAGTCAACATATAATTTTACTTTAGTAACAACACTTGTGACTTTTAACTTCATAATTTAGAAGCTTATTAAAGTTTCTCGATATGAAAGTTCGAAATCGCTTATTGACATCAAACGAGGATTGTTGTTTTCATCTGAAATACGTACACAGATATTATATCGTCTATGAATTCAGATATGTTTGGTGCAAATTCAAACCAAACTATTAGCGTAGAAACTATACGGTACAGCAATCTAGTGGCTAGCATGTATGGCTGCAGATCCTGTGGTCGTGAATTCCGGGTCGGGACAATATTAACTACTGATTTTTTGTCTTAAGATATTCTCATTAGTTAGTACAGGCTAGGAAGATAGCCCCCCCCCCCCCCCCCCCCCCCAACGTGCGTTCACTTTGTCGTGGTGGGGGGCTCAGTAGTGCCCCGCAATACAGCCGGGCGCGAAGCCAAAAAACGCACAGGGAGGTGGCCCACTTCGGTGGGCGGTGGGAGGTGGCCCTCTTCGGAGGGCGGTGTACCATGCGGGTTGCTCCTGGTACTTCTCTGATAGCAAAGTGGACCTTGGAGCAACCCTGTGGTTGTTGTGGTCTGCTTCGGCAGACCTGCCGTCAGGGCGTCGTAGTTGAATGCGTAAGCGATAATGCGACGCCCCATTAAGATGGGGAAAGGCTTTGTTAAAAAAAGTCTAGGAAGATAGCGGTCTCTCGTCTCCGTATCTCGAAGAACACGTAAAGCCGTCGCTCCTACGCCAACTATCACAGTTCGTGTCGTCCCATCGGACTTTGCCGAATAGGAATAGAGACTGCGAAATAATATCTCAATATCTCCTGAGCATTTGGCTAGTTTTAGTGAGATAGGCCACCGTAGCCCAAATTTGGCCGTAAGCGTAGAAATAATACAAATATCATAACTTTTGTTAAAAAGCTATCAACTACTTCATAAAACAACCAAAGTGGAAAAAATAAAATATGTCTCTAATAATAACGGTCAAATCAGGAATAAATTAGCGTAAACACAATAGAAGGCGAGACTTCATCCTAAACCAATACTGTTGATTCTGCTTCATTAAGTTGTTGATATTCAATAGAATGTGAAAATGATTTTACATTTCTTAATAAAATAGCTATTCTTTTATTAGCACTAGTGCTAACTCCTGCTTCGCTCGGTCGCTATTTATGATATTATAGTACCTGAGCCACCGAGCTTCGCTCGGAGTTTTTAGTCAAGAGTACAGTTTTCTTTAAAAAAAAACTAAAAACTTGAAAAAATAAAAAAAATTATACCTTAGTATCCGACCGGGATTCGAACCCGAAAAAAAATTATACCTTAGTATCCGACCGGGATTCGAACCCGGACACTTATTCAATCTTGCGCCTTGGCCGCTTGACCATGATGCTTATATCCGAGCGTGCGAAATTATCGAACATAATATTTTGCCTGGAATAATGCAAAAGAAAACCGCATGAAAATTCGAAAACACGCGTTTTCCCAGACATAAGACTAATGTACATCGATTAAAACGTACTAGATATACAATCAGCTACAAAAAATAACCTTACCGAATAAGCGCTCATTTGAACATTTGAGCGCGCTTTTTAATTAAAAAAATCTGAAAAGAACTTTAAGCATTGCATTTAAAGTTCAATTTACATTGTTGTATATTTATTTCAACTAAACACACCGGCATATTTAGCGGAACATAAAATAAAGGTTTGATATCAGTATCATATTAGGTTGCTGGCTGGTTTATACGTCATTTAATTTAAAAAGAAATATTTTCAAATTAAGAAAACAACTGAACATCACATTTTATGCAATTGTTTTAATTTTATTCAAATACACTTTATCTGGAGCGAACTTCGAGTATTTCTTCCTTCTGAGTTTGATTTAAAATTTCATTGAAATACTGTTTTTTGTTAGTTTTTTTTTTAATCGCGTATCTTTTTGGAGTAGAGGATTGAATTATGCCTGACTTAGACCCAACGGAGATTGCCAGGGCACTCGAAATGCGAAGAAATGGTCAAACCTATAGAGTGATAACCAGAGATCTTCGTCGACCAGTTTCAACTATCCATCGCAGTATCCAACGGTTCAGGGAGACCGGTACTTATGTGAGAAAAGCAGGACAAGGTAGAAAAAGACGCACTTCGAGTAGGGATGACCGTTTCATTCAGCTTCGTGTACATAGGAACCCCCGTTTGACAGCCTTCCAAGCCCGACATGAGTTAGAAGCAGTGCGGGGTGTAACCGTAAGTGAGCGTACGGTACGAAGAAGGTTCGATGAAGCTGGTTTGTGTTCATTTGTGCCCGCCAAGGCTCCAAGGCTCGAGGTAAATCATCGTAGAAATAGGTTAACTTTTGCTCAGGAACATCGACTTTGGAACGCGGACCAATGGAGTAAGGTATTGTTTAGTGATGAGTGTAGAATTCTCTTAAATCAAATTGACGGCAGGCAAAGAATATACAGACGCAAAGGAGAACGATACATTCAGACAAACTTTGAAACTACAGTTGCATACAGTGGTGAATCAATAATGGTTTGGGCGGGCATTTGTTTGGGAGCTCGCACAGACTTGGTAGTGATTGACAGAGAGAGTCTGACTGCAGACCGCTATATCAGAGAAGTTTTAGAAGAAAATGTTGTACCGTTTGCCCCATATATCGGTAACGGTTTTGTTTTTATGCAGGATAATGCTCGGCCGCATACCGCTCGGGTAACTCAAGCTTATCTTAATGATATGAATATCACTGTTATGGAGTGGCCAGCGAGATCACCAGATATGAACCCAATAGAGCAAGTTTGGGACTTGCTGAAAAGAAAAGTTAAGTCCAGAATTCCAGCTCCTGCCAACGTGGGTGAACTGCGAATCACCGTAGTTGAGGAATGGCGGAGACTATCCCAGGAGACCATCGATAACATCATTCTCAGTATGCCTAGACGGGTAGAAACTTTAATAAGAGCACGTGGAGGAAATACGCGATATTAATCACCATTTTTCTAATTTAATTAATTGTTATTTTAATATTAATTGTCACTTTTCCCGGTTATATGAAAAGTTCAAAAATGTACCATTTTTCACAAATAGCCTTTACTCGCAAAATCTGTTTTTAATGTGATCTCATTTTAAGTAAAACAAATGAAACTTTAAATAACAAACGAAGTGTAGTAAGTAGATTTTAAAATAAAACCATATTTTTTTAATAATGGACCTTTTTTTGTGTTCCGCTAAATATGCCGGCGAGTGTATTAAGAACTTACATGAATCCCTAGCTACGTTTTAATGTTTTTGAGCCGAACCCTAATTCTTTTTCTATACATATAATAAAATTGTAACTAAGCCGAATCTGTACATGAAATATTTTTTGGAAAATCTTATTAAAATAGACATTATTATCGATACAGAGGCTGAATCTATAGTTATTACAATTTTTGTCTGTCTGTCTGTTACCGCATCACGGAAAAACCACTAGAGGGATTTTGATGAAATTGGGTATGGTGATAGCTGGTTATCCGGGTCAACATATAGGATACTTTTTACTGCGGGGAAATATCTCATTTCTGAGAAAAAATACAAAAACTGCAAAGTAAGAGTATACTAATATGTAAAACCTAAAAATTTGGTTTTTGGTCATCTGAACGCGGACGGAACCGCCGGCAATACTAGTCTTAAATAAAACTGTCTTTGCGGACTTTTTCACGGATTTATTTTGATTTTTCGGAAAGGGGTGTCTCTTTCGTAACCATGACTGCTGTAAAGCATTACAAACGTCGGTAAAATAAATCCGCAAAGAAAGTCCAAAAACATAGTTTTATTTAAAATGTCAAATATCACCGTAAATTTATATTTATTAATAAGTACTTATAATATAAATATAATTTTATTAATAAGTATTTTAGTGGAATTAAATACAGTGTAGATGCATAAAATAGTATAGTAATAGATTAAACAAAGCCACTTCCATCTATTCCATCCATTGCCACACTATTGGATCAACACAATTGAGTTTAGCTTACTTCGTAATTTATCGTTGGAATATTGCAGTTTATTGAACGTTTCGCTTCATCGAGTTTGTTTAACTTGAGATTGTTATGGTATTTACTTTTATTAGAATCAGTGAGAAATATGTCACTTAGTTTTATATATTTCTACACTATCTATCAAAATAAACTATATGTCAGATGTGTGTGCGAATGTGTGCGTGCGTGCGTGCGTGCGTGCGTGCGTGCGTGCGTGCGTGCGTGCGTGCGTGCGTGCGTGCGTGCGTGCGTGCGTGCGTGCGTGCGTGCGTTCGTGCGTGCGTGCGTGCGTGCGTGTGTGTGTGTGTGTGTATTTGGATGACATTTTGTATAGATAGATTAAAACTAGGACTTTAATCACGCACTTCAGCGAAGCGAAAGTCTAAAAGAATTACCTTTTTATGCTTAAATTGCTGTACAGATTTTAATAAAAGGCAAGGATATATTTAGTTTGCATTCTGGAATCTGACATAAGCTACCTTTGAACCCCGCCCGGCTTATCATGCGAGCGAAACCGTGGTCAAAAACTAGTAATAATATTTTTTTTTAATATAACCAACAGAAATGTTAACTGTCGTATTATAAAATTTAAAAACGATTAGTGAATAAAAGACAGACTTATAATAATTGAGTAAAGCAAAACTCATAAAATGACCAAAAAAATAGCGAACAAGTTTTAACGTAACAACGCGATGCTAATAACAGCTAATGAGAGCCATAAAGCGGTACTTGAATTGCACTGGTGTATATATAATATTTTTGATCTCAATAAAAGTTTTAAGAAATAATTTTGAAGCTGATCGATCTTTTATTTATTTTTACAGGCTATTCTTGACTTCGTGTATGTATATCGTACTAGCGACTTATGTTTCGCTTGGGTGCATCCCTAAGTGCCTAACAGTCTATCTGTTACTTCAAGTCAGGTCTATCTATGTACTAAGTTCCCAATCTATCCTCATTTCCACGTACAAGAGTAACAAACATATAACACACACACACAGAACTTTTGACATTTATAATAATAGTTCAATATTATCTACAAGTAATTTAGTCTGATGTTAATTATCTGTTATATAAATTATCACAGACAATATAATCTCACAGATTCATAATTTATTATGAATATTAGAAAAAAAGGGCTGCTACATGAAAAAAAATTAATTGCTCCATATTTTAGAAACGTAAGAGTTGCCACTTGAAAAAAAATATTACGCTATCGATAATTTATTTATTTAATTTAATTTTGCAAAACCATATTATAAACATGCTCCCAGTTAAGTAACGGTCGTCTAACTAATACAAATTTATACGGTACTAGCATTGCCCGCGGCTCCACCCGCATTCAGATGACCAAAAACCAAATTCTTCGGTTTTACAGATTAGTATACTCTTACATTGCACTTTTTGCATTTTTTCTCAAAAATGAAATATTTTGCCGTGGTAAAGAGTATCCCATATGTTGACCCGGATAACCAGCTATCATCATACCAAATTTCATCAAAATCCCTCCAGTGGTTTTTCTGTGATACGGTAACAGACAGACAGACAGACTACTTCTATATAGATTCGGCCTCTATACCGATAATAATGTCTATTTCAATTAGATTTTCCAAAAAATATTTAATGTACAGATTCGACTTAGTTACAATTTTATTATATGTATAGATATACTAACCAATAGACGTGACAAGATAATTTGTTTGAAACAATGGTATAATAAAAACGTTAGATTCGCTGCAGCTCTGCATCAATGCCAGTATTGCGTTCAACTAAAATTGTGGACGTCGATCAAACACTTAATTGTGCACACGATGCAATCCCAAAGTAAATAATTGTAGCAATTTAATTTGTATTCAATGAAATGCTGATTAAAACATGTTTTAGTTTTGTTGATATCGATATTTTTGTTAGTTTTATATGTAAAATCGATTTTTTATGATTTAGAAAATCACTTATATATATTAAAACACATACATATGTCTAATAAGTCTGTCTGTCTATTTTTTTTGAATATTAAAACCTTTTTATTGTCTTTAAAGTAAATCTATGCTGAGAGAACCTAGCAAGTTTTAGCAAGACATGTTAAGGTCGCACTTGACTAGCGTAGACAATGGCGTGATCCTCTTCGCATTGAAGGGAAGCCCACCCCCAGCAGCGGGACATTAAAAAGGTTTGAAAGTTGTACATAAATATCTTAATAACATAACTCTAAGCAAATAAGTAAACACACAAATCACATTAAGTTACTTCAATAGTACATGTTATGCTGAACTTTAACCAACAGTTAATCTTTGTTTGCAGATTTATTCTTGTTACATATGTTAAGAGATAGCTCGCCGCTAACTTCGTATTTAACCTCAAAAGTTTAACTGAGATAGTAAATTACTTGGTTTTCCATGATGTATAAAATATCGAATAAATATCGATGTTATTTACATACAACTTTATATTTGTTTGTTGGTTAGATACTTGTTTATCATGTAAGCAGTATTTAGTGATTTATTTGATTTTGATGATATCAAAAAACTTTTTAAAATGCATGCGAATATTTTTTTTTATATATTTTTTAAAACGACAAATACCTTAGTCTCTCTCGTGACTGCATTTGCTGTAAAATATTTGGAACGTCAAAAAACAAAATAAAATCGCAAAAAATCCGAAAAATCAGTTTTAATAAATATCTTTAATATTTAGAAAGCGTTCAAAACGTCGGGAAAAAATAAAAAATAATAACCAAAATGAAACTGCAACAAAATCCGATATAGGTTCATTTAAAATGACAAATTCGCTTAAATCTAAGAAAATAAAGCAAACTTGCACAAAGCCAGTGAAAAACCAGAACAGATAGAGCTGTATAATAAATCTTATAAATCTTTATGTATACTCATTTACATGAGTGATTAAACTAAGTCCTATATTGACTATGTCGCCATAAATCATCCGAATAGATTTTACATGTTTGCTCAAAGTGTTTGGACGAGCGTGGAGTGTCATCAATACGGCTATATATAATTAATAGTTGGCTGTTTGTGTCGGTCGGTTTGTTTGAATAAAGGGTGGCTAATACTAAAAGTACGCTGTAAAATTCTTCATATAAATGATAAAATTGTTAAAAAAAAATACAATTTTTTCACGCCTTTCCTCTTGTTGTTTTTTGAAGGAAGAGGGACTTACTCAATTCTCTAGTCTACATTTTTATATGGATATGTTATTCGATATCTTCGCCAAGCATATTTTTTTCATTAAAAAAAATATGAACAACATATAAATTTAAAAAAAAACATCCCTCAGGATGCAATGATCACTTTAAAAAAAATTAAAGCATACGTCGTACAGCCCAAGTCATTTATTAAAAATCAAGTGCGAGTCGAATCCGTACACGACGGGTTCCGGGCCATTGCACATGTACTTTTTATTAATATGACTTTTACTCTACGTATGTAGTATATTAACTTCGATGATCGATTACGTACGTTAAAAAAATATTTCATGTATTATTTTTTTTATGAGTTACAGCCCTCTGACTGATGGACGGACGGACAGCGGAGGCATAGTAATAGGGTTCTGTTGTCACCCTTCGGTTACGGAACCTTAAAAAATAATAATTAAATTCGATTAACATTAAGCTTAAATGACAAAATACAATGTATAAAACCTACTATTCGAACCTACTTATTTACCTCCCTTATGTCGGTCGAAATGGACCACTATCGGTCAAATTGATTGTCATTTTTTTTAATACTTTCTTAGAAATACGCGAATATTAGACATTTTAAATAAAACTATCTTTGCGGATTATTTCGCGGATTTATTTTGATTTTTTGATTTGGTTCCCGACGTTTCGAATGCTTTACAGCAATCATGGTCACGGGAGAGAGTGACTCAAAAATGACAAATTTGAATACTTTATAGCCTTTAGCTCAAAAAATAAGCTATGTAAATATCTATAATCTACACTTAAAGTCTAAGATCCCGAACTATGTTGTGGACCCCTCACTCTTTTTCCAGGCGAAATATATATTTTAAACAGTAAAACATACAAACAAACACGACCTAGGGGGGTTGTCACCACCCCCCCAACGTGCGTTCACCTTGTCGTGGTGGGGGGGCTCAGTAGTGCACTCGCGAAGCCAAGAAACGCACAGGGAGGTGGCCCGCTTCGGTGGGCGGTGGAAGGCGGCCTTCTTCGGAGGGCGGTGTACCATGCGGGTTGCTCCTGGTACTTCTCTGATAGCAGAGTGGACCGTGGAGCAACCCCATGGTTGTTGTGGTCTGCTTCGGCAGACCTGCCGTCGGGGCGTCGTAGTTGAATGCGTAAGCGATCCTGCGACGCCCCATTAAGACGGGGGAAGGCTTTGTTGGGTTTTAGTGGGTAGTACTGGCTTCGCCGGTGAAAATGCATTTCCCAACGTTAAAAAAAAAAAAAAAAAAAGGGGGGTTGTCACCAAAAATTTGCTTCAGGCTATTTTTAATTAAAAAGCATCTAGTTTGGAGATGTTTTGGTATAACAACCCTATATCATTAAATTTGTAATAAAATTATCTACATTTTGATACTTGGTTGGTTCCCGAAAATATGAGCAATTAACTACTTCAATTTATCTGTTTATAGTATAGGTAATGTGGATTCAAAAAAGGCCGCCAACCGTATGATGGTATTTCTTTGTAAGAAATACCATCATACGATTGGCAGCCTTTTTCTTTCAATTGATACTAAGTTGTCACACGAAAAGAGTTCTTGTACTTACTTTAAAAAAAAAACATTTTTTTTTTTTTATTAAAAATAGCCTGATACAAATTTTTGGCAACCCCTCTGGGTTATGTTTATTAATATGTTTTATTGTTTAAAAAATAAATGCCTGGAAAAATAGTGAGGTGCACCACAAAGATCGGGATCTTCTCATATTATAACTTTTTGTCAATATTTCAATATCAATATGTTAATTGGTAACGTGAAATAACATACGATGTATTAACACCTCCAGGTAAATTTCTAAGAAATTTATTAAAATTCTAGGAAATCTATTGTTAACTGACACGCCGGCGTGTCCGCGGTCGTGGAGGGATTAAACTTATGCAAACTGGGACTAACATCTGGGTGATCAACTTAAATATTTACTCTACTCAGAAATCGAATTCGCAAACTCCAATGTTGTAAGCAACCCGATTTTCTTTGATCATTAATCTTATACACTAACATAAACGTTCAAGTAATTTACTAATAATTTTAAGCATTCAAAATAAATCTAGCCACTAACATTTTCACCGAATTTTGTATATTCCGCTACACTTTGTTAGTGTTTAGGATTCCGTAGCTCGAAAAGAAAAAAAAGAACCCTAAAAGATCACTTCGCTGTTCGTCTTTCTGTCTGTCTGTTAAGACCTTTTTTTAATCACCAATATTTTTTCACTATATACAAGTGCGTTACGGCCAATTTAACCATATTTATTTTGTATGTTTTAATAAGAAATCACTTTCTGTATACTTTTATATGGATTTTTAGAACAAAAGATGCCAGCTGACAAAACATTCAGTAGACCGTTATGTACTCGTATAGCATACACAAATAATGTTAAAATCACAACCGATTGGCCGTATCGACTGACTGACGTTTTCTTTGGTCATTTGTGAATCAGTTACCATTTCCCAAAGTCCTGGAGACTTAGACAAGATATCAATCAAGAATAGAATTTTTAGTAATTGTATTGAAACTACTTTAATCGTTATATCATAAAACAAAATATGTCATTCGCATATATTTTATTTTTTTCGCATATATTTTAGTTTTATCGGAGGGTAATTCATGCAGTAATTAATAATTGTATATATGTATTCAGCCCTTTTTTAAGCGTCCGACTGCTGGGCACGGACCTTTCTTTAATACGAGGAAGATCAGGTCATAATCCACAACACTAGACAAATGCGGGTTGGCAGACTTCAAATGTCTTTAGAAAACTTACTAAGTTCTCTCAGACATGCAGGTTTTCTCATGATGTTTTTCCTTCGCCGTAAGACAAGGGCTAATCACATTAAAAATGAACATGAGAATATCAGAGGTGCGAGATCCGAGATTTGAAACCGTTTTACCTCGTTCTTATAATTAATATAAAACCATGTAAAAAAAAACTATCTCTTTCTCACTTTCTTCCTATCTCTTTCGTACTTTTTATCCATAATATTAACTATATTTAATATTACAAAAATAGCTTAAAGACCGTATATGGATCATCGATATAAAGTGGTGAGTACGAGAGTTATGTTATTTTTATACCTCAATGAATATTGGAAGGCCGGCAGTATTTATCTAAAAAGCAATCTTTAAAAGTTATGGTTTTACATGAAAAATAATAAGAATAGATCCATTACATTTATTATAAAGACTCTTATTCATAACATGAAATACGTCTACCGATAAGCTATATTTCACTAGAAATTTCTATTTCAGTACCAAATATGTTTTTACTATTTATTATTGTCACATTATTTTCATTATAAATATAGATAAATAAATATGTTGGGGCATTAACATACAGCACCATCTAGTTCCATGGTAAGCTACGAGGCCTGTGTTATGGATACCAGATAGTTGATACACTACATATGTATAACTTTGAATACATACATATTATAAATATAAATACCAATAACTGAAGTAAAAACATTCGTGCTCATCACATAAATGAGTGCCCCCGCGGGATTCGAACCTGCGACCGCTGGCACAGCAGTAGGGTCACTAGAAACTGAACCAAACGTGTCGTCATACGTATATGTTACTATCATTGCCCGCGGCTCCGCCCGCGTTTAGATGACTAAAAACCAAATTCTTAGGTTTTACAGATTAGTATACTCTTACATTGCGGTTTTTGTATTTTTTCTCAGAAATGAGATATTTTCCCGCGTTAAAAAGTATTCTATATGTTGACCCGGATAACCAGCTATCACCATACCACATTTCATCAAAATCCCTCGAGTAGTTTTTCCGGGATGCGGTAACAGACAGACAGACAGACAAAAATTCTAAAAACCATGAATTCGGCCTCTGTATCGATAACAATGTCTATTTCAATAAGATTTTCCAAAAAATATTTAATGTACAGATTCGGCTTAGTTACAATTTTATTATATGTATAGATATGTGTCACAGTATATGTACATAAATCGCTTGAATATATTAATAATAAATTTGGTGTATAGAAAAGCTCACAAAGTCATCGCGCTCTTGAGCTCAAAAAAATCCTGTGTCATGATGTTGCACCATATCTGATAAAGTCACCTATTTTCTAAGCAAATTCAGTTTTGATATTCATATATACGTCCTATCTAACTTATAGGTCGGATAAAGATGACGTCATATCCTTTTCAGTCCAGCGAGCAGAGTTATTGCGATTTCTTCCCAGCCACTGGTCACCCCACAATAACCTATTAGGTGACACTTAATTGAAACATTCACTAATTATTTCTTCACACGCCATTTATTTTCGATGAAAATGATAGATATAGTTGATTATTATCGATACAGTATTTATTGTAGACGACTCTAGAATCGATTTTTGATATTTCCATTCGATTTAACATCAAAATTATTATTGTGTTTCATAGTTAAGCACTTTTGTTATATTTCATATGGGTGCCTACTCTGTTTTAAGAGTTATATAATATTTTTTGTACACAATTACCAATTAATTAAAAAGTATGTATATTTTTGCTTCTTACCATATCAAAGATAACATATTTAGGATTATTACAATCCAGTAATTTAATACTTTCTTAGATTTACGCGAATATTTGACGTTTTAAATACAACGACATAAATAATTATAATAATATTAGAAACTTCGGTAACCAAAAATCAAAATTAAATCCGCGAAATAATCCTAAATTATAGTTTTATTTAAAATGTAGTAATTTTCAATAAATTAACTTTCTACAAACGATATCGTCAATCGAAAACTCAAAAACATATTTAATAATAAGATATGATATTTCATATATTTTTCAAATTTGACTTAGCTACAGTAGTTATGTAATATCTATATGAGTCATCTAATTCCTGTACAGAGATCGAACCCATACCCTCCTCCGCAATAAACCATGAAGCTCGTTCGCTCTTACTGTACTAGTAATTTTTCAATCCTAATCAACAAAAAAGAGGCTACAAAATGACCAAGAACAAGCGAGTAATGTCCACACGTTAATTTTCCCTCAAATCAGAACCCGTCCCTTTGCACTGACGAGACGTAGTTCCGTTTGAACGAACGATTTATGCGGGCTCCGAGCATTAAAATATAGGTAATATCATATATATAATTTTTGTGGTATAGCGATAATAGATAACGCGATAACGATAATGTTTGTTATATTGTGTGGTAAACTATCTTTTTCCCATAGTTCAATTCGCGCAATTTAATGACAAACAAACATATGTGTAATTTCTCTGAAATCGGTCAGGAGATATTTAGTTATACATTTTGCACAGACAGTTGTCTTCACTTGAGGACATAAGTATTCTATTGCATGTACTCGCTTACAATTTTTACCAACTTCAAAATGAGGAGGTACTTAGTTTAGTTCTATCTATCTGATTTTATGATTATTCTTTAATAAATACATCGTAGCTCTAAATTGTAATCCCAAAAAAGTAGAGCAATGAAATGTATATTTGTTCCTTATAACTTATCTTACTATAATATTATAAATGTGAAAGTTTAGATGGATGTTTGGATGTTTGTTATTCAATCACGCCAGAACGGCTGAACGGATTTGGATAAAAGGCACAAATTAGATTATATTCTGAAATAGCACATAAGCTTTACTTTTTATCCCCAAAAATATACGGTTCCCGTGGGATAGAATAGTTTTCATTTTTCTACAGGCGAACCCGGGAGAAACGGCGTGAGCCGCTAATATATTATAACAGTAAGAAATACTAAATTGGAGCACTAAGAAATCGAATGTTAAAACATGAATCTGCCAATAATCTAAAATATCACTAAGGGCCCTTGACTTACCGGTATCATCTGTATTTTAGATCAAAGGATATCAATAATAATCATGTATATATAGCATTCATGACTTGATAGATACGATAAAATGTTAAATATATAACTTTTTCAAATAAATACAAGCAAATCTATACATATAATAAAATTCTAAGTGATTCAAATCTGTACATTAAATATTTTTTGGAAAATCTTATTGAAAAAGACGTTATTATCGATACAGAGGCCGAATCTATAGTTTTTAGAATTTTTATCTGTCTGTCTGTTACCGCATCACAGAAAAACTACTGGACGGATTTTGATGAAATTTGGTATGGTAATAGCTGATTATCCGGGTCAACATATAGGATACTTTTTACCGCAGAAAAATATCTCATTTCTGAGAAAAAATACAAAAACTTTACAGTTTTCGTATTTTTTCTAATGTAACTGTAATGAATACCTATACTAATATGTAAAACCTAAGAATTTGGTTTTTGGTCTGAACGCGGGCGGAGCCGCGGGCAATGCTAGTAGCATATATGTATAATGTATATATGTCACGTCAAATATCGGGACTTATATTTCCACTTAACATAATTTATGTAAGTCATTGAAAGCGTTAAATCATACTTTCTCTCTTTCTTTTCCAAAGGATAGAATGAAACAGCAAAGGGAATATAATAGATACAAATAAAAAAACATCGAACACAATACCCGAGGAGCATAATTTCTCCTATCTCTGATCCAACGCTATGAATCCGACGTTTTATTAGAAACGATCTGAAATTGTAATTTTTATACACGCAGAGGTAGGAGATACTAACATAAAGTGTACCCTTCGATATTAAATGTAGGGATACAGTCTTTACCTTTTTTGATTAAACTTTCAAAAACTTTCATTATATTTTATGTTTGCTTTACTTAAGATTCTACGATAGAACAATTTCATAATATTATGAATAACTAGTGGTTCATCCACGCTTCGCTCAGGTCCATCCCTACATACGCTTTAATGATTAATACGCAATAGACAGACTATATATTAGTCTATATATTAGTATATACATAGGTATGATGAGTTTTATATCTCTTACTTGAGAGATGATTGATTCCCCATACAAACTTTCAACTCAACTCACTAAACTACCCTACGTCCTTGCCAGTCTCAAACTATCTTTATACCAAAATTCATCTAAATCAGTAGTTCCAGAGATTACTTCATACAAACAAACTCACAAATTTCACCTCTTTATAATGTTAGTGTAGATAAGCTTAGGTATTATATATTTTAAATAAAATTCTCTTTTCCAATCATCAATCAATTTTTGGTTTCCGACGTTTCGAATGCTTTACAACAATCATGGTTACGGGAGAGACTAAGGTTTTTAACGTCTCATAGATCAAATAGTTGTAACAGACAGTGCTTACCGACAAAATTATAAAATTATTTCATATGTCAAATATTCGCATTTTCGATCAACTTTGCTAAAACTATCTGACATTGTAGTATTCATTTATGCTAATACAAATTTTTGTCATAGATTCAGCTCACGTGGTTGGTATTGATGCGATGAAAAGAAGCTTTATGTTAATCGTGAATAAGCTATCTTCATTCCGAATTTCTGTCCTTTATCTATACATATAATAAAATTCTAATCAAGCCGAATCTGTACATTAAATATTTTTTGGAAAATCTTATTGAAATAATCATTACTATCGATACTGAGGTAGAATGTACAGTTTTTAGAATTTTTAGACCGCATCACGAATAAACTACTTGACAGATTTTGATGAAATTTGGTATGGTGACAGCTGGTTATACGAGTCACCATCAATCAGGGTAGGACGTTAAAAAGGGCTGAATAGAAGAAGATACATTGATAGGTAGATTGCATTCATATAATATTTTTCCCTCTTGTATAATAGATTATGGTCGAATTTCAAATACTGATAGTATTTAAGTATCTAATCATTTCTTAGAGACATACATCTTTCTGAGTTTATATATAAGAGATTAATTAAAAATAAATATTAAACAGGCTTACATATGTATAAAGCAGTAATCGCGTAACATACAAACAATAAAACAACATACAATCGAATTGTAAACCTCTTTTTGTATGAAGTATGTTTAAAAGTGAGTGTTATGTTTAGTTTTTACAGACTCCGTACACAACACAAGGGAACTAGATTGAAGAGGCAATGGCTTGTAAATTAGAGCTTTTTTGAACACTAAATCCAAAATAAGCTTTCATTAAGAACACATGGTGTTACAAAATCAATATCCCATAAACTGTGCGTGCGGATAATCGACGTGAGATGCAACACGCGTGATACCCCTTGCTTTACGCTACTATAGTTATTGATAGCGAGCTTACCATTTACTTTTGATCGGAAAATGGTAATAATACATTTTGTGATTTTTTGTAGTTTATACGTTATCTAAATTAATAACAACGGGAGAGGTACGACAACGAGTTATTTGCTTAACACTAATAAAACTTAAAGCTAATTTGGTACAAATATATACCTGAAACATAGTATCTGTAACCGAATTGGGTAAATTCCACTATTTATATTATAAACTAGCGACTCACCCTCCCTCCGCTCGGGTTCGTCCCTTACATTTTAGTAACGTTTAGTATAGATTTTTCAGGGATGAGATATTTTCCCGCAGTAAAAAGTATCCTTTAGGTTGACCTGGATAACCAGCTATAATAGTATCAAATTTCATAAAAATCTGTCCGATGGTTTTCACGTGATGCATTCTCAAACAGACCGACAAACAAAAATGTTAAAAACTATAGATTCGGCCTTTATATCGATAATAATAATTATTTCAATAAGATTTTCCAAAAAAATATTAATGTACAGATTCGACTCAGAATTTTATTATACGAGTATGTATGATATTCTGCGTATTTTCAGTATTCTACTCTTCTTCCTTCTCCTTCATGTTTTACTATATATGTTCACCGATTTCTCGGGAATAGCTTGACCTATTTTGCTAGTTTATATTATATTCTATAAGAAACCGAGATTAAGTGATTTTGAAGTCTATTGACTTATTTTAATAAAAAATAATCAAAATGACACACTGATCAAAATGCTTATCTGTCCAAACGACTAATTTACCGAAACAGTTTTTAATATAGTATTATTGACTTTTAAATATCAATTATATTAGTATAAAATACTCATTTTATTTTAAGAGGGTTTTATCTGTGTTTTATCTATTATGTAGTTTGCATCTTAAGCCATAAGTAATAAAGGGATTCGCTAAAATTCATCGCCTTAATCCTTATTTGTTCAAACTAGCAAAAAATTTTTATCCTCTATTTTAAAAACTAAGCTTTATTTGCTAAGATTTATATACATGGATATAGATAAAACAATTTTTTTCGGCTTTTTAAAATCTCATAAGGAAAGTTTTCCTAGTAAGGACCAGATTTTCATATTTCCTAATAAGGCCCACGTTTTTACATATAATAAATTGATTTTGAGAAGCGTTTTCATTTACAAAACTTATTGAGGATGTAAATTGTACTAATCTGCAATGAAATTTTATGCAAAACTAATATGTTTAGAAGATTATTATTATTATTGTTTGGGGCGAGAGTTTAAAAAGATGGTTCTTATCTATCTTACTGGACGTTATTGGGAAAAGTTACCTTATTTCAAAAATTCTCAACTATTACAGGTAGTTAAATTGGGCGAAAAACCTAGTGCAGGTATTTAAATTGAACGAAATGTCCAGTTCCCAACCTTTGTAACAAAACTAGACAATTACAGCAAAAAGCCTACAACTATCCCAGCAGTGACTTGCGCACAAACAAAATAGTCGAGGAAAATGGAGAAAATTGTAGTTCCAGAATGTATAAACGAGATACGGTATTTTTAGACGAGCGTCTGTTACAACAACGGACCTTTCTAACTGGAGGTAGTAAGTTCGATGCCTGTTAAAACTTTTAACTTAAAAGTAATATGTTTTATACTGCTTAGCGAAATATATTAAAAATCAAAGTTTTACTTTCCATTTTCTAAAGAAATAAAATGAAATTAAACTTCATTCAATTAGACTTATACCAACACTTTTGAATCTTCAGTTTAATGTAAGCGTCAGTGTAGTCAGTCTGTGTAGAAGCTACCACTGGCTCGGAAAGCAGTTCTGCTGAGCAGTGCCGGCGAGAAACTCAACCGTTGCTCTTTTAAATATTATTGAGTTATATTTTTCTTTCATTTTATTAACAATGCCTTCATACATAGGCCTAGTATATGAATCAATATACATACATATTATCTCAATTCCACACATTACCATCAACAAGAAGCTCTCGAACAGAGTAACATGCTTTACTCATTAAAATATTTTCAATTTTACTTACATTTTACTTTGATAATACCTATTCGTTAATAAGTAATCAAATTCAAGAAACAGTTCCCTATATCTATACATATAATAAATTGTAACTAAGCCGAATCTGTAAATTAAATATTTTTTGGAAAATCTCATTGAAATAGACATTATTTTCGATACAGAGGCCGAATCTATAGTTTTTAGAATTTTTCTCTGCCTGTCTATCTGTCTATCTGTCTGTCTGTTACCGCATCACGGAAAAACCACTGGTTATCCGGGTCAATATATAGGATACTTTTTACCGCGGGAAAATATCAAATTTCTGAGAAAAAATACAAAAACTGCAATGTAAGTATACTAATATGTAAAACATAAGAATTTGGTGTTTGGTCATCTGAACGCGGGCGGAGCCGCGGGTAATGCTAGTTTGCCATAAGGAAAAAGAACAAATACGATTACTTGCTTCACAATATCTGATTCAAACATTTCTGAGCCTATAATTCACTTAAAGAAAGTCGTGTTATCACAAGATTTACGTAATGTACAGACAGACGTTGAAGTATGGCTTCGGGATCGAATGGCAAAGGCATTCGCGGTCGTGGATCGATTCCCAGCTGAGCACCTAATTGCTACACTTGATAACTTTGACATTAGAAACTTGGAATCATATTTCATAAGTCGCAACTTACTTGTACTCGCTTTAAATCCTTGAAAATGTAAATACTCGCTTTAAGTTTTTGAAATTGCAAGAAAATTTGTAAGTAAAAAGGAGGAGGTTTTCAATTCGTGGGAATCTTTTTTTAAAATGTATGTTCACAGATTACTCGAAGACGCCTGAACCGATTTGGATTTTTTTTTTGTTTCAAAGGGTATACTTCCCAGGTGGTCCCATATAAATTTTATCGAAATCGGTCGAGCGGTTTTTAAAAAATCTACATTTTTTTTTTTAAATAAATTATTTAATCTAATATGTTATTAAAAACTTTCTTCTTACAAATTACCTGCTTATTACGTCTACACTAAAAATAGAAAAATAAAAACTTGAAAAAAACCGACTTCCAGGCACTAAAATGTAAAAAATAACTAAACGGAGGTTTTCATATATTTTGAAGTTTTTATATCTCATTACTAGCCATATACTCTTGCTTGGTACATCTGTATGGGCCTTTTGTATTTATAATACCATATACAAGTAGCGCCACCTTGTCGCTTTAATCACTCATGTGCTCAATAGTCTGTGTCACTGGTCTAAGATACAAAGTAAGTTCGACCTTCAACCATCTGCCTACCGGAAGAAAATTATATTTTATCAAATATGTTGCTGAACTTATGTCAATAGGGTTGATATTAAAATACGTTCATAGCTATTATTAATTAAAAATATATTTTTTTAATTCCACCGACTTTCTTTGTAAAAGAAAATGAAATCAAAGTCGAAAAATCAAAGACCTTTAAGACGGGGGAAGGTTTTGTTGGGTTTTAGTGGGTAGTACTGGCTTTGCCGGTGAGTCCCACACCTCGTGCGTAAATGCATTTCCCAACGTTAAAAAAACATACATAATATGTAATAGCTAGGTTGCCGATGAGAGCAATTGCTAATATCGACTCATCTGTTTGTACACGGCAACCAGGTAATGGGAACCAGAAAAAGGTAGGCAACCTAGTTGTTACCTACTGTATATATTGTAAGCTTTCTATTGGACCATGGTTCGTTTAGCAAGCGAGTCGGTGAAATTTGAAAAAAATAAATTTAATTGATAAAATATATCCTATTCAATACTTTGGATAACAGTCAAAACGTCTAGCTGTTTGAGCGTGAAGGATTAACAATCATACAAGCTTTCGCATTTATAATATTTAATTTTAAAAATAGATATTATTATATGTACTGCTTAAAGAAATATCTCATTAAATTATGTAAACGCAAAAAACAGATTCGACCATGATCATTATTAAAAAAAAAACATACATGATTAGAATTTACCTATGTGTACAAAAAAGGGATCTGTTTCCAAAAAAAATATATTGATAACACTAAAACTCCTCAATGGCAACTAAACAAAAAAAAAACAGTTGACAAACAGTGGATAAAAAAAGGTACTAAATTATTTTGTCTTTGCCTATTTATTAATAGTTAAATTAATTTAAATAAAACTAGTAATATAATTATTGTATAAGCATACAAAGTACTAAAAAGCACAAACCAATAATTTTACACTAACGGAAGTAAGAGTATACTTCCGCTTTGCACTTTTGCTAGATCCTAACTCGGCGTTAAGCACTGCGGTATAAACGCATGTCGTTACTATATCACGGTTCAACGGCCTACAAAATCAAAATTTAAAAAAGAAAAGCTTTTATTGGATTTTTTTATATATGTCAGTTATATTTAATATTGTTAACCAGCGTTAGAAATCGCCACCCACCATGCTAAATCTCAACTGACCATGGAGTTGTGGGTTACCATAATTTTCTAGTTACTTTATAAAATAATAAATGAAAAATTCTCTCTAACTTACCAAACAAAAACTCACTTAACAAAACACTTACAACACTAAAACAAATAAAATCACAAGTTAAAAACCAAACACGAATAACAACCACTTATAATCACCAAAATATAAAATCCTTAGAAGTTTTCAAATACATCCACTGCTTTACGTACGTAATAAAATTGTTTCAACCGACACGTCCTCTCGCTATCGAGTCGCGACTAACACTGAAGGTTTTGAAGCAGCCCTTACAATTTTCTGCGTAAGAGAAAGAGGGAAGATAAGGGTGCGCCGGAAAATGTATAGGAGGGAATGAGAGGGGAATAGGAAGTCATCTCCCACGTGGTGCGATGCGGTCAATTGCAATGCTACGGTCATTGCCATAGATGCTTTTCTTTTTATAAATAAAAACGACATAAAAGGGTTGAAAAAGCTTATTATGAATTTTCATAAACATTTTTATGAAAACAATGGAGATGTATTATAATATGTATATATGTAAAAATATTTAAATATCCGTTGTAAAAAAGTTGTGTGAAATTAGCTATTACTTTTGCAGTTATTTTATATATTTTTTACCAATTTTTTCGTTTTTTTTTCTCGATGATTTAATCTTAATTAAAAACATTAAATATAAACAAAACACTAAGCTCTACACATAAATATATAAGACTATACCTTCTTCATCAGAGATTAAGGGTTCGATTCCCATATGAAGTAAAATATTGACTTTACCAGGTACAAAAGATATAAAAATACATGTACAAACACGTTTCAGTTTTACTATATTTTTTTCTTTCTCTATTGAGTATGCGGGATGAAGCTAAGCTTGTTATCTACGTACAATACTGGGGGCTTTTACGTATTCTCTGCCACAATTTGATAAAGTAGTAAACAATATGTCCACAATAAAAAACGGTATTTACTCAAACTAAACAATTTTGATTGTTTTATTTTTTAAGTTTTTTTAAAGTATTTTTTTAAGTAAGACTTCACTTATATACATATACTAGCATTGCCCGCGGCTCCGCCCGCGTTCAGATGACCAAAAACCAAATTCTTAGGTTTTACACATTAGTATTCTCTTATTTGTATTGTATTCAGCCCTTTTTAACGTCCCACTGCTGGGCACGGGCCTCCCTTCAGTATTCTCTTACATTGCAGTATTTGTATTTTTCTCAAAAATGAGATATTTTCCCGCGGTAAAGAGTATCCTACATGTTGACCGGATAACCAGCTACCATCATACCAAATTTCATCAAAATCCCTCCAGTACATTTTCCATTATGTGGTAACAGACAGACAAAAATTCTAAAAACTATAGATTCGGCCTCTGTATCGATAATAATGTCTATTTCAATAAAATTTTCTAAAAAATATTTAATGTACAGATTCGGCTTAGTTACAATTTGTTATATGTATAGATTTTGTTTACGTAATCCAAAAAGAAAGGATATTTTAATTGCATTTTTAAAAGTAATTGTAGTTTTGCTATTTTAAGGATTATAGTACATTTTCTTATTAATATTATTAAAAAAATCCGATAAAAATGGAGGCACTTAATCGTTTAACAAACATATTTAGTTAAAAAATAAACGCGTCAAATTGAGAGCCTCCTTTTTTCGTCGATTAGGAAAATTATTACAATAGCAAACCTAATTCATGATAAGAAAAACATTTACTCCATTTCCCAACAAAATTATACGCAAAGTAATATTTTTCAATATTTTAAATCCTTCATTCGATCGAGTTCAAATAAAGCTCCGAACCAAAGGAATTGTATTGACGAGGCATATTATTTAATTCGATTGACCCGAAATTGCTGACCACACAATTACAGGATTCTTTTGATTCAGAAAAAGTGGAAAAAGCTACCAATCAACCATATATTTAAAGGGAGATAGAGCTTTGATCGTTGAAGCGTCCGTCCCTACTCCAGTGACCCTATTAGGGCACTATTATACCGAAGTCGGTGTTTCAGGGGATTTATTTTCAGTTTCACGCGGCATTGGCGCTGGTAATAAGGTGGTCTGATTTGGATAGCACGCGTTATTTTGTGTCAAATGCAACGTTAAAAGCTATACTTATATCGAATCTTTATAATTATATTATTTATACCAGAAATTAAGTTGGTATTAAAAATAAAAATGTCGTGTTATTGATTAGAAATTTAACATTTAATTCAAATTTATAACACTTCCATGTAAATTTCTAAAATATTAATCAACTTTCTAAGAAATTCATTGTTAACTGTGTACCCGCGGTCGTTGAGGGATATTTTTCCAGATTATTTTAAGCATAACTTAAAAAAGAGATTTAAATAAATTTAATTCAGCCATTTCTAACGACCAACTTTCGATGCGAAAGAGGCTATAAGTCCACCACGCTGGTTAGCGGACTTCACATGTTTTTCGAAAACTCAATTCTCACTGACAGGTTTCCTCACTATAATGTCCTATACCATAAGAAAAGTGAAATCATGTTGAAAAAATGACATAAGCATATCATAGGTATGTGCGATCCGGGGCTCAAACCTACCGCTTGACTTACCAAGCGAGTATATTGGGATATAACCACTGAGCTATTTGCCTTAAAGTGTTTAAAAATAGTAACTACAAGTAAACTAAAGAATAAGCACGATTAAATAACTACACTAACTATAGTGTTAATATATTAAATTAATCTATTATAAAAAGAATTAATATTTAAGACAATACAATTTAAATAGTATACATTATAAATAAAAGTTATAATACAATTTAAATACCAAATATACCCCAGTTTATGAAAAAAGTTGTATTTGTTCATCAGGAAGTCAAAAATTTTATTAATTTTGTCCCACCCCGAAGCAATTCTGAAATAAAAATAATAACAAGTCACCCCCAACGACAGGGTTTTAAAAAGTTTCTAAGCAAAGAATTTCTTTGCGATCTCAGACAAATACCCTGTTTTGTTTGCAATAAGACGAGTTACTTTATGCCGCGTTTAGACAGTCGCTGTCGAAAGTTGCGCTAAGCTGAAAATCCAAACGTTTTGAATTTTCTACGAACGTCGAACAAGGCATAAAGGCAGAGCACAGACGGACAACAGTTCCTAAATATATATTTCTTATTTAGCCGTTTATAGAATATCAAATGCTGTAAAGATTTCTATAAAAATACGTAAGTTTGTATGCATGTACGTATGTGTATATATGCGTCAGTGGTGTAGTAGCTAGCACGTTCGGCTGCACATTTAGAGGTCCTGGGTTCGAGTCCGGGATCGGGCCAAGTTATTTAGTCTTTCTGTTTAAAAAAAAGTTTCAGTAACAGCCCGGAGTTGGGAAGTTGGAGGTGCCTCACACCCATTCCTCGGAGAACACGTAAAGCCGTCGGTCCTGCGCCTTAACTCTCACCGGTTGTATCTCGTGTCGTCCCACCGGAGTATGAGATTGACTGGAATAGAGAGTGCACTTATGTCTGCTTTTTTTAAATATGTGTTATTCAACTTGAGCTAAACTTCATCCAATATTTAAAAAAAAAACGTAACTCCAAAACTGTCTAATATCTACACTCCGCCTAAAATTGTCCTATACATTGAACATAATCTAATTATATAGTAACAGTAATGGCATAATTAGGATGCATTAGATCACACGTACGTATATATTGAATAATTTCAGGAATATTTGCTACTGTTTGAATGTTTAGTTGTGAATAAAAGATAGAAAATCTATACAAATAAATAAAATTGAAGTGATTGTTTATAATGACAAAATAACTTGTTATTAAAATCATATGAAAGTATTTACTGTACTTATACGAAAAATACTATTTTTAATGTTTGTCTGTCTGTTTGTTTATTCCGATTAATCTGCGAAACGGCTGCACCGATTTTGACGGGACGATGCAGACGATTTTCACTGGTAGATACGAGTATCTAATATTATAAGTAGTAACTTAATAGAATTTTATTTTAGAAAAAAAAATCAGCACAAAAAAATTAAAACTTATGAATTGTGAACAAAATCCGCGTACAAACATACCTAGGGACGCACTCGAGCAAAGCGACAGTAAGTCGCTAGTAATAGGTACTATAAAGAATGTCATACCATAAAATCGAATAGTTACACTAATTGTAGAACACAAATTATAATTAAATCTATAGTAGATTGTGTAAAAGCTACGTGAGTAAAATGAGTGTTAAAGAATGATTAATAATAATAATATCTACGTCAGCAAAATTTTATATACATACATACATACATACATACACTAGAGAGTCAGCGTCGCTCCATTCGGATACTTCCCTAGATATGTATGTAACGCTTAGTAGGTATAGATTTCTCAGAGATGAGATATTTTCCTACAGTAAAAAGTATTCTATATATAATAACCAGATATCATAACCGGATAACCAGATATCATCATACATCAAACTCTGTCTAGTGGTTCGCTCGTGATGCGTTCCCAGGCACACAGTCGGATAGACAGACAGAAGGGCGGGCGACAGACAGATAGACAAGAATTCTAAAAACTATAGAATCGGCCTCTGCATCGATAATAATCATGACTATTTCAATAAGATTTACCAAAAAAATACTTAATGTACAGATTCGACTCAGAATATTATTATACGTACCTATAGATTAAAATATACAAATTTACTATATGATATAACTAATATTTTGAACTAGATCTAATAACGTTCATCTAAAAATTGACTTTACGTGATATTAGGCTACTCTCAAACAGCCAATTTAGCTGTCGCTGCGAGAGAAGCTGTCTCAAAAGTTTTAAGTTTTTTAAGCGGTTCAACTTTGTTCGAAGACGTCAAGAACACGTGACTAAAAATCCAAATATACTCGTAATTAACTTGCAATCCGCTGTTTTATTTGATTTTAAGGTCAATTTCAATTATTAAGTTAACTAAAATAGATCTTTAAGATTTTTGATGATCTTTTAATATATATTTTTTAATAAGACGAACATGAATACGCTAAATACGAGTATAAATAAAAAAAAACTAAAAAATGAAAATAAATTAAAAAATGTTGTATTTGTCATACAATCTGAGTCTTAAACTATAATTTTTCTTCTGAATTTGACGACAAATTAATATTAAAATTTCAAGAGAGTATCTTTCTCGAAAGTATTAAATAAATAAATATGTTGGGACATTAACACAACACCGCCTAGCTCCATGGTAAGCTGCGAGGCTCGTGTTATGGATACCAGATAGTTGATACACTACACATATATAGTACCTAGACTACCGAGCTTCGTTCGGAGTTTTTGGCCTAAAGTACAATTTTCGTTTTTTTTTAATCTAAAAACTTGAATAAATATTAAAAAAAGAACAAAAGTAAAAACTTTGTATGCGACCGAGATTCTAACCTGGACACCTGTAATTTTATCTTGCACCTTGGCCGCTTGACCACGATGCTTGTGCCCGAGCATGCAAATTACCGACCATATTTTGCGTGGAATAATGCAAAAAAAAACTGCATGAAAACTCGAAAACATGCGTTTTCTCAGTCATAAGACTAATCTGGATCGATTTATCGTCCCCGAAACCCCCATGTGCTATATATCATGAAAATTGTTAGAGTCCTTTTCCGAGAGTCAGATTATATACAGTCAAACGTGTCGTCATTGAAACATAATGAAAAGGCTATGTTATCATACAGACCCATATGTTAAATTATTAATTACTAAAGTACAGAACTTCGGTCTCGAAGACCGAAGAAGAAGCAAGACCTAGTAAATAATAAAAGATAAACAACATCTTATTTCGACATGTGAGCGCTTCCTCGCAGTTTCAATAAGAAATTTCAAAGTGCAACTGTACATAAAAGTTCTTTCAGACGCTTCAAAACTGCTCGTGTTGCGAACGAGATGTGAAAAAAGTACGTAACAAGTGAATTATGATAAAATATTATTTTAAAATATGTGAAATTAATATTTTTTCGCTTCATTAAACATTTATTTTTAATTGTTAAAATTGCGGTTAGTATATATACTCGTATCAAGCGACTTACCCTCGTTTCTCTCGGATGCGTCCCTAGGTAATTGGATTTTGGTCACAATTTCATGGGTTTTAACTTTTTACGCGGAACTTTCTCTATAATAAAAATAGCTTAAGTTACTCCTTATAACTTCAGCTATATGCCAGTGAAAGTCCCATCAAAATTGGTTCAGCCATTTCTCAGAAATTCTAGATTAACAGGAAAGCACGGATAGACAGATAGAAAATTTAAAAATACCTATTTTTTCTTATATTATAAATACGTAACTATGATTGCTGTAACCATACTTTCATATTTAATTAGTAAAAAGCTCTTATTTTGACATTGTAAACAGACACTTAAATTTTATTTATTTGTATAGATGTAAGAATGTCACGTCAGTGAGTTAATTTTGTAGATTTTCATGAATTAGAGTTCATTAACACATCTTTTTACGATAGTAAAAGAAAATTTTCAAGTGCTACGTACGATCTCTGCATACCTTTTACTTATTACTTTACTCTACTTTTTCTTATTAGTCTTCTTATTTTTTGTGGCATTATCCATGCACAAACTTTTCTTATTAAAATCAAATCTGTGAGTAAATCCGTTAGCAACACAAAACTTATAACGCTACAATGCTTATATCAATATGCAATACTGACTTAATACTACGTTAAAACCAAAATATTATTTTACGTTATATAGAAACTTATGGAACCCTTCAGTTCGAGAAATCCTCTAAAGTCATTCTTTAAAAAGTTGAGATGAAGATATAGTATAGTTTCAAAGACTAAGTTTGGTTTACATTGAAAAATTCATTTGAACTAGTGTTCGCCCAGTGGTCAAAATACGACCATAATCATTTTTGATAATTTTAGGAAAACATAATTGAATAGAATAATTTATCGATCTATACATATAAAAAAATGTAACTTAGACGAATCTGTACATTAAATTTTTTTGGCAAATCTTATTGAAATAGTCATTATTATTTATTCTTATACAGAGGCCGAATTTATAGTTTTTTGAATTCTTGTCTGTCTGTTTGTCTGTCTGAGATCGCACCATGAGAAAACCACTGGACAGATTTTGGTGAAATTTAGTTTGATGATAGCTGATTATCCCTGTCAACATATAGGATAGTTTTTTTAATTTATACTATACGTTAAAACGTAACTAGGGACGGACCCGATCGGAGCGAGGGTAAGTCGCTAGTAACATATATATATATATATATATATATATATATATATATATATATATATATATATATATATATATATAATATATATATATATATATATATATATATATATATAAAATACTAGGCATCAAAACAAGACATATCCTATCGTGCCTTTTCTTCTCTTTCCAACATAGCGGTCAAGTAAATGATGCGATCGCGTGTTCACTATTCATTGCTCAAAACCATGCCTAAAGCTTCCATATAGGGCATGTTTTTTTTTATATTAATCATGAATATAAGTAAATATTTTAGATTTTATTTCATTTCAAACAATGAATATAATTGTCACATAACCATACTACATATAAATTTTGACCTACTTATAATAGATTTTTGCTGTAATTTTTTCACGTGTAACGTGGCTGAACATATTTCGATAAAATTTGGCTTAGATTACTCAATAGGAACTCCCTTACCATGCAAATAGAACACTCAGTAAAAAGCAAAAATAAGAGTTTTGACTGTGAATAAAGTCCAGATTTTTTTTCTTGAATATCCAATTTTAGCTCTACATAGTAATGTTAATATCCGACAATATTAAATAGATTCTTTCATATAAAGTAACTTTGTTTATAAATATAAATTTTAACAAAGCACTACGAATAATAAATAAATATATATATATATAATATATATATATATATATATATATATATATATATATATATATATATATATATATATATATATATATATATATATAAATAAATACTATCAAGCAGCGTTATACAACGGTCAGCCACACACGACCATCAGCACTAACCTCAACATTATTCCTAACAAAGCAAACCCAGTATCTTAAACTAGTATATACATAAATACAAATAGTGCACATTACATTATTTAACTACGTCAGACTGTATAATTACTAGGTTTCAGGGCGCTGACGTGCGGCGGTTAAAAACGAATTACACAGGAGCACCCTGTAGCGCCATTCGTCATGAGACCGCCGCTCCGCCTTTTATACTCTAGGAGACAACTATCCTGTATTATGAACTATCATGACATTATAGGATTACCATCATAAAATGCGAAAGTTTGTATGTATGTACGTTTGTTTGGTAGCCATTTACACTGAAACAGCTACACTAAATAATTTCTCAAATAGACTCTCTACTCAGATAAAGTATTACATGGGCTACTGTTTGTAACGAAATTTGTAAAAAAGATGGCTCTAATATAAAATTATACACACAAAAGTCATCCAGGGAGGTAAGTCTAATCATGCTTTGCATTATAATAACTTAACAATAAACGTTTATATAGATAAATAAAATTGAAGTGTATGTTTGTAATGACGACATATAAGCTTTTTACTAAATTCATATGAAATTATATACGGTACTTATGAGAAAAACACTTTTTTTTTATTTTTGTCTGTCTGTCAAATTGATCCAGCTAATCTCCGAAACGGCTGGACTGATTTTAACCGAGACTTTCTCTGGTAGATGTTGGTTATAAGGAGTGACATATACTTTAGTTTTAGCAAAAGAATCAGGGTTCCGCTCAAAAAAATTAAAACGTACCTAGAGACACAACCGAGCAAAGCAAGTGTCCCTAGTTATTAATAATAATTAAAGTGTTATTTTTTTATAAAAGCATATCTAGTATATGTATATGTATCTAGTATGTGCATATCTATATATGTAAAGTCATATCTAGTAAAGAGCACTATAGTGAGAAAAGCTACTAAGGGTATACCTTGAATGTTCAAACTTCTTGTTCAAAAATTAAACGACAAAAATCATTTACCTATTTCTTATCATTAAATTCCATCTCTTACACTATGTAATCCTGATAGTGTGGTTATTAGATTACATCATATTTTTCATGTGTACTTTAAATAGCAAACAAATTAAAAAGCCACTATCACAGAACAGTTAAGTCATATTTAATTATAGTTTACATTCGCTAGTTTGAAATATCTTTAGTACAAAATATAATTAATAACTGGATGTGATAATTAGTTAAAAATGAGCAACAACAATAATTGCTACTATTTCAACTATACATACGTATATATATATATATACATATACTCGTATATATACATATATATATATATATATATATATATATATATATATATATGTATATAGTTTTAAGTTGACTAAAATCGTACTAAAGAACCTTTAAAGTGTTCTCGCTATTGTTTTCATGTTACTCACAAACATTCTGACAAACAGGCAAATATGTATATTTTTTTAATATTTATTTAACAGCCTTGTTTTCTTTAAGCCGAAGTCTAACATGCTTTAAATATTGTATGGATATTTTTTATATTAACTAAATAATTTTACAAAAATACATTATTAATTATTACTAAAGAATAGATTCAAAAGAAGCTTAATAGTTAGATTAGCTTCCAGCCCAAAATTGTAAAAAACTATAACCTTATTGTAGAGCTGTAGGGATGTTTCATATATTATACAGCGCAACAATAGCCTGTACATGTCATTTTCATTCTATACATTTTATATTATTGCAAAGTGATAAATCAAATAGGTAAGCGTACTTTAAACAAGCAATGAGAGAAATGAAAAAATCATTATCTTAGAAAAAATTTAAAAAACAATCTCAACAAACGTATAGGAACTCGTGTAAAAAGACTAGTTTATTGTATTATAGATATTGTTGAAAGGTCTTTCACATAATATGAAATAATGCCATTTAAGCCAATAATCGTATTTCCGAAGCTGCTGTAAATCTCAATCCTCTGTAACGTAGACCTTGGCATTGGACCAACTTGTTAAACATATATCAATACCTAGACTGAATCGTTAGGTCATGTATACGACTCGTTGAGTTCCTGCGGTGAGCATCGATACATGAGTATATCCATCCCCTTGATCAACCAGTTAAATTCAATTCAATTGCATTTCCGTGATTCAATTCAATTCAATTCTCGTGAGAAAGTGGTAAATAACCAGATACCATATCTTTCTCAAATAAATGCCGCAGTATGTCTTTTATCGGTCCCAGTGATATATCTTTATATAATAATAATAGAATATAAGGTCAGGTGATAGAACTTAACGGAAACTTCTATAAATATCTATACATATAATAAAATTCTAAGTGAATCTGTACATTAAATATTTTTTGGAAAATTTTATTGAAATAGACATTCTTATCGATACAGAGGCCGAATCTGTCGTTTATAGAATTTTTATCTGTCTGTCTGTTTGGAAACGCATCACGAAAAAACCACTTGACAGATTTTGATGAAATTTAGTATGATGATAGCTGGTTCTCCGGGTTAACATATAGGATACTTTTTACTGCGGGAAAATATCCCATTTTTGCGAAATTTATATACTAACCATATAAAGCTCCCGTTCCGTCCCGTAGGGACGAGCCCGAGGTCCACGAGAAGAGTCGCTCGTCATAAGTATAAAAAGAAAAATAATAAATATTTTTATTACCTAATACTATTTAGAAAGATAATCAAGTAGAGAATACACACATAAAATCCTCATACAAAAGGCATTCAACCGTTGAATGAAAGCATTCTTTATACATTAATAGCTATATGGCAACATATCTAATAATATATAATTTATAACTAGCGACTCTCCTTGACTTCGCTCGGGTGCGTCCTTAGGGCGCTTTTATATTTACAATATTATATACAAGTAGCGCCATCATTTGGCAAATTTTATTATTAACAGTAGCCATGTGTTAATCCAGATTATAGACAATCTGTATACTAAGCATCCAAATTCGTTCAGACGTTTCAGCATGAGGACAAACAAACAAACAAACAAACAAACAAACAAACAAACAAACAAACAAACAAACAAACAAAAAACAAACAAACAAACAAACAAACAAACAAACAAACAAACAAACAAACAAACAAACAAACAAACAAACAAACAAACAAACAAACAAACAAACAAACAAACAAACAAACATAAATAAACTTAAATAAACTTTGCTTAGTATATTTCGCATTTTATTTTCGTAGGGTGATAAAAGTGCGTAAAACCCTACAAATAATCATAATAATTCGTAAGTAAATACGAATGTTTTGCATGACGTAATCAAATCTGGAGAATCACCCACCACGCCTGTCAATCTTCATTCGACACGCGTAGGTGTCTAGAGGGTTCTATTTAATTTGGCACACGATTGAGATGACAGTGACATGTAGATATTGTAATGCGATATGGAGGGTGGCGTGGGTTTTAAAATTTAAACTACATAATAGTTCACGTAAATTGATACTAGATTTATGGCTTTGGTCTTTGGGTTTGGCTGCGTGTATTTTACTACCTCATTATATTGAGTAATGAATCTTAAAGCATATCTTTTTTTATTGACATTAACACACAGCACCATCTAGTTCCATGGTAAGCTACGAGGCTTGTGTTATGGATACCAGATAGTTGATACACAACACATATACATAACTTTAAATACATACATATTATAAATACAAATACCCATGACTAGGGTACAAGCATTCGTGTTCATCACACAAATGAATGCCCCCAGCGGGACTCGAACCCGCGACCGCTGGCACAGCAAGTAGGGTCACTACAAACTGAGCTAAACGTGTCGTCATATTAAAAGAGTATTGAATGTAGGCAAAGACAAACACTACCTTTTTCTCTTCTGTTTGTCAACCGGTTTTCTTTTCTTTTTTGTTTATTACCTATTGATGAGCTTTAGTACTATCAATAAAAATGATTATAGTCGAATTTCGAACTCTAAGCGGCTAGTTAAAATAACATATTGGATAGTGTATTTTTATGATTAATAACCTGATTCTTCGTCTAAAATTGGCTCCATACGAAACTGTTCCTCATCAGTCAATATTACAAATACAAAATTTTATATACGTATTTAATTATAATAGCCCATTCTAAAGCCCACTATAAATTGGCTGGTGCACCTAGAGAATGTGAAATATCCTCAACAATTAACGGCACAGCCATGAAAATTTGAATGCATTCAATTATGATTCAATTTACTGTAGAAACTCTTAACCCATGGAGTTAAAGTGCTAAGCATTTCTTAAAAGACATAACACCTCGTCTTATCTACTGGTGACAGGAAAGCTGGCCCGTTTTCCACTCAAAGAATCGCATTGCCATTAAGTGTTAATTTGTTTTGTATATACATATAATTAGGTATATAAATAAAAATGAATGTTGGTAAGCGCATAACTCAAGAATGGCTGGACCAATTTGGCTAAGTTTTTTTTCGTATGTTCCTTAAGGTCCACGGAAGGTTTTAATAAAGAGAAAAAATGAAAAATTAACGTAAAAAAATTAAAACTTATATGGCTAACGCTGGCTAATAACTATTTATATCTATTTAAAACGTACCTAGCGACAAACCCGAGGAAAGCGAGGGTAAGCCGCTAGTTAGGTTTGTTTGTAGTTTTCTTTAATGTAATAGTGTTTGTAATATATTAAGTCAATTTTAAAAATGATATTTACGAATTAGGACTACCCTCTAAGTTTTTAGTTTACGTGAAACTATCTATCTTTCTATCTACACGCAGTTAGTGTTATCTGTGTCGATAACATATTTCGGACAGGCAACAAATTACCCCAATCAGTCTCTATCATCTCACTTACATTCTTCCCGCTCCCTAATATTATCGTTATTATTTATTATGTGACCCTCTGACACAGTGGTAGCCTTAGCATTACCTACCAGATATCCATAAAATTTGGCAAGGACCTAAATTACATCCATGGAAAAAGACCAACTTTGATTTCCCGCCCCTCTTACCACCACGAGAAAAAATAATAATATTTATAATAAGTTAAGTAATACGTATGAATTAAAAAACATTCACACATACACACACACACACACACACACACACACACACACACACACACACACACACACACACACACACACCACACACACACACACACACCACACACACACACACACACACACACACACACACACACACACACACACCACACACACACACACACACACACACACACACACACACACACACACACACACACACACACACACACACACACACACACACACACACACACACACACACACACACACACACACACACACACACACACACACACACACACACACACACACACACACACACACACACACACACACACACACACACACACACACACACACACACACATACACACACACACAGAGAGAGAGAGAGAGAGACATTTTTTTTGTAATCTTTTAGTCAAAGACAATTATCTAATACATATTTGTATCTGTGGCTAAAAATCATTTCAATTGACGAATCCGACCTTATGTTGCAGGCTAAACACCGTATAGTGTACTATCCTATGTATATATACTATACTACGTATATATACTATACTATCCTGTAGAAACGAAGATCATGGGTTTGATTTCTGTGCACTCACTATCATTAAAATTAAGCACTAACCCCAGAAGCACTTTACAGGTGGCCAGTTACTGAAACAGTGATCAAGCATTTCTGTACTTCAGAGAGCACGTGAGCTCCATTCTCATCATACGATCATACAGATACTATAAATTGCTTTTAAAAAAAAAAAAGGCACCTATAAATCTTCTTGACTACAGGTAAACTAAATTAAAAACTAATTATTATCCTATTTTAAGTGAATTTATTTAAATTGCAGAAAATAAAAAAGAGACAGCCTCCGTTTTGAAAACATAATTTTTTAAAAGAGAAGCTGTCCATCTCTTTCTTATTTATTTTTAAACTCAGTGAATAAACGTTGATCAAGCGATCAATTTTTTAATAAAACTATAAACAAAACAAGTGCTAATATTAGTTTTTTTTATTAATAAAAGTATACATAGATTTCCTAAGCATCTTAGACATCAATAAAACAAGCTTACAAACTCCTCAACGAACAGTTAAATATCCTAAATTCTAATCATGTTATTGGCTGGCAAAGCTTTAAGCGCACAGTAGTTATAGACAAGTGATTCCTTTGATCGCGCCGCAACGAACACCAAAGTTCAAAGCTGCCTGATTACGTGAAGTATCTAATAGACATACTGTTGTTCAATTTGTATGGTAAATAAAACGTATAAATCTTTACATATAGTAAAATTGTAACGTTTCCAATAATGGAATAACAAAAAATATAGTTAGGAAATATGTTGGGACATTAACATACAGCACAATCTAGTTCCATGGTGAGCTAAGAAGCTTGTGTTATGGATACCAGTTAGTTGATACACTATATATATGTATATATAACTTTAAATACATACATATTTTACGTAAATATGAACACCCATGACTGGAATAAAAACATTCGTGCTCATTACACAAATGAATGCCCCCAACGGGACTCGAACCCGCGACCGCTGACACAGTAATTAGGGTCACTACAAACTAAGCCAAACGTGCCATAGTTGAAGACATTTTTCAATTCATTTTCCGCCTTCGAAACAATGTCCATCGGCTACAGCGGCTAAGCTCACTAAGACTAGTCAGCTGCGCAGGAGATGTGCAAACTGTAAAACACAAGTTCTCTCTTTATTTCATGCACTTTCCAAATCCGACGGGAAGAGAAATTCTGTCAACTGGTAAGAAATCATTGCACAGACTCTGGACAGAAAATCCCAATAACTATACATGACTTAACCCGTAAATTGAACCCAAGACCTGCAGATCTGCAGCTGCACATACTAGCTAATAGAACTAACTTGGATTACTTTTCACCTTGAGAAGACATTTACATATTGTATACATAAAGAGAGAAGAAGATAACTAAATATTTACCCCAATCAGAAGTCGAACAAGGGATGTCCGAAGAAAAAGACAATGCAAGGTACACAAACCTTGCAGCTCCACTATCATTAACTAACTTATCTAATAATACCCCGAATTTACATTAGCGTCTTCAGTTTTAGTTCGCGAAGTTTATATGGAATCGTATCTAAAGCTGACTTGACGTTAATAGTGAAATCTGATCAATCACTAACAGTATAGCAAATTCTGAACTGTATTTACTAGAGAAACTGAGTTTGTTAACCTCATACATAGTGTATGAAGCTTACAAATTCAGGTTATTCTAGAAAATATATATGTATAAGCTTTTTCCTTTTTTATACTTTTAAAAAAAATAATTGCAAATGTGACTTTTGAGGAAAGTGTTTTAAAAGATTTGGTATTGTATTGATTAATAAAACCCTACTGATATAGATCTTCTTTAAATTTAATCCCTCAACGACCGCGGACACGCCAGCGTTACAGTTAACAATAGATTTCTTAGAAGTTTAAATAATTTCTTAGAAATTTACCTGGAGGTGTCAAAAAATATTTTTTTTTTTTTATATTAAAAATAATAACTTGAATAAAATTGAATAAAATAATATTCTTCACAGACACAAAGCGTAGTGTCACAAAACACCCGCATGTCGAGCGCGCATTATCGCGCGATCTACCCGCGTGTGGGATGCGGAATAATCGGGAGACGTCATTTGCAAACTTTGTGCCAGCGGATATCGAAAGCGACGGACTTGTTGGATTTTTGTACATAATATGTCCTAAACAATGAGCTAGAAGCGATTAATCTATACATATAATAAAATTGTAACTAAACCGAATCTGTACATTAAATATTTTTTTGAAAATCTTATAGAAATAATCATTATTATTGATACAGAAGCCGAATCTATAGTTTTTAGAATCTTTGTCTGTATGTCTGTCTGTCTGTTACCGCATCACAGAAAAACCACTGGCGGGATTTTGATGGAATTTAATATGGTGGTAGCTGGTTATCCAGGTCAACATATAGGATATTTTTACTGCAGGAAAAAGTCTCATTTCTGAGAAAAAATACAAAAAACTGCAATGTAAGTATACTAATATGTAAAACCTAAGAATTTGGTTTTTGGTCATCTGAATGCGGGCGGAGAATGCAGCAATGCTAGTAATATATAATTTAAAAAGAATAAATGAAAATTGACAAAATAATCGGCGTGTACTTGCCTACCAAAACTTTACTTTAAAAAATGAAGATGTACATTGTACATACATATATTAATAATAATAATATTATATGAAAAAATAAATGAAATTGAGATTAATTTAAACTGAATTTTACAAGTTTAGCTTAGTCTAAAATTTCTGATAAAAATACAAAATATAATTATAGACTTCAAACTCGTATAAAAATACACACCCTCGGACATGCGACTCCAACTCGTAGTTGACCATTTTAATATAAAGTCCAAAGATTTCATTAAAAAAATATAGGAAAATATTTTAGACTTACACCGAAAGCTGCCAACTGGCGATTATTTATTGAATTTGCGTAACTCGCGGATATCCGCTTTGATGCCTCGAGAAAGGATTATCTTATTTTATACCATTCGCTTTCAGGGTCTAGCCATTAGTGGAGGCTGAATAAAGACAAAAATAAAGATTTTATACATCAGATGGATGTACTGTGTAGAAGAAGATATGACTAGAAAGGGAGTGAGCAGTGAAATGACGAATAATAGAGTAAAATGGAAGAAAAAAACATATTGCGCCGACCACAAGTAATAATTGGGACAAGGGCAGGAAGAAGAACAAGAATATGAGCAGCACGTACGAGTACTATACGAATATAAGGAGATTAGTAGAAGATTCCAGAAATATGATCTCAACTAGCATTCATCCTTGGTTCTATTATTTTTTTTTATTATTTTTGAGTTTAATCAGCATCTAATCCATTGTTTAAGTAATACTCTTCATATTTTTGAAGTAAAACTTCTTTAGGCGTGACTGACGGGTAATTCAATACTATTTATTATTTATTACACTTTAAATATGTTAATAAATGATTATGTTTGCTTTAAATATGTTAATGTTTTTTTTTTAATTTACGCGAATATTTGACATTTTAAATAAAACTATGCTTTTCAGATTTTTTCGTGGATTTATGTGGATTTTTGGTTTCGACGTTTCGAATTCTTTAGAGCAATCACGGTCACGGGAGAGACTAAATTGTGGAAATCTCAAAAGTTATTATATAAATATTACAATCAGTATACATAAGAGTATATAGGTAGTAAAATTTCCGAAAAGTTCCATTTAAACATATTATTTAAAATTTTGAAAAAAAATAAAGATTTTTCTCACAAACAAAAGATAAAACGAGTGCCACAAGAGTTATAAGTTCTTAGTATTTTTAGATTATTTTCCATTGTTCCAGGAGAACCCTTCTAAAACGTTTTGAACGGATGTAAGAGCTTTTGGAGCGTTTGAAATAACTTGCCTCTGTCGTGAGTACATTTCAGCGTCACACACAATTATCGAAATAGTTTTAGAAGATGTTTTCTCCTTTTAACACCTAGCTGTTTTATCTGACTTTGTCTCTAATTGTCAAAAAAATGGTCATCAAGAATTTTACTAACACATTTTAACTTCAATATTATTTGAATAATGAATCTATACAAATAACAAAATTCTGAGTCGAATTTCAACAAGACTTTTCAAATAATATTTAATGTACAGACATTAAATATTATTTGAAAAATCTTGTTGAAATAGTCATTATTATCGATACAGAAGCTGAATCTATAGTTTTTAGAATTTTTGTCTTTCTGTTTGTCTGGGAACGCATCACGAGAAAATCACTTGACAAATTTTGACGAAATTTGGTATGATGATAGCTGTTTATCCGGGTCAATATATAGGATACTTTTTACCGCTGGAATATATCTCATCCCTGAGAAATCTATACTAAACATTAAAACATTCATAAGAATTTAGCACTTTGTGTGCAAAGACAAATTACAATTCTATTTTTTGTCTCTTATATAGTACTACAACTAGTAACACACTATCGCTTACATCCGCGAGTCTATCCGGAATCTTCAAATGTATTGCATTTTACTAATATCCCACAAAGTACTACCCACTTTATTTAACGAGACAAAAAAAACTAACAAACAAAAATTTACTTGATACATATTTCACTTGGTCCCAAGCGGTCTTTACAATGGAAAACCACTGTCTTTCGAATAATTAAATCGGCTAAACATAAACTTATCTCATACTTCGATCGATTCATCACAGCTATTGAATATATCAATATTTAAAATCGATTTTCATATGATGATCCAAACCACAAATAAGTCCTCAATCAGGGCTCTTTATTGTCACTATTCAATTAGCGGTCGGTTGCATTTGTTCGCGGTCTAGCACTCGAAAATGTATGGTAATGAAATGCAAAACTAAACTTTACTCCATTGTAATAAGAGCTAGCTAATGCCTCTGCGATATATAGAGAGAAATTAATAAAGCGTAACTACGCTGATACGAAACTGTTGTAATTTTGTAGACTTTTATTTGGTTAGTCTAACTCTAAATGAACGAGATACATATATAGTTTTTGTCAAAAATTTCATATTTTGAGGAATTTCGTTTGAAAATTGATTGCGTGAAATAACTACTTAACCTCTTAATACCTCTCAAGTTCTGTTCTTGCACGAGGTTCAAACATTTTATAGTCTGTAAATAAAAAAATGCTGACTTAAAATTTAAAAAATACATATTTATTTGCTTTTAGGTACGTGCGCATAGCGTTGCTACAGTTTATTAGTAAGATCTTTTTAAGAGGAATAATTCTGTGATATATTATTTTCATATAACTTGATTAGTTTACGCGGCGCACACCAATAAAGCTCCCAGTCTGGATATTTTTTTCCGACATCTTCAACAGTTATCGTCATATTTCAGCCAATTTACAGAAAACCTTAATGAATTATATTAGTATGTACATCTAGCGGCAAGGATGAAACGTGTATGTCTCCGACTGCATAATACTATATTCCAAATTTTTACAATATGAGACATGATGAGACATGATAAAATTATAAGACGTTCTGCATTTACATGCCATTTGACTCTGATACCCGAATTGGTTCAAGTTACTTCGAGAAGACTAGGTATTCTAGTTTGCAAAGTTATCACGAAATCAAGTCTGGAGCTGACTGGATATAAACGACATAAGATCAATCAATATTCGAATTTCAACTCAATGAGTAAAGTTTACTGCATGAGTTATGAATGTAATTACGTTGTAAGTAATCGGTAGTAATAAATGATATAATATCGCTATTCGGTAGTTCAAAATCTTGGTATACTGAAAATCTGTGATAAAATACCTTAAAATCTATAAAATACTGACTATATATAATATGCCCATATGTTATATTCGTATCACTGTTTCCGTATGCCAATACTCCTATGAACGATAAAAATAAACGAATCAAGAATCGAATCAGCTACTAGTATATCTGGAGGATATTCTGAAGGTCTAACTGCACTCGGAAAAAGATTCGAAATATAGATGTGACATAACCAGAACCTTCAACCTGGGCTGCTACTAAATGACAGCCTGCCAGACCAGACGAGAAAAACTATATCACTACTAATAATTACTACATATTATAAAACAAAGTCCTCCGCCGCGTCTCTCTGTCTGTTCGCTATAAACTCAAAAACGACTGTACCGATTTTCATACGGTTTTCACCAATAGATAGAGTGGTTCTCGAGGGAGGTCTTAGTATATAATTTATTAAGTTTTGTATACATTGGCTAAAATATAACGATATTTGTTGGAGGCGTCGGAAAAAAATAAGCCGTCTGGGAGGTTTCAACGAAAACGCTGCCTAAACCCTTTTAAATATAGCAAAATAATGTATGGTGGAATTGTGTATCTTATATAGGTCTACAGAAAAGTTCGCGATGGTATATGTCTATCTCTTAAGGATAACATACTATATCCATTTTAATTCAAGACGTACCTAGGGACGAACCCGAACGAAGCGAGAGTGAGTCGCTAGTTAATAATAATAACTTTAGTCTGTACATGCTGATACAATGTAAAAAATATACTTGAAACTGCTAATTCGATATGAATGGTACTAATTTAATATGATTTTATGAGCCACTATATTGTAGGTTGCTGTCTCTACTTAGATAGTTAGCGGATAATCAAGCGACTTTGATCTCGGATGGCGCGCGGCGCAATCAAAGGAATCACTTCGCTATTGCCGACGTGTGCTTAAAGCTTTATCCGATGAATAGAAAATGTGAGCTTTTTTCATTGTTTCTATGAAATTTCAATTAAAATTTTTGTATAGTTGAAACTTTATGTAGTGGAAGTTAGGGAAGCTTTTCTTGAGGTTATTCAGTTTTTATGTTTGTGTTATATGGATTTTGGAAAAATAATGTCAAGTACGTACATACATGATAGGTATATGCTTTTTATTCTTTTAAATAATGGTAGAAACAATAAATGAACTCACCAAATTGAACTCACCAAAGCGTCTTTCAACACCACTTTTCTTTCCTCTCTTCTCTATCGCGCGTACTATTCAATATTTGTCTCGCAATGCTTAATTTGAAAATTAATAAAAACTTATAACAACCAGATAAAATGCAACTTTTACTAGTTACGATAAAACACTCGCTAGGTATTACAATTAATAGAATAGATTCTTAAAAATCTTTAGTTAATCATTAACCTAAACAGATAAATAAAATTAAAGTGTCTGTTTGTAATGTCGAAATAAAAGTTACTAAATGCATATGAAATTATACATTTATGATACTTATAAGAAAAACTCAATTTTTAACATTTTTGCCTGTCTGTCTGTTTGTTACGGCTAATCTCCAAAACGGCTGGACTGATTTTGACAGGACTTTCACTAGCAAATAGCTGATGTTATAAGGAGTGACTTAGGTTACTTTTATTTAGAAAAAGAATTAAATTTCCTCTCAAAAAGATTAAAACGTGAACCTAGAGACGCACCGGAGCGAAGCAAGGGTAAGTCGCTAGTATGTACTTCATAGATATATACTAGATTTCATAATCTGCTTTTAAAATGCTGAAAAATAAAGCTGTTTTAAATTGCACTCTGGGAAGTAATTTCAACCTAATAACAAATGCTTATACTTTAAAATAATACTTGCATAGAAATATATCAGACAAAAAAAACCAATCAAGTCAAGTAATTTATTCGTTTTGGAAAGTTTTTTTTATATATGTATGTATATTGTATATAGTATCTATATGTGTATTTTCGCTATCTTGATTTTTTACTTTTATTCAACAGTAAAATAAATAGTTTTAATTCATTCATTTGTTTCTTTAAAAATTTACAAGGTGGTAAAATATTTTTCTCGCCTCTAATTTACAGTGATAAGTTCTGAATAGAATTTTCGACTCTAAACATGATCTTAACAAAGTAAAATGACATATAATATAATATATAATATATACTTACGAGAATATTTATATACTTACTCAAAGATATTCAGCAAATTATTCAGTTACGAAATAGTCATACATAGCAACTACCTATCGCTTACTAAAATACGTACCGGCTAATGAAAATATCTCCTTTTGAGGTCGTTCCCCAAAAAATTTCCATTAAAGCCTCTCACGAATCGTTATCAGTGAGCGTTTAAACTCCATTCAGCAAAGTGGTTTTTTCACGCACGGACCCGGTATTGTAAACATTGCAGCGAAGCAGAGACACGTCTCACAGCTCTCTGTATAATAGAAGTACCTATTTATAAGAAACCTGATTTACATTTTTTTTTTCCTGAAAAATATTTAAACTTAGAATAAATGGCTTTATGAATTTGTGTACATGGTACATACAATATATGAATTGACGTACGACAAAAAAATGTTCTATTCAGTTCCTGAATTTATTTTCCTTATATAATGTAGGTTCGATTCTTATAAGGCGTAAATTATTGCACTACTCATATTTTGTTCCGGTTGAATTAGAAAGCACACCATATTTGTATGTATATATGTACATATTGCAGCGGGCATCGTACTTACCTAAGCAATGACTGGATATTATGTAACTTAGTTTTTTTCCAATTTTTTAAAGGCTTGACAATGAAGGTACTTTAGAAGGTGTTTGAGGAAAGCTAAATTCTGGCATATATTCATTTGCTTGTTCTCGGCAAATATTCGTTTGTGAATGTTTATATATGAGACTAGCATTGCCCGCGGCTCCGCCCGCGTTCAGATGACCGAAATCCAAATTCTTAGGTTTTACATATTAGTATAATCTCATATAGCAGTTTGTGATTTTTTTGACTCAAAAATGAGATATTTTTCCGGAGTTCAAAGTATATATATGTTGACCCGGATAACCAGCTATCACCAGACCAAAAATCAAAATCCTTCCAGTGGTTTTTCTGTGATACGGTAACAGACAGACAGATAAAAATTCTAAAAAACTATAGATTCGGCCTCTGTATCGATAATAATATTTATTTCAATAAGATTTTCCAAAAAATATTTAATGTACAGATTCGGCTTAGTTAGAATTTTATTATATGTATAGATATTACGGTAAGCGATTTTTTTTAATTAGGCGCGTCAACTTAGTTTGGTGATGGCAGGTGATCTGACAACGATGTACCTTTCTAGTTACGAAATCATTGAGTTTTTCCTCTCCCGTAAGTTGTTAAAAAAATTATCCTCCTTAATAAAATACTTAAAATTTGAAAAAGTTTTACTATGAATATGTTTTATTTCTTCTTATTTAAGTGTGGAAAAAGTGCAAAAATCTATACTCTATACAGAAATAAATAAAAAAATGTATACTTTAAGTTCAACCTACGGTTACACAGTTCAGACGTTTCCATACTGTACAAATACTCGCTCTCACACTATACTACCTGCCATTTTATAACTGCATCGTCTGTACTTTTTAAATTAAATGAAAATAAAATTAATAACTTTGTTCTATTAGAGTTTAGACTTTTACAAGCATTTTTGAGTTATCTATTTAAATTTTAATTAAACAGAGTCAGTGCAGTCAGACGTAAAAAGTTCTGAGAAGCTGTGTGAGATGTGCTGAGAAGAGTCGCCGCGGAAATATCGTCTTAAAAGGCTATGTTTAATTAAAAAATTATTTATTTTATATTCTACTAAGTTGCTTAACAAACGGAAATCGCTTTTAAAACGCGATTAGTTCTTTTTACGAAAAACTCACACAAAAATATCTTTCTACAAAAAGTTATATGAGATGCTCTTGAATTAGATTTTTTTACCGGAATTTGATAGAGTTGCCTTTTGTGATCAGTTTTTAATTATTTATATAATACATAAAACAAAGTCGTTTTAGTTACACCATTTGTAACTCACTAAAGGCTGGACCGATTTCTATGATCTTTGATTTGTTGGATTTGTCTTCACTCCGAATAACAGAATAACTGTTAAAACATCGTAAAAATCCACAAAAATAAATTTAAATGTACATGCCTAACACTGGCTAATAACTATTTATGTTTATTTAAAAAGTACCCAGAGACGGACTCCAGAGAAACAACGGTGTGTCGCTAGTTTTCTTTAAATATTGATTAAATATAATTAGCCTTAATCCCATATTATTTAAAAAAACCTTCCTAAGGGCTAAATAATAAGTTTAATAATAATATATGTACACTTTACAAAGTCATGACATTTTAGTTAAGAAACCAACATTCAAAAAGTAATTTTTAATTGATATTTAATGTATTTAACACATATTATGACATGGAACAATAAAAATGACAGTCAGTAATGCCAACATCAGGGACATAAATCAGTCGAAGTCCATCCGTCCGTCACATCCAATCATAAACTAACCTCTTAACTGAGTTAACACCATGTAGTGTTTATAGGCGACAGCTGTAATAAACTAATTGAAACTAAATCTAGATGTAGAATGATCTGCGTATATTATAATTTTAAATACTCTGTTTTAGTTTATTCTCCTTTCATATTCTAAAGAAGTATTCTAAAAACTGTAAACTAGGCCTTTGTATCGATAATAATGATTATAACGATAGTAATGATATTTCAATAAGATTTCCCAAAATAAAATATTACATAATATGTATATATATATATATATATATATATATATATATATATATATATATATATATATATATATAATATCATATATATATATATATATATATATATATATATGATTTAATTAGCTATTTAATTTATGACTACGACTGCACGAATTTAGCCTGCTTTATAACACTATTTCTCACTACCATAGGTTGGCTGGAAAAGATCTCTTCTAGAGATAAGTCCACCTTGGCAAACAATAATTATATGTATTAAAATTACTGTACTGATTTTTAAGTGCAATAAAGAATAGTATATAATTTTTTTTATAGTGACCCATCTTATCTACATTGTCGCATCAATTTAAAACTTTGAAAGTACCAAAATGAAATACGTGTGACAATACAATACGTAATATGACAACGAACGAATAAGTCATTTTGTGGAGACTCTCTTTTAAACTTCTCCAAGAAAAATATAAACATATATGTAGGACGGATAGAAGATTAATTTAAATCGGATCAGGAAGCTGTCTCATAACACATCCTTATCGTATAGACTTAGAGATAGATTTATTCTAGAATAATAAAAAGAATGTATAGGACTTAGCTAAGTTTATTAGATAAATAATATAAATATGTTGGGACATTAAAACACAGCTCCATCTATTTCTATGGTAAGCTAAGAGGTTTGTATTATAGCTACCAGATAGTTGATTCATGCTTGGATCATCCATCCATCCACCCATGACTGGAGTAGAAACATTCATACTCTTCACAAAAATGAAAGCCTCCAGCGGGACTCGAACCCGCGACCGTTGTCACAGCAAGTAGTGTCACTAAAAACTAAGCCAAACGTGTATCATTAAAAGAAATTCATGACGGTTCTTATTTGGCAAAAATATTGAGAACATATATTTCTACTTAACAATACTGGACACTACAATTACTATAACCAGGGTATGGTATACATTAGTTAGATGACATATTATGACTGACAGCTGGTGCGTCCGGGGACTGTACTCCGAGTGAAATTAATGCGAATTATGAGGGGCAGTATTCAAATTCTATTATGTTTCATTGCGAAAGGATTTCTGTTTGTTTATAACAACTATTACAACAATATAAATAATTAAGAGCTTAGAAATATGAATCAAACTTGGAAGACGATACATTTTATTCATTTTTATCCGTTGGCAAAAGAGTGTGGAAGGATATTAGAATTCTAAAAAAATATTAAATAATGGCAAAAGTAACGAAGATTTTTAGAAAATAAATTTACTTTATGAATAAAATAATATCAGTGATATGTAAAGAACTTAACTAACTTTGAAATACATAATTTTTGAGATAAATTTGACGACACGTTTGGCTCAGTGTGTAGTGACCCTACTCGCTGTGCCAGCGGTCGCGGGTTCGAGTCCCGCTGGGGGCATTCATTTGTGTGACGAGCACGAATGTTTGTACTCCAGTCATGGGTGTTTATATTTGTGATTTATATGTATGTATTTAAAGTGATTTATATGTATGTATTTAAAGTTTATATATGTGTAGTGTATCAACTATCTGGTATCCATAACACAAGCCTCGTAGCTTACCATGGAACTAGATGGTGCTGTGTGCATATAATATAGCCATTAATATTACAGGAACTTCGATCTTTAACTCATATAAGGTACCTTTACAGGAAGAGCTGTACCAAGATTTAAAATTAAAAAGTACACGAATTATCTCAGCCAATTTACTTAATTTTCTTGGGTTCGTTCGTACTTTACTATTCAATTCGGCTGTTTTTTGTTTTATTTTGTGCTTATTACGTAATCATCGTCTCAGTGTCTATTTGTTTAAACCGCCTATAGTCTATACTTATTGTACTTTTTATCTATACATATAATAAAATTGTAACTAAGTCGAATCTGTACATTAAATATTTTTTGGAAAATCTTATTGAAATTAACATTATTATCGATACAGAGTCCGAATCTATAGTTTTAAGAATTTTGGTCTGTCTGTCTGTCTGTCTGTTACCGCATCACGAGAAAACCACTGGATAGATTTTGATGAAATTTGGTATGATGATAGCTGGTTATCCGGGTTAACATATAGGATACTTTTTATCGCGGGAAAATATTTCATTTCTGAGAAAAAATACAAAAACTGCATTGTAAGAGTATAATAATATGTAAAATCTAAGAATTTGGTTTTTGGTCACCTGAACGCGGAGCCGCGGGCAATGCTAGTTGTACGATATAAAACTAAATAAAAACTATAACATCCAATACGAATAATAATACTTTGCTTAGTATAAACATAACAAAAACCAGAACCCACTGACCAATATATATTTTTAGATAATTTCGTAGATACTTTAAAGTAGCATACGTAAGAGTTTAAAAATCTTTTTGTTCTCTCTCTAATGTTGCGAGTAATACCCGTGTGGTTTGCAAATGAGATACAAACAAACTAAAAAAATAATTTTATTGCACTTTTGCAGGTAAAATGTTAGAGAACAATTTACTTAATACTTAATTAAATGAGTATTATGTACTTATTTATGTTATATAGTGTGTATAAATGTACATTATATAATACCTAGATATAAATTACATCAAATACGATGAAGTGATTCTCATACAAGATAAACAGTCCAGAACTTTTAGATTTTCCAGCAATTCTTATGGGTTTTCCCTATTTTTTTATACTTATACCACGTCTAACACACCTCCAACAAAACAAAAAAAGAGTTATTCAAATCGGTCCAACGATTTTTGAGTTCTAGCGAGATTAACGAACAGCAAATCTATTGAATCTAATCACTCTCCTATCACTTACTATTCTGGTAAAACGATGAATTTTAAGCAATTTTTTTACCATAATCTATTCAATACATTATAAAACGAATACATTCGCCATTTTACCTTTTGGGTGTTATCATTTCACTTTGACATTTCGATTAAGAGACTTCTTTTTAAAAGCAAAATGTTCATTTGAAACAATTTTGTTCCGTAGCACCAAAATTTCAATTCTTATCACAGATTTGTCTACCTCACGATACTTTTGACCGTGTAACCTCTAACCGTTCCTCTCGTGTGACAGCGCCCGATTGCCTGCAGCGACTAGGAGCTATAAAAGAAAGTTTAATATCCTATAAAAAATTCTATAGGATATGAAACGTTTCTTTATAGTTTATGATGTGGAATAAAATATCCACCATGCTTTTTCTTTCTTTTCGAGATCCCTATATTTCAGCACTGTTCCCTTATTTCTGTACAGTTCAAGAGCAATGGTGAAGCCAATGGCCAATGACCATCCTTTTAGATCAAAAAATAATATAGTCAACTTATTTCTAAAATGTTTAGTGTTTAATTTTTATCAGTTTTCTCATATGTATTGATATAGATTGAGCTTTCCATACTTCGTATGATATATAGCATAAAAGTGTTCAATTATAAAATGAAAATCCTATAAAAGTTCAAAGAAATTCAAACCTACTAAGTAAATAATTTTTTAGATTTTAAGTTATTTATAAATAAATCAACTTATTTTCTCCCATCTGAAGGATTTCTGGAAGAAATCTCTTAAAGAGATAAGTTATCCTTTGTCAACATTCTGTTACTTTATTTTGAATAACATAGGTATATTTTATGGTACATAAATAAAATGTAATTATTATGTAATTATTACTCGTACCTGATTCGCACACCGAGAGTTCCATAGCATGAAACATCTAATTTGTCGTGTTTTAACATATGTAATTGACATGTTTTAACAGACGTAATTCGTTCGTTGAAAGTTTACGACTTTAGATGCACATAACTCAGTGACTGTGGACTTGAACAAAAAGTTACCTACATAGGTACATGTATCGTTTATAAAGTTAATAAAAATTTCTATGACACCCTATAAGTTATTATGGACCTAAAGTAAAAAAAAATTTTTTTTCGTCGTCATTGTCGCATGTATGGAGTGCTACCGTTGTTTTTTCATTTGACTATATAATTTTAGTAATATATGTAGCTCCAATAGTCTCTGAATAAAATAGCTGTGACACAGGGACGTCACGAAATTGTATAAGTTCTGTATTTGCTTTTTGGTTACTGAACCCTAAAAATGTGGGAAATAATTTAAGAAAAAACATTTTCAATTTTAATTATAATGCCGTATCCAAAATATCCTATGTGTTAGCAACAATGCAGTGGCTAAAAGTAATCGAGTGCGGCGCGCGCCGTGACGTGGGTTCCGTACCTTCGCAACATGTCTCCGTGGAACCCCTTGTGCACCTTGCAACACGATAATGAGGGGTTTTGTTATTATAATATATATAAAGAAAAATGAATCACCGAAACGTATGTACAAACATAACTTCCGATCGACTGCACCAAATTGAATAATTCTTTTTTTTTGTGTTTGTTGTAAGTTTTGTATAGAAGAAAATTAAAAGTTTTTTTTTTATTAAAATGAGATTTTTTTTTCAAATCTCACGATCCGATTTACATGAAATTTGATACAAAGATAGTTTGAAACCCTGGAAAGGACATAGGATACTTTTTATCCCGGAAACTATCCTTTAAGGGGGTGAAAACGGGGATGAAAGTTTCTATTGGGAACCAAGCTAGGGATGAACCCGAGCGAAGTGAGGGTGAGTCGCTAGTTATATTATAAAAAAATCACCACATTGGTGTAGTATTTATAGATTTGCACAGTCGTTGACATATTATATGGCCTAGATTTATCGCATTAGTGACAGCCGGGAGCAACGAGCTAAGTTATGTCAGAATACGAATTACTAACAAACTAATGTTTTTTTATAAGTTATATTAAAATACATTACAAAAAAGATTAAACATATTTTATCATAGTAGAATTGAAGGATCGGTAAAGAAAACGATGAATTTTGTATTAAAAATATTATTTTTGTACTTGATTCTTCCTCTGCCTCTCATTATGCCATGTAACGAGTAATGTCATAATATATTTGATACAACACACATGATCAAAAATGTCAAACCGAAATATCAATCCAAAGATAAAAATTAAGTACCTACAGGACTTAGTATACACTCTATAATATAAATACCAAAACCCACCACACTTTCTTAGATTTACGCGAATATTTGAGATTTTAAATAAAACTTTCTTTTCATTGAATCGAATTCAAATAATGGTGTAAAGCATTCAAACCATCAGGACCAAAAATCAAAATAAATCCAGGACAAAATCCGAAAAGATATTATTATTTAAAATCCCACCATGTTATTTATTAAAAAATCTCAAATGCTTTCTTAAAATAAATAGTTGAAAAAGTTATATTATTACATTAGGTATAGCTGTTGATAAAGGAAAATTTTTAATCCAAATTAATCAAAGTAGTACCAGTGATGACCCATTCAAGCACTTACAGGTTTATCATAGAACAAATTCACTGACATAAATAGCCCCAAGATCATATAATAAAGGAGGGAGATTTTAACAGCGATTACGCGTAATAACACGGCTATAAATATTGTGAAGCTACTCAGGTAGCCCTCCACTAGTACCGGGTTCGAAAATCTGGTACATTTTATGCGTTGAAGCGTTATTATTGCTTAGAATTTATTAAGTCAGTAGCATTGCCCGCGGCTCCGCCCGCGTTCAGATGACCAAAAACTAAATTCTCAAGTTTTATATATTAGTATACTCTTACATTGCAGTTTTTGTGTTTTTTCTCAGAAATGAGATATTTTCCCGCAGTAAAAAGTATCCTATATGTTGACCCGGATATCCAGTTACCATTATACCAAATTTCATCAAAATCACTCCAGTGGTTTTTCCGTGATGCGGTAACAGACAGACAGACAAAAAATCTAAAAACTAAAGATATCGATAATAATGTCTATTGCAATAAGATTTTCCAAAAAATATTTAATGTACAGATTCGGCTTAGTTACAATTTTATTATATGTATAGATAGAAGTTCATCTGACAAGTTTAGAGTCTTAAACGAGATGTCATTATTCGATTGCTGAAGAATATAACTCTGAAGAAATATACGGGAATGATATATTAATATTATGATTCTCCCATATTACCATTAGATTTACACTTTCAAAACAATTTTTAAAATGTTTTTATCTTTAAAAATTGTAGAACGACATCTTTTTTAAGTACCGTACATAACAATCACCTCGTTATATGAATAAATATGTTGGGATATTAATACAAGGGTACCATCTAGTTCCATAGTAAGCTACGAGGCTTGTGTTATGGATACCAGATAGTTTATTTAAATACATACATATTATAAATATAAACACCCATAACTGGAGTACAAACATTCGTGGTCATCACCCAAATGAATGCCCGCCCCCACTGGACATGGACTCGAACCCGCGACCGCTGGCACAGCAAGCACTACAAACTGAGCCTAACGTGTTGTCAAATACATATTATTTATATGTATATATAACTTATTTTTTACTGTTAAAAACGTAATATAATCTAAAAACTGACTTCCCCGAAGTCTTTCAAGCCGAGGCTCATTACTGTTATTATCTTTGCTATAATTTAGTATGAAACAATCCAACAAAACTGATAAGACTAAGCCGGTGTAAATAAGACCACGTGCGTCACAGACATCAAAGTTGTCACTTCAAATGCGATATCAAGATAATTCTATAACAAATGATGGATAATATTTGATTATCAAAAGTAATATGACTTTCCACTTACCTCTACATTATTTATAATTACCAAAAACCAAATTCTTAAGTCTTACATTTTAGTTTACATTGCGGTTTTTGTATTTTTTCTCAGAAATAAGATATTTTCCCGCGGTAAAAAGTATCCTATATGTTAACCCGGATAAGAAGCTATCACCATCAAAATTCTTCCAGTGGTTTTTCTGTGATGCGGTAACAGACAGACAGACAGATAGACATACAAAAATTCTAAAAACTATAGATTCGTACTCTGTATCGATAATAATGCATATTTCAATAAGATTTAAAAAAAAATATTTAATATACAGATTCGGCTTGGTTACAATTTTATTATATGTATAGATTTCTCACGTTCCTATGATAGTTTATTCTGTATATAAATAGGCAAAGACAAAACAGGTATTTTTCACTTGTTTATTTTTAGTTTTATCAAACGATTTTCTTTTGTTTTGCATGGTAGCTATTGCCGAATTTTAGTATAAATATGTTGGGACATTAACACTCAGCACTTTTTAGTTCCATGGTAAGCTACGAGGCTTGTGTTATGGATACTATATAGTTGCTACACTACACATATATAACTTTAAATACATACATACTACAAACTAGCGACTCACCCTCGGTTCACTCGGGTTCGTCCCTTGTGTATGTATACAACTTCCCTATTTGAATCGGTTATTATTAAATTTTTCATTGGTTTTAATTTTTTTCGTGGGACCCTTTTTTTTTTGTAAAATAAGAGTAGTCTAAGTTACTCTTTATTACATCAGCTATCTGCCAGTGAAAGTCCCGTCAAAATCGGTCAAGCCATTTCAGGGATTAGCCGGAACAAACAGACAAACAAATATTGTAAAAAACAGGTTATTACCAAGTTAAAATAAAATCTCTTTTATTTTAACTTGGTAATAACCTGTTCAATATTATAATATAATGTATTTCCCATATTTCTAACCAAAAACTAAAGGGTAGTTTGACTCTTCGTTGAAAATTTTGTAGATACTTATATACAGGCATATAATTTTATTTCTTTTAAACTTATACTAAGTTTAAAAATGCTATCCTGTATTAGTAAAAATTTATCAACTATTGGATATTACTAAATTATATATACCAGTCCGCTTGTAGCCTATATCTTAGACACAATACACCTTCCTGTCCCAGGTTCAAAACGATAATTCACCTCATAATTAGCACTCGTCGTATTCAACAAAAATGTCCACTTTTATTCCGTTTTCCGCAATATTGTTCTTTATTTATAACCACCCGTTTTAATCTTAACAGGGATCTGTCTTGGGTCACGGCGTTTATCGTTGCGAAATTTGTTAAATTAGGGTAATTTTAAAAGGCCAAGTAAATTGCACAAAGGGTATACAAAAATATTTCCAAATTCTATATTTATTTAGGACGATGTGACCATTATCAGTTGTTTTCTTTGAAATTTAAAGGACTACATCTCGTGATTAGATTTTAAACCTTCCATAATATATTAATGATTTACAGAAGAATCTACAATTTATAATGATTGATGTTGAAAAAAGTAACGTAACCAATGCAATGATAAAGCATCGGTTGTGATAAATGATAATAATTTATTAAGAAGATCAAGTAAGATAAGAAATAGACAAAAAATATTTATTTAATTTTTATTTACTACATACTTACAATAAATAAACACAATTGATCTTCACACACAATTAAAGCAAAATTAGAAGCTAAGGTTACCAAAAATGAAGTTTCCTGGAGCATTAGGATCTTCAGACGAGAAGAACTCTTGCCAAAGTTTCTCGAAATCTTCGAAGGTTAGACTAGATTTACCATTTGCCATTTTGTCAAACGCCTTTGTGGAATCTTCTTGTGATAGTCCAAAAGATGTATGAACGGATACAAATTCTTCTTTGTCGATTGCACCGTCACCAGACGAGTCTTGGATATGGAAGATAGCCTTACAGTAGTACTTTTGCCAGTCTACGGGAGATGAGGGATCATTGGCAAAGTCTTCCCACATCGAAATCCATTCATCGGCAGAAATCTCACCATCCTTGTTCAGGTCAGCCTTGATTTGCATACCTTGCCAAATATCTAGCATTGCTTTTTCAGCCATTTTGTATTTATCGTCTCCAGGAGCCCATCCTTTTGCTTTACCGATCTTTTGGATCGACAATTCAAAGTCCTTCTTCGTAACAGTGCCGCTGCCGTCAGCGTCGAAGAAGATCTTGAAGAGGTACATAAGTTTCTTCTTTTTGAAATCGGACACCATTTTGTTGATTTGATATTTTCCAGCTACTATTAATGTGACTGGTTTGGGGCTTATATATAGCGTTCGGAAGACTGCGATTATTCATATCTAATATTAATCAATTAAACGCTATGATACACGTCAATGTATCGTCCCTGCATTGCAACAATAACGATAAAAGTTTATTATACGAATTTATATTGTGTAACTAGAATATACCTTATAAAATATACTATTAGATTAAACAATTAAAATAAAAAATAATTGGCAAACAGCCTTATTTTTTGATATAATTTATGCATATTATAATAATTTGATAGCTTTTCTTCTCCACTGTCTGCATTTAAAAACTTACAATATATTATTATCATATATGTTGATCGAAATGCTACATTTACTGCTGTGAGTAAATCGGAAGCGTGTAATAGAATGCATAAACGGCAAGCACCCATAAGGCGGCCATACGTGTCTCGTCCTGACAGATAGTGTGCATCCGTCACGGTCTCCGCTCCTACCCGGCACAGTAAAACGTGCTTAGCGGATGCGGTATAATTTAATATAGTAAAAACAAATTCTTTACAGCATTTTCTGTACAAAGTAATGGTGAATTATATATTCACTTATATATTTTTATCTACACCTGTATTTTGTACTCAGGAAACGGATGTAGATTAATAGCTAAAATGACAAACATTATTCTTGTTTTGAAATTTATGCATTATAAATAATTTTGCTAATAAGGTAATTTAATTATTTTAAATGTCCGTGCGTTATATTATATTAAAATATATGTAAGCATAATAGATGCACACCATCTATTATAAATGCAAAAGTATATTTGTAAGTAAGATGTATTGCCGAATAGGATGACCTGAGAGTGAAGGAGGTTTTTTTATTCAGGTGCACAAATTGGGATGCTTTAGCCACCGAAAGATGGATAAGTTGAAATTAGGGCTTGATCGAAGCATGTTCCTAATATTTTATATTTTCTTATCTATACTTAATATTGTAACGGGACAGAGTTTTTTTGTTTGAACGCGCTAATCTCAGGAACTACTAAACCAATTTGAAAAATTATTTTTACATTAGATAACCCATTTATTGAGGAAGGCCATAGGCTAGGAAGGCTATTATTATATCATATAATATACTCGTAATATATCTATTCTATACTACCATTTAAAACGTACCTAGGGACGAACCCAAGCGAAGCAAGGGTGAGTTGCTAGTTCAATTATTATATCCAATGTTATAGATAAAATTTGTTAAATATAAAATAAAATTAAAAACTATTTAGTAGATATTTAAAAATAAATCAAGAATATAAAAATCTATGGCAATTCTAATATTTTAAATATAACTCAATATTCAAGTTTCTTGCATCTGCAATCGAGAGTAATGCGATAAAAGAGTTCTAATGGCTGTAGAGGAGGGGTAAGCACGCCACTCATTTGCCAAATTGTCTGGGATTATAGTATTTTTTATCGCCCTTGCAAGGGCCTTAATGCATTTACTGCGACCACTCCATAAAATCGTTTTCTAGTTTTATGAGACAGATAGCACTTAAGACAGTTATTAACTTTCGTTAACTTAATATCGGCAATAATATTTCTTTTTTGATTAATATTTTTAATTTATAGTGAATAGAGGAATCAAATATCTGTATACTGTGTAGGTAAACATATAATTCAACACAAATAAAAATACGTTAATATTATATCCTAGATAATAAATCATTTTATTAAAATTTTAATTATGCAAAGTAAAAATAAAGTCACTTTTAGAGTTATATATTACAAGTATACGACTAATAAATGCTGATTAAACGAAATTGTGTAAACATTCCGCTGGCACTATATCTTATATTTTAAAAAAACCTAATATATGCCTTTATTTCACTTGAATTCACTTAGAAGCTCGATTTGCCAAAAATGAAATTTCCTGGAGCCTTTGGATCTTCAGAAATGAAATATTCTTTCCACAGTTCTTGGAACTCAGCCCACGATACGTTGGCTTTACCCTTAGACATATTCTTGAAGGTGGTGAGGGCATCGTCTTTATTCAGACCAAAAGAAGAGTAGACAGAAGAAAACTCTTCGCCATCAATGGCTCCATCTCCACTGGCATCTTCGAGTTGGAAGATAAACTTACAGTACTGGCTCTGCCATTCAAGAGGAGATCCGGGATTCTTTGCATAATCATCCCACATGGATATCCACTCATCGACAGATACTTGGCCATCTTTATCAGCATCAGCGCGGCCTTGGAGTCCATCCCAAATTTGCAACAAAGTGGTCTGTATTTCCTTGTATTTTTCTCCACCGACGGGCCATCCTCGGAGCTTCGCGATATTGTCGATAGCTAACCCAAAGTCACTTTTATCGATAGATCCACTGCCATCCCTATCGAAGAATGAGGTGAAAACGTGCAAAAGCTTCTTCTTTCTAAAGTCAGAAACCATTTTTGCGCTTAGTTACTGTACTAAAATGTATATGATGAGGTAGCAATGTCTTTTATAGTATTGTGGCGACTGCATTGAGATAATTTTTATCTTTATTTATTCAATGGGACAAAGATGACGCTCATCACTAATTATTATCATGCTGCTATCTATCTGCAATGCAGTGAATGTTTGGTTTTAGATTACCTAAGTAAAATTGTAAGACCGAGATTATTTTTAGAGTGGTTGCTCATATAATTTTCAAATAATGAAATGATATAATAAATGTAATTTATTATCTACATTTACGTTTTTCTAAAAGTATGTATAATACTACTAGGCGACCATATTTTTTTCATTATGGCTAAGTTTTAGATCTGGTAGTTTCATTCCTATTCATTATGTTTTGATTAAGCAGTTTTCTTTCAGTTTATTTTAGATAAAGTTTGGACAGATCACGTCATTAATAGAGAACCAAAGGCTCTTCACATTCTAGAACGCCTGTAGTGTGAAAACGTGTACAATTCGATACGTATATCGATATACCTATTGCCTGGTATTGGATGGAACATTTGGAAGAGGCTGGTATTAGGGACACCTCTCAGAGCATTATAATTTTCAACACGTAGTTTACTTACAAAATAAAAAAAAGTAGACAACAACGAAAGATAATTTTCGGCAAGAAAAAGCTAGCTACCAATTGGCACAGTATCTCGTTCAGTTTGTACGATAGTAAATTCAGTCTATGCCTGAAACACTTGTCTAAATATTTAGCAATAATTTAATAATAATAAATTTTATTTCAAGTAACCTAAGACTCATATTTTGTTAGTATACAAAGTGCTTATATTCTATGTTAGTACTTACATTCTAGATACATTTTATTCATTATTACATTACTAACAAGAAATAGCACAGCAGTGGTTAACATATCTACAATCCAACCTACTGGCAATTACCCTCATGATGCTGTTGGTACTACCCCGTAATCTATCCACCAGGGACCCACATCTTTTGCGCATCGTGGCATAGAAACAATTAATCCTCGCTGCTGCGAACATCCCTGATGCACTACAAAAACGAGGCAATCCCAACAGCACCCTAAAGGCATTATTGTACTGAACACGAAGCGCGTTATATGATTTTTGAGAGTATTTGACAGAATAACTTTCGATCTATGTTAATTTGTATTTGTGTTTCCTCTGCCAGAGAGAATGTACTCATAAATATTAATTGGCGTTGTTTATTCAACATAAAAGATACCTATCTATCATATCTTTTACATTATTTTCTATTGCTATGCATTATAACTTTTATCGGTTTAAACAGGTATGTGCTAGTTCTTAAAAAAACTAGCTCCTTTCAAGTAAAAATAGTCTAAATATTTACGAAATTTATTAAACCTGAAAAGCTTTTATTTTATCCCTGAATTATTTTTACGAACATGGAAAAAAGAGCATCGGGAATATTTTACCCAATAATTTGGTATTAATAGTATTGTTGGTCTTGTGGCTATGTGACTGGACATCCGAAGATCCTGAACTGGTGTCACTGGCTGATTTAGATAGAGTAATTGTATCTATCTAGCAAAGATTGTCTCAATAGCAACCCACAATTAGGAAGATGACGCTTCCACGCATTTTAACCGACTTCCAAAAAGGAGGAGGTTATCAATTCGTCGGAATCTTTTTTTTTTCTTTTTTTTATGTATGTTCACCGATTACTCGAAGACACCTGAACTGATTTGGATTTTTTTATTTCAAAGAGTATAGGTACTTCCCAGGTGGTCCCATATAAATTTTATCGAAATTGGTCGAGCGGTTTTTAAAAAAAATCAACAATAAATATATTTTTTAAATAAATTGTTTAGTCGAATATGATATTAAAAAACTTTCTTCTTACAAATTATATGCTTATTACGTTTACGCTAAAAATGGAAAAATAAAAACTTAAAAAAAAATAAAACCGACTTCCAGGCACTAAAATGTAAAAAATAACTAAACGGAGGTTTTCATTTAGAATAGATACCTAATCAAATATTTTTGAAATTTAAGCAGGTTCTTTATTGGCTTATAAGCCAATAAAAAAAAGAATGTAAGCATATTTGCGCATACCCTAGTGTACTATAATATTGCCCGTGGAGATGCCCAGTGAGATTGGTTGCCGTGATCAAAATCAGGCAGATAAATATTATGAATGGATTATATAATTTATTTTATATAAAATATTATCTTTCAATTAGAATAATTCAAAACGTATTTTGTAAGATTGTTAGATTTAATTTTGATCTTCGATTCTGAATAGGATACTTTCAATTTTACAGTCAAGTTTTTATCACGAAGGTTCTTTTATAATTCAATTGAAATAATTCAACTACTTCTTCCATTAGTTTTCAACAACCTTTTAGTGCCGGCAATTCAATATTAAGTATTGTCCGTTCAAAGTTTTATTCGTAGTAGAAGTCTTAACTTGTTAACGTCTTTCTATCGAGGAAAGAAAGATTCTTGAGTGCGGGGTTGATAACTTAAGGATATCTGAGATATATAATGAACAAATAGGAACGTAATAAACAATTTAGTATATCAATATCTTGTATCACGGTGTTTATGGTCAAACTCCTCTGAAACGGCTCGACCGATTTTAATGACTTTTTTGTATATTTGGTAGGTATGAGAATAGGTCTTAAGGTGTTTTCCACCTACTACCCCCACCCCCCATTTTTTAATCGTGATTTTAGTATATATGTATAAACAATATTATATAAATACATAAGGCCACAGAGTTTTTTTGTAGATTGAATACGGGCGTAGTCGCGGATTCTGCTAGTAATGTATAAAGTTTTATTTCAAATATCTCAAGCAGATGTCAAATGTTTTCAAAACTTTTTCTCAATTTTCAAATATATTTTTTTGCCACAACGATTAGAATGGCTGATTTACTTGGAGAATTATTAAAAGGATATTTTGAAATAACAAACAGATATAATTTTATTTATACTCGTAGGTAGAAAAGTTCATAGACTTTGCAGCGAAAATAAAATTATAGAATCTATACATATAATAAAATTGTAACTAAACCGAATCTGTACATTAAATATTTTTTGGAAAATCTTATTGAAATAGACATTATTATCGATACAGAGTCCGAATCTATAGTTTTTAGAATTTTTGTCTGTCTGTCGGTCTGTCTGTTACCGCATCACGAGAAAACCACTGGACAGATTTTGATGAAAGTTGGTATGATGATAGCTGGTTATCCGGATCAACATATAGGATACTTTTTACCGCGGGAAAATATCTCATTTCTGAGAAAAAACACAAAAACTGCAAAGTAAGAGTATACTAATATGTAAAACCTAAGAATTTGGTTTTTGGTCATCTGAACGCGGGCAGAGCCGCGGGTAATGCTAGTCTATTTATAACTTAACTAAATATTATTAAAAATCCATTGCAAATTTCCTAATCACTTGTTAGAGATAATTTTTTATCTATTGCGATAGCAATTACTCGTATTGGTTGAGTAAATGAGGCCATATCGTGATGCAGAATTGATTACATATAGATATCGCCTGGACCGATGACTCAAAATCTAATAGACGGCCCAATGCACTGTAAATATTATACCTTCAGGGTACACTTGTAAGGGTTTGACAAGATATAATCCTAAAATCGTTGAAGAAAGATATTTCAAAGTATACATATCTTCTCCATTCTACATGAGAATGGCGAAACAAACTGTGCCCAAATGGCACGTCTATGTATAAGTCATAGAATAAAAAGTCGAATTGACATCTAAAAAATCTTATGGTAACGTAAATCGTTACGTCAAAGAATCAAAATATTTTCTAAGCCTACTGCCTATTTCGACATTTCGATACCTACAAAGAACTGAAATTGTAACTGAAAAATTAAAATAATTTAAAAATAAAAATTATTTTCTCATATACGTATTTATACTTTAATTTTTCAAAGTTAGTATATTTTTCTTTGCTGCTGCTTCGATCGCGCTGTATATGGATAAAAAATAGATGAAAACTTCCAACGAGCCATTTAGTTAGTAGATAGTTAACCTTCCTGTACTCGCGCATTGGTCTGTGAGACCGACGAAACATATTTTCGTAATTATTTTTATGCACGAAAATCGTAAGAAGTCGAGTTCCTTGCTAGCTGCTGGATTTTTTGCTAACTTCATTTTAGAGCACACCGCCCGTTCGTGGGAAGCTCACGTGTTATAGTATTTGGCGCCAAGCGGTCCGTGAGACCGACGCGAGTATAGGTGCAACTTTTTGTGTAAGTATTAATGTAATATATTTAGTGCATTTATATATTTTTACAAACTTTTAACACTTTATGACGTATATTTAATAAAATGTATGTATGTTTGTTGCTTTATCTTATATTTTGACCAATTATATTAGAGTAATTCTTTTGAGATTACACTTTATATCAAAATGTACGATGATAAAATTGATTGATAGATTGCTGCTGGATGAATTAAGTTCTAGTTCTAGCTATGAAGACAAAAATAACAGTGAGGTGGAAGACTATGTGAAGGTACAAAAAGAGACATAGATACGACACCGAGCAAGACGACGACAATGAATACCGTGGACAAAATGTGTGAGACTTACAACGTTGTACGTGGTACAAACAGATGGCTTATGGTGGTATTTTATAGCCTGATGAATATAGCGGGTATAAATACGTTTATAATATACCTACACAACAACCCTACCAAGGAAATTAGCCGTAGGATCTTTAGAAGCCTGAGCATACGATCTTTTCAATCGGCAACTTAGACGTCTGGCTCTCACTACATCCTTGCCGAGAACCATAAGGCTCAGGCTCGCCGAAATATGTATATAAGATGGACCCGAGTCTTTAGCAACATCTAACATTAATAAAATTCGTCGTTGTGGATACTGCTCATCCAAAAAAAACCATAATACACGATACAAATGCGCCACCTGCAAAAAATACTTTTGTTTGGAACATGCTGTAACCGTACGCCCTGATTGTTATGGCGAGAGTCAAAACTAAGCCAAACATAGATAAATATGTCCTTTGATATGTTGTTTATTACTGTTTAGAAGTTTATTTCGTTTTTAAAAAGAAGTACAGATTTTATTTTCGTTTTCCTAGTACTTAAGATAAAAATCTTAAATTCGAAGACTGATTTGTGATAGACTGAAAGTCAGTAAAATAATTAATAAATGAAGTATTATTCATACTATTTTGTTTCATTATATCCTAAACTTTGAATTATTAATAATATTTTTTGGGTTTCATAGAAAAAAAATATGTTGTAGGCGTACGAACTATTGGTCTGTAACACCGTGCGCGAGAATAGGTGTAACAAAAATTGGCGCGAGTATAGGAAGGTTAATAAAAACAAGTTCTCGTAAAAGTATTAAACTATGACTTTGATTAGAGTGATGCTTTAGTCCTTCATCCAATTATTTAGATTGATTGATATACAATAATAAAAAAAACAAACAACGAATTATATTTTGTAAGAAAAATCCTATTTATAGACGAAAATACAAAAGCATAAGAAAAATAAGCAACTTTCAATTAATAAAAATGTTTTTATATATAATACCATAATGCCATCATGAGCTTCAAAGATGTCCAAAACCACGCCCTCGCAATACATCACCCACCCACAGACAGAAGGAAAAAACTTTAAGCCCAAGGCGTTTCTGAGGCACATAAGTACTTTCTTTAATTTACGCCTTTTGTTCTAACATCAAGACTGAAACAGACATATGGATGGAAATAAATTAAAACATCACGATGATGACTCCTACGCAAAAAAAATATTAATTTTAAAAACGAATCACTATCAATTGTTATAAATAAAATGGCTTTAGCTGATCGGCAATCGGATGAATAACAAAATAATTAATTACTCACTTTTTCTATACATAAATAATAATAAATAATAAATATGTTGGGACGTTAATACACAACACCATCTAGTTCCATGGTAAGCTACGAGGCCTGTTTTATCCATACCAGATAGTTGATACACTATAGATATATAACTTTTAATATATACATATTAAATATAAACACCCATGACTGGAGTACAAACATTCGTGCTCATCACACAAATAAATGCCCCCAGCGGAACTCGAACCCGCGACCGCTGCCACAGCAAGGGTCACTACAAACCGAGCCATATATATGTGTTGTCATACATTATAAAGATACCAATAATAAAGACAACCATAACGTCCATAATCGATATTTAATATTATAAATGTGAAAAAAACCCTGACTTTTTACCTTTTTACACCTAAACGATGAACAGATTTTAATAAAATATGAATTTGTTCTAAAACAGCTTAAATTAAAAATTGATACTGCCACTAGGGATGTACCCGTACATACAAATATACATATAAGTATGAGAATAAATATAATAAAACCATAATCATTATACAAAAAAAATTATCTATTTTATTTTTATTGACAACAACACTAAAGCTGGTCAATAGTTACTAAACAAAACAAAAAAAAATCGGTTGACAAAGAGAGGAGAAAAAGGTACTGGACTGTTTTGTGTTTACTAAATAAAATATATTACTCTTTTTTTTTGTTTAAAACTTTTTTATAGATGAAATTGTATGAAATTAAGTTAAATAGACTCATACAAGGGCTTACATTTACCGATTATACCGGTTTAAAGTATTGAACACCCTATAAGTTGGTATAATCTTGAACTTGTCGTCTTCTCAGCAGGACTACCTTCAAGGCCGGTGGTAGGTTCTTCAAAGACAACATGCTTTTTAAACTTAATGGACGATTCAAAAGCGCATGTGAAAGTCTAATTATAAAGTTAATTTTCATTTTTCAATCTATCGAGGAGTAAAACTCTAGTAATCTGCAAATATAAGCCAGGAGCAGAGCAGTAAGTATAACATAAATCAAATGAAATATTAATATCAAAAATAACCTGAGAATATAAAAGCGTGTCTCACACCATTAGAGCTCGTATAAAGCGATGGCCGCTAGCGATATAAAGTTATAGCAGCATTAAACACGCTGTACTACAATACCTGTAGTTATGTGTTTAGTCATAAATATATATATATATATATATATATATATATATATATATATATATATATCATAAATATATATATATATATATATATATATATATATATATATATATATGATATATATATATATATATATATATATATATATATATATATATATATATCATAAATATATATATATGATAGGGATATTACATAGGGTGAAATTTTTCTTCAAATCTGTTTTTTTTAAACACGTAAATTATAAATTCGTATCAACATTTTTTTGAGATTTTGATCACATGCATATAATTCATCAAGTTCAGCGTCAGGTTAAAAATATTATATATACAAACATACATTATACCATTATACTTTCATGTTAAATAATAAATTGTAGTTTATTAACTGTCTAAAAAGCTTTAGTAAAGTTGTAGAGTTGTAATTTTTGAATAATCTCATGATTAAACGCTTTCAAATAAAAAAATCCCTATCAAAATCGGTTAGTCGTTTGGGAACAATGGAGTGACAGACACACTTAGGCATTAAAATCATGTCACCTTTCGTTTGTTCTCGAGGGGTTGAAAAGGAAAAAAATAGCTTTTCCGCGTGATTGGGTCTAAACATTTTATGAGTTTTTTGACACAAGGTATATTGAGCCCGTAATGAAGCAAAGGCAAGTTGCTAGTAAAAAATAACATTAAAATCTGGCCACAATCGACAATAACTAAGTAATATTCTAAAGTAATTCAGACATATATAATATGTATTTACTCGTATTTGTTACTCTTTCACAAGTTCTAATTTGAAAACCCCCTATTAAAATAAATAGCTCTTTTTAATAAGCCATGGTACACTTTTTTGATATATTGAATATTTTTACCTTCAGTAGGACTTGACGCTGTCATCTTCATTGTAGGGTGCATTGACTCTTTAGAGATCGTCTTCAGTGTATTTTATTTTTTATTTCTATAAACAAACAGTAAATTAAACTAGTGTGTTGTCTATATTATTTATTTTCTTTTCATAACGCAAGCGGAGCTATAGGTAACAACTAGTCTCATCATACCTTATCCGTATATGTATGTTTGTCTATGTGTTCGACGACACGTTTGACTCAGTTTGTAGTGATCCTACTTGCTGTGCAAGCGGTCGCGGGTTCGAGTCCCTCTGGGGGCACTTATTTGTGTGATGAGCACGAATGTTTGTACTCCAGTCATGGGTGTTTATATTTATAATATGTATGTATTTAAAGTTATATATGTGTAGTATATCAACTATCTGGTATCCATAACAAAAGCCTCGTAGCTTACTATGAAAGTAGATGGTGTTGTGTGTTAACGTCTTAACATATTTATATTTATTTATTATATTTAACTAACGAAGGTTGATACTATCCGCCCGCGTCCGAAACCCCATGATATTCCCTTATCTGGCGTATAAAAGCCATTAGATAGAAAGCTAATAATATACTGTTGTTACAAATTACTTATTGTTTAACCCATGTTAAAGTTTTTAGTATTTTATGGTTGATATCAAAAAACCATGGAATATGGATACCACCAGAAAGAAAAACATGTCTCTGTATGACTATTTCAATAAAATTTTCCAAAAAATATTTAATGTACAGATTCGGCTCAGTTAGAATTTTATCATACGTATACTAATAAAGCAAAAGTTTCGAAACTTAATATAACAAATCTTTACTAATATTATTAAATTTTAATATGTTTTTCCTTAGTTCTATCTTTCACGTAGCAACAGATTTGGCAAATTTAATTACAGAATATACATATAGACGTGATAAGATAAGAGTGATAAGCCACTTGATAAGATAAAAGAATTACAATTGGACTAATTTGGGAAAGTTTTTATATACATGTAAAGTACACCATCCCGTATTTAGCAAGCATGGTTGATTACGGCCTTATATCGATCACATTGAGGCTAAAAAATATACGCAAATGTGATTTATAACATCTATACATATAGTAAAATTCTAACTAAGTCAAATCTGTACATTAAATATTTTTTGGGAAATCTAATTGAAATATTATCGATATAGAGTCCGAATCTAAAGTTTTTAGAATTTTTGTCTGTCTGTCTGTCTATCTGTCTGTCTGTCTGTTACCGCATCACGAGAAAATCATTGGGCAGATTTTAATGAAATTTGGTATAATGATAGCTGGTTATCCGGGTCAACATATAGGCTACTTTTTACCGCGGGAAAATATCTCATTTCTGAGAAAAATACAAAAACACAAAAACTGCATTGTAAGAGTATACTAATATGTAAAACCTAAGAATTAGGTTTTTGGTCATCTGAACGCGGGCGGAGCCGCGGGCAATGCTAGTTTAGTTTATAAGATATGAACGATTCTACAAACATTTTTATTTTAATCAAGCGAAACGTCTTATACCGTAACAGCGAGCTGGAAATGAAGACTGAATGAAACCTTATATCATACAAATTCATACAAGGAGACGGCAGGCCTCGATATTGTAATGTAACAAAACCTCGCCACAAATACCTTGCCAGTCGCGATCCATGTTGGCTTGTCATAGATTTACATTGCTGGATAAGTTATCGTTTATTTGTTTTAATACTTAACCAACATCAAATTAAATTATATTTAAAATTTGACTCGTGCACCGTGGTTTCCGTAACATTGTGTTATATTATGTTACTAACAACTCACAGTCACTAGTGAAAAACAAAAACAAATGTATCCCACGGGAACCATGAATTTTTACAGGATACAAAAAATAGCCTATCTGTTATTCCAGACTATAATCTATCTCTGTGCCAAATTTCATCCAGATCCGTTCAGCCGTTCTGGCATCACTGAACAACAAACATCCATCCATCCAAACTTCCACATTCATAATATTAATAAAAACTTTTTAACAAAAAAATAAAAACCGACTTCAAACAAAAGCACTAAAAAGTGAAAAATAACTGATTGGTAGTTTTCATTTACTATACATACCTAATCAAATATTTTCGAAGTCGGTGTGCTTTGCTTTGTATGGGCTGGCACCGATTTCGAAAATATTTGATTAGCTACGTATTTAATAGGTAGGCTTTAATTACTTAGCCAAAGCACACCGACTTCGAAAATATTTGATTAGGTATGTATAGTAAATGAAAACTACCAATCAGTTATTTTTCACTTTTTAGTGCTTTTGTTTGAAGTCGGTTTTTATTTTTTTGTTAAAAAGTTTTTATTTTTCCCTTTTTAGTGTAGACAGTAGTAGCAAAGTAAGGATTCTAACGTGTTAGGCTTGTCAAATCAAACAAAATAAGCCCAAACTCAAAGTATCTACTATTAGCCGTTGAAGAGTTCCACCTATCCACCTTCTGGACTTGCCGTCAGATCAGGTCAACAACACCGAACCACTGTACTATCAACGGAAATAGAAATACTTGCAAAGTTCAAGTCAATATGACAATTAGAAGTAGGTTAAATTCATCATTAGTTGTTTTTCCACCCTTAGGGGTGGTATTTTTTTTTTGAAATTTAAATGGGACCAATCTGGAAGTATACCCTTTCAAACAAAACAAAAATTGTCCAAATCGGTTAATAAATGACGGAGTTCTGAGGTAACAAACATAAAAAAAAAAAAAACATACAGTTGAATTGAGAACCTCCTCCTTTTTGAAGTCGGTTGACAATGGGATAAATTGTTAGTTGTTATCTGTCCAAAGAAATTCTAATCTGGTCTTTAAATATTTTGTTTAAATATTCCTATTGTCTTCAAGGCAAGAGTGAATAGGTGGATACTAAATTAGTGCGACTTACCATCTACGATTGCGTTACCACTTACCATCAGGTGAAACGTAGTCAAGCACTAATTCAGAATATTATAAAAAAAAACTGCTCGAAAGATACAGCTTGCGCTTTTTATACAAGTTTAAATAGAAATACCATTCGATACTGGAGGCAAAGTTGACCAATAATAAATATTCGACCTGGAAATCCATCCCCGGTCATATATCTCTACCCTAAACATCACATAGAGCTTTATGGATACTTAAATATAATCAAACGTAATCTTATTAAGCTTTAATCGCCATTAGTGACATCTTGCAACGCGATAACGAATTTATTGACGCATATATGTTACACTGAAAGTAATTATCCAAACAATAAAATCTACTTTGTTGACGTACAGTTTAATCAATGATTGACTTTTTTACAAATCGCCATTTTTCATAGTCGCCATTTTCCTCAAACAATTGCAGTTGGATTTTCCCATTATTTGGGCGAAAATATGTATTCCTAGTAAAGGTTTCCATGGCAAAGTTTACTGGTTCATGACAAAAAATTATATTGATATTCACATCTCTCGCAAGTCACCTGCCGCAGTTTGGTTTTACTTGTATGGTATTACTATCGAAGTAATGGATCGAGATCCGGCTGCAAGATTGCTACGTTCATAGCGTATTTAATCAAAATCATTTTTTTTTATATACAATAATAAAAGGGGCAATATGTTTTGACCGAGGTGCCTATTAAAATGTGCTCACTAGTATGTTTAATTAAATTAATAATAATGGACTTTTTGGAACAAAAACGATGCATTTGTTATTAAAATGAATTATACTCCACTTCACAGAAATATACGTAGAGAACTTGAAAAGTGATAGCTGCCCTTGCGCACTTGGCCGCAACCTCTTCGCAGCCAGGTGTAAGCAGATCATATTTTGTTACGTTTATACGTTCATGGCGTATATTCATCATTTATATATCAAATTAAAGCTATTTTTTTCTGTGCATGATAAAATACCTCTATCTATTTAAAAATGGCCGCAATTGAAAGAAAAGAAGGAAAGAATATAATATTATATATCATTTGTCAGACAATAACAACGGTAACCATGGCAACGAACAGTTAACTAACGCGCTAACTCTCTTTCACTTTAATCTATCTTTGGTTAATTGCTGCTTAAAATACTTGCTTCTATGAATAAGCTCCGAAACTACTGAACCGATATAAAACGATAGTTTGAGGCCCTATCAAGGACATAAGAGAGTTTTTATCCCGGAAATCCCTTATGGGGGTAAAAATGGGGATGAAACTTTGTATGGGGAAGCAACCTAGGGACGAACCCGAGTGAAGCGAGGGTGTGTCGTTAGTTAAGTATATAATCGTATGGAATAAAGAGTTGATATTATTAAACTTATCTCGTGATGGAGCCAGTAAGAAGGAAAGTAAGGATAGAAAACTTGAGAGAAATTTCAAACAAGTTATATATGTATATATTTTTTCATAAAATAAGAAATAAAAAAATTACTAGAATGCAGCGGAGCCCACTAACTAGACAGGTGTATTACATTGCACGTAATGCCATTTGTATGAAATTTGTATATTTTTGTGAATATTATGTTAACGATGTTTTCCTTTTACCCTGCAATAAAGATAACATAATGATATTTATTTCGTTTTAGATTTCCGTACCCAAATATTTTGGTTGAAACGCAAATTTACGCTTACTGTTAAAATCTTGAATAATCATTACATTTTAAGGTTCCGTAGACCCTATTACTATATGGGGACCCTATTTAGAATAGGGTCCCTATAGGGCACACATCTTTTTTATTGGTGTTTGTTGGTAAGCTAAGGCCTACTCCATAAATCCGTCCTTTTGTTTGCTGTATTCTACCTAAAAAATACTAAACCTTTTGAATCGTGATAAGTAACGGTTTGAATTTTTCGGAAATTTCCTTACAATTAGTAAAAAAGCGTAAATTGTTTAATGAATACTAATATATGCAAAATTATGATTTTTAAAGCAACGGAGTAATGAATTCATGGATCGATAGTTTTTAGGTATACTCGTAATATTATATGTTGCGACTAAATTGCTTAGAGACACTCCAGAGAGACGTCGATGGTGGGTCACTACTCACTAGCAGATATTTTATAAATAACTATCTTTTCTCCGACTTCGCTCGCCTGATAAGCGGGGCGGGGTTCAGGGGTAGCCAATATCCGATCCCAGAACGCAATCTATGTCCTTGCGAAATTTTATCGAAATAAGTTCAACAGTATGAACGTTAAAAGGAACTTTCACATTTATAATATTAATACTTTCTTAGATTTACGCGAATATATGACATTTTAAATAAACTATCTTTTCGGATTAACACATACTGTGTTTGAGACGTCTATAACCTTATTCTCTCCCGTGACCATGATTGTTGTAAAACATTCGAAACTTCGAGAACCAAAAATCCAAATTAATCCGCGAAATAATCCGAAAAGATAGTTTTATTTTATGATATTAGTATGAATGTATATGTAATATATAGTAAAATAATAAATAAAACTATGAGCAAAACCATGTCATATCCAGGAAAAAAGGAGTGCATATTATTTTTAATCCCGCACAATGCAGGCAGGATCGTACCTGCCGCAAGACGACCTCGTTACACGCGGCTAATCCGCCGCAGTTTCCATTGCGATATATCGCGTTTGTTTGCGAAGATATAAAAATCCTAGACAGCAACCGTGCTTGCATTATTATAAAACTTACTTAATTTGGTAAATTCAAATTAGTAATAAATTAATGTCTTATCTGGTCTGCTAAAACATAGCTTATAATAACGTAACTTACTTTCCATCGTCATTATCGTCAACCAATATTGTGTAACCCGCATCATGCAACTGTCACTAAGTCATATGTTTCGTTTTCTATCAATAGGAATTATTGGATTCTGTAAAGCAAACACATTTCATATATTTTTAATTAATTCTAATGAATAGTAGTAGGTATCTATCTCTTGTTCTCATAAACAAGCCAGTCCAGCTGAAATACCACCCTCAAAATGACTTTTAAAGTGTTTTTTCTATTAAGGTAAAATTTCTACTAGAATCACACATTGTACTATCCTTGAGGTACATATAACTTGTTCATTGAAAAAAAGTAAAAATAATTCCTATAGGTACCCTAATGGTACCCTCTTAACATCTTTGCAATCGACAAAAATAGATATGTTTGTCTAAACAAAATTTAAAACGTACATATATTTCACACGTAAAATAGGTATAGTGCATAAGTGTATACTAAGTTACTAATGTATAAGGTAAGTTTTCCGTTTATATTATTTCCTGTAGAAAGACAAAACCGCATTATTCAAGACACGGGGATATAACACGACAAGTATTTAACCACAAAAACGTACAAAAAAACTAGGGAGTTCTACCCTAGATAAGTCGAAAGCCTGATTGGACTCCAACCGACGACCCTCACAATCTGCAGCCATGCTGGCCACATACGCTTACTGCGCCAAACGTACACGATACAACACAAGAAAGATAATTTTCTCCTGACTCACGCCTCACTCGGCAGACAATGGATACAATAAGCACCGCGAGTCTTGATATTCCCCACATAGACCTAAGCACGTCCCGCACGCGAAGCAGACGCAATCTTTTGTTTCATTTTATGATTTCTTACAAGAACAATTGTGATACACTCACTGTGAAATTAAAGATTCTCATAAAAGTACAGTTACTGGAGCAACGCTAAATCTAAATTGTCCTCAAGATTTATCGTTTGTGGTACGAGTATAAGCAGTGTGGGATGTCACTCAAAGTGTGCATTTCTAATGCTGATTTTAAGTTTAGGCACTATTTAAATTGTAAATTGTTACAACGAAAACGACTAGTAATACAGAATGTATAGTATAACGTGTTTTAGTTATAAAAATTATTACAGTTCATAGATATCTTTTTGATTATTGGTAGGTACCCTATGAACGTTAAATCAAGCTAAAACTTTATCCTTAGCTACTAAAATTTTAGCAATATCTATAGAACCAATCCACAGGAGATAACTAAGCGTAAACAATAAAATGCATTAAAAATATATTTAAATTAGCCATATCCTTTCTTACTTCTTTTCTTATAAAATAACTGCAATAATCCATTTCATAATAAAATATAAATCTTTCCAGCTTAATGGACCGCTAAGTATTGACTCTAACTACATCACTCAAATGCTAAGTCATTATGCAGTTTGAAATAAAAATAAATATACTTGAAAACAGGGACCCTGACTGCATCGAGCGCTTAGTCTTGCTCTTAAAAAACTATTAAGCGAGTCCACCCTTATATGACGATACGGATACGACACGGTCGCGACTTTCTAGCGAACGAAGAACTCAAATTTTCTTTATTTTTCTCCGACCTGAAAAAGGGCGGTGGTAGTTAATCCTTTACATCCAAACTTACCAACCTTATCTCTATAATATTAGTACTGATTAGTACATAACAGGTACTCCTATCGGTCGTTGTATTTATCAGCCCCTATGTCCGCAACAATCAATAAAAAATGACTGAAATAGTAGCTTTACATATCTTTCGAAGTAGAAAAATAATTGATATGAAGCTGCGGTCACACAAGAACTACACCAAGCTAATTTAGATATTACCTAGATATATTATGTTATCGATTAAGTAAATTCCACTTTCATTCAGTCGGAACGTGATTTCTTCGACTATCGGATCGTCCTCATGTCGTAGAGCTTAAATTTGATTTAAACCATTCAAGCGATCGTTCTGATAATTGCTGTTGTATTTAATGTAAAAGTGCGCGTAATGGACGCAACGCTATTTTATTGACTCCACTACTTTGTTCACTCATACTATGTTTTAACTCTTAATTTCAGTGAAATCGTAAATTTTACGTCAGGATTGAGAGCATCGTTTCTTTTGTAGTGCTTTTGACTATCACATTTATTTTGCTTCTTTTTTGTGCTATAACAGCTTAACAGAATTGATGAAATTTGTAATCGAGATAGATACCTATCCAGGATTACACTGTACACATAGATTTTTGTAGACGTAAATACTTATCTACTACTCAAGCCTAACCGCGGACAAAAACTTTTTTTAAACTATACCTATTGAATAAGCTTAACTGCCTCGGGGGTGCAGTGGCTAGCATGTACGGCCGCACACTCGGAGGTCCTGGGTTCGAGTCCCGGATCGGGCAAAGTTTAAATATTGAGTCTTTCTGTATAGTAAGTCTCAGTAACAGCCGGGAGTTGGGAAGTTGGCGGTGTTTCACCCCCGTGCCTCGGAGAGCACGTAAAGCCGTCGGTCCTGCGCCTTAACTCTCACTGGTCGTGTCGAGCAGTCGTCCCACCGGAGTATGAGTGACAGGAATGGAGAGTGCACTTGTGTCTGCGCGTACACGCGCTGCACTATAATATCTCCTGCGCAGTTGGCTAGTCTCAATGAGATTGGCCGCCGTGGCCGGAATCGGTCAGGAGAACAATCATCATTTAATAAGCAGTTGCCAAAAATAAGTGAAGTATATTTAATATTATGTTAATATTATTTTGTAAGCAAAAGCAAAATCTCGCTTAAACAAAAAATGAATAAAAAACATCCAATTGAATTGAGGGGAATGAAAGCGGCGTTTTTATGCTAAAAGTTTACTTTTCTAATAAACAAACCTAGCAGTAAACCTAGCCCAAAGTACGTGGTATATTTTTGAAGCGCAAACAGTCTACCATCAAGGTATAACAGATCGGTTTCATTCCCACTAAGTTTACCCACTGACGCTGTGATGCTAACACGTTTGAGATATTGTTCTAACATAAGCTAGTTACTGTTAGTCTTCTTACTATACCAGTATTTCTAACGATAATATTTTAAATAAATCATAAATCTAAATAATATGTCATATTAAATTACAATATCATAACCTTAAAAAATAATAATATAGGTCAGTCCAAAAGTTTATTTTTGCTTGTAATTTTCCAAGTACAAACTAAATAACACGTAACAGTCGTGGCAATTCGTTTACATCCGAATCCCTCAAATATTACTATCTGTAGCCAAATTTTCATATGGATTTTTTTACCTATGATGTAATGTTATTTTTTCGAGATAAAAAGTAGACTAAATCTATGTCCAGAATGCAATTATATATAAACATCTACGAATATAAAAGGATAAATAAAATTCAAGTGTCTATTTTTATTGTCAAAACAACAGTTTTTTACTAAATGCGTATTATGAAATTATATACGGTACTGATAAGAAAAAAAAACAATTTTTAATTATGTTGTGTCTGTCCATCTTGGTGCGTTCTGGCTAATCTCTGAAATCGCTGGACTGATTTTGATGAGACTTTCACTGGCAGATAGATGATATTATTAGGAGCAACTTAGGCTACTTTAATTTGTAGAAAAAGAATCAGAATTCCGCGCAAAAAAATCCTTGAAATCGCATAGCTGACACATCCGAGCGAAGCGACTAGCTATTAATAAAGTATAAGTAAGTGCAAGTTATAATAAAAAGGTCAATACTAACGAGTTTATTTTCTTTGTTTCGTTTCCAAAATAAAATATATTTTTACCTTGTTTAAATAAACTCAGTTCGTAGCTAACAAATGGGCTTCTACCATAGAGACTAGTCAAAAAAGGTTTCTCACGAATAAAAAAGGAAAATATTTTTAAAAAATATATTTACTTTTAATACAACTTACAAGTACATTGTCCATCACTCGTGCACATGCAATAAACAAAACATCGCTTAAATATATCTCATATTAGTCAAATTTCCAAAAAAATTGGACAAGTCATAGACAACAAAGTTAATTCAAACAAAACTTGTTATTCCATAAAAATAAGAAAATAATTAAAGCATTTATGGCTAAAAATATTTCTTATATTTACAAAACAAAGTATAGAAGCTGGGTTTATGAATAATAAGTAATAGCATCAAGCCTTTTAATGAACACATGTATTCAGCCCTTTTTAACGTCCCACTGCTGGGCGTGGGCTTCCCGTCAATACAAGGGGATCAGGCCATAGTCCAACAATAAATAGATTTAATGACACAAAATAAAAAAAAATATTATTTATAATATATTTTATTTAAAATATTATATTTATATAAATTAATGAATTAATATTTTTTTATAACTAACTAGCATTATATTATTTTATCATACATGAGGTTTAAGAAAGATAATTGGAAAATTAAACGTTATAAATAAAAAATAGTAACATTAGCTACATTTTTAAATATAACTTATTATACATAACAACAGTAATTTATTGATTAAAAACTTTCAATTTTTTCAGAGAAAAATATATGAGAAACATAATAGCTTCAAAATAAAGTAAGAAAAACAAAGTGTCTCTATTTAATAGAATTTACCCAATGTACATCGAAAGCTTTAAGCATATAAAATATTCGTATGAAATGAATGTTACTGTCTTTTATTGTAATTTGAAGAGTTACAGATTCTCAGTTATGCCAAAATATATAAATCCCACAAACTGTTTGGACAATATGTAGTCTTTTCCAGAAAATGCTATATTTCTATATTTCCTTAATTAGAAATATTCTTTGGACCAAACTACATCATACAAGAATAATAATATATTATATTCTAACTGAAACTTATTTGCAGATTAGTACATAATGGCATACCAAAACCTAATTTGATTAATCAACTAATTGAGCTCATTAATTGAATTGATTAAGCTCAATAAATCCAATTGGTTGATTAAGTGTAATGAATCCAATTAATTGGTTAACTTCAATTAGAATCCAATTAATTGATTAACTTCAATAAAAACCAATGAATTGGTTAACTTCATCGGACGTACACTTGCATTTGTGCAGCTAATAGGAACAGCATCTTGAGGCCGGGAAGGAAGGAGGCGACATAGGAGAAGTCGGGGCCTGTTGCTAGTGATGTAATGACTTGTAATGCTTCTTCGTTGTTGCCGGCCTCGGCCAGTTGCACGCACGTGTGTAGGGATGAGAGCGCTGACTCGGATAGCTAGAAAATATAAATATAATTAGGAAAATAAAAAAACTAAATAGTAACCTATATCTAAGTAACTTTTTACATTAGAGTTCCAAATTACAATATAAATAATTGAACCTTTTTTCCCTCTTAACTGCTTCGCACGGGCCTTTTTCATTAATGACGAATAAAAAAATAATAAATTCAAGTCATAATAATTAAGTTCGCTAGCCAAAAGTAAGTTTAGCGGATCCCATACGTTTTCAACAACAATATAGGTTCCTGGAAACATGATGGTTATATCTAGATGTGTTTCCTCATTGTTGGGTTTACGGGGATGAGAAGTACCTTATGTCAGACTCTGACCCATAAACAATTTCTTTGTTAGTTGATAAGTTGTTCTGTTGAGTTATTAGGCCGACTGTAGTAGTATCAAGGTTAATACTGTATTTAAATTTTAATTTAAGGTCATTTATATATGTATGATATTATTAATATAAAATAGAACAAGAAAGAAGAGAGTAAGAAGTTAAAAGAATAACTACATATTATATTGTTAGATAGTTATTGGAACTATTTTTTTTTTTTTACTTACTCTATTATCTCGAAGCATGTCGTATAAAGTTTCGAGTTTCCTTTGAACATCTTCTAGTTTCCTCTTCGTTTGCTACAAAAAACTTTCATGTTATTCATATAAATTTAAAACAATTACTCGATATTGACTCAAATAAATTAAAGAAATTTGACTTTTATTTAACTAAAAAAAATATTGCCTTTGCAGCGTCCTTTGTTAATTCCATAATATGTAACAGTTACTGTAATTCAATCTTAAATAAACTGTCCCCTTGCGTCCCTAGCTGCATTTTGTATTTGTAACATTATAGAACAGGCAGGGCCTTATAGGCCTTATAAAACTTATTATAACTAACAATACCCTTCGTGTTACCCAAGTCATAGCGTGTATGGGCACTTATTTTTATCCAAATCCGCCCAGCCGTGTCAACATGTAGGAGTAACACACTCCCGCGCACGCACACAACATACGCACGTGCACAACAAGCAAAGCCACGTTACCGGGTTGGCGGCGCGCGCGGAGCAGGCGGCGCGCAGCGCGTCCAGCGCGCGCGGCAGCGCCGCGTGCTGCGCCGGCACCGCGCCCTTCGCCGCCGGCGGCGCTTCCGGCGCCGGGCTCTGCGCCTGCCGCGGAGTTCCAGAGGTGAGGATACAGACTCAGACAGTCTATCATTAGAATGAAATGTGTCGGAGAATATAAGTCAACGAGATAAGCATAAAGAGTCAGTCAGTCTATCGTTAGAATGTTATAAGTCAGAAAGATAATCATAAACAGATAAGTCAGTGTGTCGTTAGAATGAAATGAGTCGGAGATATAAGCGTAAAGAGTCGTTCAGCCTACCACATATGAGTCAATCTACAGTGAGAATTCAACGTAGTTTCACTACCTTAATCCAATACGTCGAGGCGCAAGTCATACAGCTACATTATTGAAATTATATAAGTATTTATAACATATAATAAGATTTTAACCCTCAAATTTAACCCAACCTTGAGTTATTAATTAACCATGAAATAAAAAAGGTACATACAGACGAACACAGAATCTCCTATTTGGAAGTCGGTTAAAAACTTCTGAAAACTACATAATACATGAAAATTAAAATAATATAACAACTCAATTTTTCCTTTTTTTAATTTTAATAACAGAACAATAAATAAATTGTTTTAAGAATTTTACTTAATTAAAAAAACTTGTAATATGATTGTTGTTCAATTCACCTGTTGTGGATAATTTTGTTGCATGGCTGGCTGATATTGTCCCTGGTACTGTTGATCTTGATATTGCCCGGAATATTGCTGTCCCGGCATCTGTCCCGGTTGCCCCGGCAACTGTCCCGGATACTGATTCTGTTGCGATGGAAGCTGTTGCCCTGGGAACTGTTGTTGCCCGGGGAATTGGGATTGTTGTCCCGGGTATGGAGCCTGGCCAGGGTACTGTGAAGTGGGCACTAGAGGCACGTGTTGCGGCGGCTCAACGCCGAATAGTGGATGGGTGATTGGAGCTTGATGCTGTACTTCGGGTTTGGGCTGCGAATCGTTAACATATAATGAGTATTATTCGTCCCATTTTAGATCATAATTCGAAAAGTTCATCCTAATTCACTTCTTCCGTTAATGTTTTTAGGATTTTTTTATGAATAAGATTTACGTGAATAAAAAATTGAAATCATAAAAATAATAACTCAGAGTAAAACAGCTGATTAAAATTTATAGTATTTTTTCTAAACTGCTTATATTGCACTACCATTTTAAAAGCCATTTTTTTATTCAAATAGCTGCATATAACACATTGTTTTAAATTGACAATTTTTATATTAACGTCAATGTCTCTAATCAATGTTTTGAAGATACTATCGACTCTGAACGCCTTTTCCTAAGAAGTAATAGCTGCTATTCTTGTATACATATTCATTGGTGAGATTAAAATTAGTTACATATACAATATAAAAAGGAATAAACACTATTAAAGAAAATAAACACAATATAATTCATTTATCTAAGTCGATATTCAGAAACAAAAATAAAACTGATGAGGCACACCCAATGGATACAATAGATAGCAAAACCGTGGACTGACCATTTTATATGAAATGGTCCTATATACTTCAAAGTATTTCAAAATGACTGAAATGTTATACAATAACTACCATCAAACTATTAGACACACGTCAAATTAAAAATCATACCAAAAAGAAAATTAAAATAACATGTTTTTTTTAAATGAACACTTGACCAAGCAGCAAGTGTAGTTTATGTCATATTCATGCTCGTTTTTTTAATGGGCACATGACAGCATGTACAGTTTAAGGTCATGCTTCGTTTAGTCTATGGTCAGAGCCACTCTCGGTACCTCGTGTCGCCGCTGCCATATAATCTGTCCCCAGTGGCGCGCGCCCGCGTGCAGCGCGGACATATCCTCGTAGCTAAATTGCTATATAATATAACACCATATTGTGTCATACATCAAAGTAAAATCGGGCATCAGTCTCAGTTGCCTTATTGGACACTGACTCTTTTAGTATGTGGTATTAACGTTTTCACTTTTTATAAATTATATTAAAAAAATGAAAAAATAACTTATACTTGTATATGCCAAGTTGTAAAGTAAACATTTACAACATATTACTTCAAAGTATGTCTTTAAAAATCTCGCTGCAATTAAATCATCAATACAAATATCTAATATTTATAATTAAATATTCAGTTTTCAACTATTTTAAATATATTTTAATAAAAGCAATATTACCTTAGGCTTAGCGGTCATCATAGGCGGGTCGTTCCAGCCGGGAGGCGCGGGCTTCGACACCGGCAGTGGCGTCGCCTCCTGTGCGTAGTAGGCGCCGTTCACCGCAGGGTTTAATTGATTCATTGGTTGCATCGAGTTCATCGGATTCATTGGTGTAGGATTTAATTGGCTACCTTGATTTAATGGAGTGGGGTTCATTGGATTTAATGGAGCAGGATTAATTGGATTTAAAGGAGCAGGATTCATTGGATTTAATGGAGCAGGATTCATTGGATTTAATGGTTTAATTGAGTTAATTGGATTTAATGGATTAATTGGATTTGGCTGGTTAATAGGTGTGAAGTTATGGCTTGGCACACTGGCCGAGCTGTATTGGTCGGGGAGAGGGCTATTGTAGCCGTACGAGGGTTGGTTTTGTATGGGGTTGTTGTAGCCATACTGATTGTAGAGCGGTGCAGATTGGACGGAAGGATCCACTTTATATTTGGATCGACTTGTGATACCACCTGTATGTGGAATAAAATTATGTATTTAATATTTAAACTATTAAAAGTCCTGTAAGGTTTAATTTGAATAAAATAATCTACAATACCAATATTATTATATAGTATCTCCTGTAAATGACCTGCCGAAGTAATACTTTCTTAGATTTATGCGGATATTTGACATTTAAAAAAAATCATGTTTTCGGATTGTTAGCGGATTTATTTTCATTTTTGATTTCCGATATTTCGAATGCTTTGAAGCGTAACCGTGGTCACGGGAGATAATAAGCTTTTAGATGCCTCAAACGTTACAGACAGTGCCTACTTGCAAAATACAAAACGATTACAATAAATACAAAATTCGAAATGATTTCACAAAAATCATTCAAAACGGAAAAAATAAAAACAAATTCGCGAAAAAAACCCGAAAAGATAGTTTTATTTAAAAGGGTTTTTAAATTTAAATTGTGTAATTATTATACTAGTAAGAAATAAAATAACGAAGTGAGCCTCACCCGGCTGCGAGGCGACGCTGGGCGGGCGCGGCGGCAGCGCGCTCGGCGCCCAGCCCGGCGCCTCGAGCGGGGCCCCTGCACAGACATACAACGTTATATTAATTAATATATATAATAAACAACATTCATACATATTATGAAAATGGAATAAACTAGAGCGAAAACATTTCAATAGTCTTTAATAGGAACTATTCTGACAAAAATAATTTTGTTTTATTAGTCAACGATAATATAATTGGACCAATTGATGGAAGGAATAGGAATAGATGGTCAACTTTATTTTTTAATAGATAAGTTGTAAAAAAATCCAATTTTTGAGTGTATTGATGATTTTTGAAACGGAACGGAAAACTCACCAGAATTGTAATTGGCAGCGCCGTCGCCGGGCGCGCCGTAGTGCGCGCGCTGCGAGTGCGTGCTGGCGGTGCGCGCGCGCGGCGCCTGCTGCGCCTGCTTCGTGTTATTAATTAATATAATATTAAAATTATGTGATTACTAGGGAAAAATATTAAGTTAACGTTCGCATTTATTTTATACTCGCAGAACTCGCGGCTTCGCTCGCGCTAAAACTACAAAAAAAAATCTCTAAAAAGGTAGTTTCATACAAACTTTTATCCCCTATTTTACTCCCTTATAGGATGAATTAGGAAAAATTCTAAAACATGTATTTATTTAATTTTATTGAAAAGCATGAAATTGAACACTAAGTTTTAAGTAATTCTGATCATAAATATTTTTTGTATAGATAATTTCCCGCGGTAAAAAGTAGCCTATGTCACTCTCCAGCCCTCTAACTATCTCCAAACATAAAATCACGCCAATCCGTCACTCCGTTTCGACGTGAAAGATGGACAAACAAACAAACACACGTCACTTTCACATTTTATAATATTAAGTATGGATTTATGTGAAAAGAGATATTTATTATTTAACACATATTTTACTACTTTGCTACTCAATCTTTTTGATATTTTAGACGAATTATTCTAGGAAATTACAAATGTGGAAAATAATTTTCTTTTTATACATTTTAAAAGAACCAAACGACAGCGTGACTTAATTAACTACTAGCGCCATCTAGTATCATAGAACAATAAACTATTAAATTAAATATTACATTTATACTAATATTATAAAGAGGTAAAGTTTGTGAGTTTGTGATGCTGTAGGGGATAATTTTCGGATCTAGTGAACCGATTTAGATGAAGTTTGCTAAGAAGGATATAGGATACTTTTTATCCTGGAAATCATCTTTTAAGGGGGTAAAAATGGGGATGAAAGTTTGTATTGGGAAACAAGTTACGGACGAACGTGAGCTAAGCGTGGATGAATCCGTAGGTTTAAGTAAAGAAAACACACAATCAAAGAACGCCGCACTCACCTGCGGCGCACTCCGCGTGGCGCCGAGCTCGGCGTGCTCGCGGTCGCCGAGCGCGGCGGCCAGGCGCGGCGCCAGCGCGGCGGCGCCCCCGCGCGCGGCGCCCAGCGCGCTGCGCAGGCAGCCCTGCGCCGCCAGCCGCCACGCGTACTCGCCCAGCAGCGCCTCCAGCTGCCCGCCCCGCGCCTGCGCACACCGTACCTCATATATATAGTGGTGCATATCTCACGGACTGACTACATTCACATGTCATTTAAAATGTAAAATTGACAATCCAAAAGTGCTTGTAAAAGTCTGTTTCAAAAAAGTATATTTGATTATACTTTTAAAAAAATAACAAGTAACAGCAGCATAGAAACAAATTAAATGAGAGATGGAAAGTTTCATTAGTAGATGTTGAGAAATTCCGTTATTCACTTTTTAATTTTATTCCTGAAATTTCTAGTTCGGATCGAATTATTGAATTGTTACCTCAATTTTATATACTTGTGAGATATTATAAAAAATAAGTTAAACGGCTTAAGAATCCAAATACGTGGTTCCATTTAATTATTATTTTTTTCATATTTACATGTACATATAAAATTTAATACTTCATTTAAATATATAACTAAACCAAACTGTATAATTATACAAAGCAATATATACCATAAATCTAATAATAATGTCTCGAATGTCTTGAGACATCCAAGAGAAACAAATTTCATTTCGCTGTCTACCCGAAGCTCTTAAATTAAACCATAAAAATTATCAAAAATACTAGGGTATCATAAACATTAAGGATATTGTAAATGTTAAGGTTCATTGAAGAAAAGCCTGTAAATTTAACATGAATTTCTTATAACATACACTACTTAACAGTTATGCTCGCCTGGTAGATGTGAACAATAAAAAGTGTCGTGACGGTCGAAATATTACACTTGTTCGCGTCTCCTCGACACATTCACCGAGTGTGCCGATTATAAGATACTATAAGGAACTTCGTTCCGATAATACACAATACGAAAATATGAAACACAAATATAAACAATTTTTATCAACCAGTTTTTGTTACTGTAAACTTTGTTATCGAAGTATGTACTATTTTGTGGTTTTGGTCAGTGATCGCCACTTATATAATATGAACAATAAATAATTTCATAATGACACCCACCGGCACCGCCTGGCCGCGCACGGCGGCGGCGGCGCGCGCCAGCAGCGCCAGCTCGGCGCCGCGCGCCAGCGCCGCCACGCGCGCGCCGCCCGCCGCCGCCGCCGCCGCCCGCAGCGCGCGCGCCGCCAGCGCGTCGCCGTGCGCGCCGCACACGTAGCACAGCGCGGCCGCCTGCCGCAGCTGCGGGTCCGCCTCGCGCGACAGCTTGTCGCCCAGCATCTCTGCACACACAACGCTTTCATCGACGCTCTTAGCGACTTTATCCATTCGTTTCGTTTACACTAGCGGCAGGTTTCCGACGAATATTGACTGAAATTTCATTTTCCTATCCTAATAGGGTTTTATATGAGACTATACTTTCCGGTTAACGAAAGGAATAAATTAAATTAAACATATATTCATAAATATATACATATAACTTTTCCTATATGTATAATTGTTAACCTATGTATTGTTTCGAGAACTTTAGGTATTTTAATTATACAAATTACAATTTATTTTTGGTCCAGCCAAGTACTCAATGATGTCACAATAACAGCAGCGTGAATAAGCAAGGTGCCTGACCACAGTAGTGCGCCAAGTCGTCGGCGTCGCAGTGCGCGACGAGCGCGGCCAGCACGTGGCGCCAGGCGCGGGGCGCGGCGGCGCGCAGCAGCGCGGGCCAGCGCGCCAGCAGCAGGCCGCCCGCCAGCAGCGCCACGGGCGACGCCGCCGTCGCGTTCAGGTGGTGGCGCTGCACGCGGTACACCAGCTCTTGGCTGCCTGCGGTCAGTGTCTCAGTGTACACTCGACGTCTCGCGAAACATTCAAGAGTAAACTCTTAGGTACTTAGAATCCAACATTGCAAAAGAAGCGCTGTCATCTTCTTTTTCATATTCACGACCAATCGTGTGATAAATAATACAGAGGTTTTAATTCGATTATGTTTTTATTGAAATTGTAAATATTTCAATATTTGTATCTTTTTAAGGATTTTTGCATAAAAAAACATTATTTTTCCACAATAAACTATTCTACTCATTCTATTTATTACAAGTGATTCCCTACAAACTAAACTTGTAAATAATAAAAATATGTTGAGACATTTTAAAACACAGCGCCATCTAATTGTAGACTTGTGTTATGGATACCAGGTAGTTGATACACTACACATATATACGTGTATATTCATTAGTACTCGACGCACAACGTAATATACAGACACAAGAAGATCCAGCGACCAAAGCGTTACCTAGCGAGGCGAGCACGAGCGCGTCGGCGACGCGGCCCGCGCCCAGGCACAGCTCCACCGCCGCCTCCAGCCGCCCGCACACCAGCGCGCGGCAGATCAGGCTCGTGCTGTCTGCGGGCACACACATCATCACGTCAAAATAGATTTGCTTGGTCTAATCTCTCTAATATTATAAAGAGGTAAAGTTTGTGAATTTGTGACGTTGTAGTGGGTAATCTAATATATAGTACTGAACCGATTTAGATGAAAGGTAAGAAGATAGTTTGAGACCTTGGGAAGGACATAGGATACTTTTTATATTGGAAATCATCCCTTAAGGGGGTGAAAATGGCGATGAAAGTTTGTATTAGGAAGCAAGCTAAAGACGAACCCGAGCGAAACGAGGGTGTTTCGCTAATCATTTATGTGGATGCTCATTGTGACATTTTGACTTTAAGCCGGGTTTAGTTTAGTAACGGTTAGTATAAATTTCTCAGAGATGAGATATTTTCCCGCACTAAAAAGTACCCTATATGTTCACCCAGATAACCTGCTATGATTTCATCCGTTGATCGACCAAATTTCGTCAAAATCTGCCCAGTGGTTTTCTCATGATGCGTTTCCAGACGAATAGACAAACATAAATTTTAAAAACTATAGATTCGGCCTCTATATAATATGTATACCTTTCGCTATCTATACATATAATATATATAGATGACATAATTTAGTTATTTTAAATGAAATTATTTTTCGCGATTTTAATTCCCAACTTTTCGAATGCTTAACAGAAAATATGGTCTCGAGAGAGACAAAGTTGTTGGGTTTACTTTCAAAAGTTATAGCTATTACAGTGTTTATTCACAAAAAATAAATAAAAAAACGAATTATTTACTACCATTATTTAATTTGGAATTATTTTTGTGTACTAACAAATTCTCAGGAGCCTTATCAAGCAGGCAAGCGTCTAGTGCAATTCAACCATTAAAAAAATTTCTAACCTTAAGCTTATTAGTCACATGTGGACTTGAAAATAATAACCAATTTTTTTATGAATAAAAAAAACAAGTAAAAAGCAAATTAAAAATAATTAAACGCCTGCCTTCTCCATTAGGTATGACGACGTCGGTCACCGTCGGTTCCAGCTCCACGTTGGCCAGCTTCCTCTCGACTAACGTCTGCGCGTCCTGGAAAATAAAATATGAAACTTCTTGTTATCATAAAATAAAAAGAGTCAAATATTTTCATAAATCTAAGAAAGTACTAAGTTATTTATACAGAGTGTAACGTGACTGGTATACCAACTTTTTGAAAATTCTGACAAAATCTTTATAATCGTAAGAAGGCAAAACTATTGGCATAGTTTGAAAAAAAATGGATGCGTGTAACATTTACGCGCGTTTGAAGTAAAACTTCATTGGAACATATTGCAATTAAATTAAAATAAATCAATAATTAAACAATTTACATATTACAATCATATATTTATAGAATATCGTATACGGAAAGAATATAACATTATATATTTGTTAGACAACAACAACGGTTACTATGGCAACATGGCAATGTATTCTATCTCATTCTCTCGCCGGCTTAATCCTATATATTTATGTGTTTGGCTCTTTTTAGTGTTGCATTTTCGTTTCATCGAATTTCAAACCACAATGATTTTAAAGAAGTGAAGTGAAACTTATAAAAAATAGTCGTCTCAATATTTCTTTTTTAAATCCAAATACTTTTGAACTATACGGAAAGAATATAACATTATATATTTGTCAGACAACAACGGTTACTATGGCAACATGGCAATGTATTCTATCTCATTAACTCGCCGGCCTAA